>CM053032.1:226853813-227047948 GCA_028564925.1 Lithobates sylvaticus | reverse complement strand
AGCTTCCTGGCTGATGAATGCAAATATTCCTCCAGTATATTTTGATAACATACTGCATTCATCTTACCAACAAGTTTGACCAAATTTCCTGTGCCTTTGTAGCTCACACATCCCCAAAACATCAGCGATCCACCTCCGTACCTTTCATCATAGGCCTTGTTGACTCCTCTACAAATGTAGCGTTTATGGTTGTGGCCAAAAAGCTCAAATTTTGATCTCAACACTCCAAATGACTTTGTGCCAGAAGGTTTGAGGTTTGTCTCTGTGCTGTTTGGCGTATTGTAAGTTGGATACTTTGTGGCATTTGTGTAGTAATGGCTTTCTTCTGGCGACTTGACCATGCAGCCCATCTTTCTTCAAGTGCCTCTTTATTGTACATCTTGAAACAGCCACACCACATGTTTTCAGAGAGTCCTGTATGTCACCTGAAGTTATTTGTGGGTTTTTCTTTGCATCCCAAACTATTTTCCTGGCAGTTGTGGCTGAAGTTTTAGTTGGTCTACCTGACCGTGGTTTGGTTTCAACAGAACCCCTAATTTTTCACTTCTTGATTTAGTTTGAACACTGCTGATTGGCATTCTCAATTCCTTGGATACCTTTTTATATCCCTTTCCTGTTTTATACAGTTCAACTACCTTTTCCCGCAGATCCTTTGACAATTCTTTTGCTTCCCCCATGACTCAGAATCCAGAAACGTCAGTGCAGCACTGGATGAAAGATGTAAGGGTCTGTCAGGAGTCCAGAAACTCATTGACCTTTTATACACACACACACTAATTACAAGCAAACAGATCACAGGTGAGGATGGTTACCTTTAATAACCATTAAAACCCTTTTGTGTCAACTTGTGTGCATGTTATCAGGCCAAAATCACCAGGGTATGTAAACTTTTGATCAGGGTCATTTGGGTAGTTTCTGTTGCCATTATGATTTAAAAAGAGTAAAACACAGTTGATTGATAAAAAATGGCTTCAGCCAAACACTAACCATGAGTGAAAGAAGTGTTTGTGTGTCATCATTCATATTCTCTGAAAAATGGCCAAGAAATCAAATTCTGCCTGGGTATGTAAACTTATGAGCACAACTGATCTCTCGCTCTCTCTCTACATCTATATCTATATATACACCCACATTACTTATAAACTATATACAGATACAATTTTAAAAAATTGACATACAATGATCAAGCTGATCCCCCCCCCCCCCCCCCCTGACATTCTTATCTAAAATGCTGAGACTATAGTTTCCCTTTAATTGCTGCCATGTTTGGAATCCAAACCTTATCTGGAGAAAAAAAAACACTTTCATCAATGCAGACAAAATTTTCCTCCCATGATGCTCAGCTCCCAAGTTTCTCTAAATCTGAATTACGGAAAGTTGTCTAAGCCAACCTTGAAGTCACCGAGGTCTGTGTTAATTTAGAAGTTGAATTTAAGTTAATGAATTTCTCTAAAAACTATGAACACTAGACCATATCCTCCACCCATTATCCAGGATGCCCATAGGGCTACTCGTTCCAAGCCAATTTCATGAAGAAATAAAAAACTTTGTGAACAGTTATCATCCATGAGGATTCAACTGCTACTTTGTTCTTTGTAATATAATCCGTTTTTATGGCTTTGAATTGCAAACTTTCTGTAGTTTAGTCATGCACTTTCCACAGCCGAATGTTTTAAATCGGTGAGGCTGGAAAAAATCATGAGAAAAGTTGGATATAAAAGTAAAAAAATAATAAAGTTTCTCCCAAACTTGTTCTTTAAAGTGGAACTACCAATGAAATCAGCAAGACGCTTTACCTAAATCAATAGGTCTTATGATGTGGTTCATTTGTCGGAGAAGCAGTCACTGCCCCAAAATAGACACTACATGGCCACCTTGCCTATATAGGACTCCTATTGAATTATAGTACTCCACTTTTTGATTTACTTCTGGCAGTACCAACATCCCAAATAAAGTACTGAAAACCTGCAAAAGTTTCACGTATTGCCAAAACCTTTACATGTTAAAAAATCCCCCCTACCTTGCTTTGTACATTGGTGTGCAGTCATGTTGGCACAGGAAGGGGCCATCCCCAAACTGTTCCCACAAAGTTGGGAGCATGAAACGGTCCAAAAATATCTTAGTATTCTGATGCCTTAAGAGTTCCATTCACTGGAACTAAGGGGCCAAGCCCAACCCCTGAAAAAACAACCCAACACCATAATCCCCCCTCCACGATCTGGACCAGTACACAAAGCAAGGTCCATAAAGACATGTATGGAGGAATGGTGTATAAAGATATGTATGGTGGAGGAACTTGACTGGCCTTCACAGAGTCCTGACCTCAGCCTGATAGAACAACTATGGGATGAATTAATGCGGAGACCGCGAGCCAGACCTTTTCGGTCAACGCCTGACCTTACAAAAGCGCTTCTGGAAGAATGGACAAACATTCCCATAGACACACTTCTAAACCTTGTGGACGGCCTTCCCAGAAGAGTTGAAGCTGTTATAGCTCCAAAGGGTGGGCCAACTCAATATTGAACCCTACAGCCTAATGCCCCGTACACACGGTCGGATTTTCCGACGGAAAATGTCCTATCGGACAAAGTTGTCGGAAATTCCGACCGTGTGTTGGCTCATCTGACTTTTTCCGTCGGATTTTCCGACGGACAAAGTTTTATCTCCTGCTCTCAAATTTTCGGACTTTTTCCGATCGTGTGTAGCGAATTCCGACGGACAAAGTGCCACGCATGCTCAGATCACATTGCAAGACCAAAGCTATTGGCTACTAGCCTCTACGTAGTCCCCTCGTATGCAACGAGCGTCACCACGTTCAGAATGATCGGATTTTCCGACAACTTTGTCCGACCGTGTGTATGCAACACCAGTGTCGGACAAAATCCTTCGGAAAAAATCCGATGGATTTTGTGGTCGGATTTTCCGACCGTGTGTACGGGGCATTAGACTGTAAAGGCAGGTGTCCCAATACTTTTGAGAATATAGTGTATGTTGGTCCATCATGAATATATAGATGTTTGTAGTTCTCAAATATAGTCCACCCGGCAGATGAGGACTTCTCAATGCGTTCGTGAAGCAAGGTCCACTTTTTCAGGGGGAACATAAAAGGAATGATGTTTCTATAACTTTATGCACAGAACATGACATCATATGCAACTCAGATTTTGCAGGTTCACCTTCTGCCGTAAAAAAAAATAAAAAATTGTTCGTCAGTTGGGATTCGGCCTATATAATTTTAAATAAAACACAAGACATGTTTTTTAGTTTTTATGCTATACATGTCCTTCACCAGGTTCTCAGTAGTGCCTTGTCTGTTTCCAATTTCCACATCTGACTGTCATGCTGGCTATACACAGAACAATTGATCATACACTTGATTGCGTCAAAACATAATTTGACCGCATATCAATTTGAGACTACAGTACAAAGAAAATGGACCAATTTTGTTGAATTTTTTATTTTTTATTTTTTTTCGGGGCTGATCATCTTTTTGACGAATTGATTTATTTAATGTAACAATGAAGTGCAATCAGTTTTAGAAAGACATGATTGACTGGTTTTCAGGAATGAAAGATATGTGTATGGCAGCATTAGTAGAGCCAGGCATCAAGGGACATAAAGCCCAAATTGAACACTGGACCAGAAAGGTGGAGATGGCACGGACAAATACAAAAAAAGTAGGAGACACTTTGCAAGCTGCAAAAAAAATAAAAAATAAACTTTAAAAATGATGGCACGTAAAAAGACATCATGGGGAAAATAAAAGGTCCTGTCTCTGCCAAGCTTTTCTTGAAAAATGCTGACTGCCTACATGTCTCGGCTTGCAATAAATTCTGACCAGAACACTGACCAGAACAAATACTGCATATACTCGAGTATAAGCCGAGTTTTTCAGCACATTTTTTTGTGCTGAACATGCCCCCCTCTGCTTAAACTCGAGTCAAGCACTTTTCTGCAGCAGAAAATTCAATTTTCCGACCTGACTTTGGGGCCCCCGTATCTCAGGGCCACTTGGTGCTAGGAACCCCAGTGGAACTAGCACTACAACATATCCAAAGATGGGTTTCCTAGCACCAAGTCGGTTCGGAAAATGTCACTCTGCTGCAGAAAAGTGCTTGACATTTTGCGACCCGACTTTGGGGCCCCATATCTCGGGGACACTTGGTGCTAGGAACCCCAAATTTGGTATTCAAACCCAATGGCACTACAACATATCCAAAGATGGGGTTCCTAACACCAAGTGACCCCGAGATACAGGACCCCAAATTCGGTCAACTGTGTCCATCTGCAGCAATGTAATTTCAGGACCCTTTGGGTCCAGAGATTTTTGGCTACAGCTAGGTGGCATTTAGGAACACTTAACTACCAAGTTTGAAGTTTGGGGGACTTATGGCTGCAAATGGGCACAGTGAGGCTGCAATGGGCATTGTTGACCCTCTTTTCCACTTATAGTAGCTGCGCATTTCTCACCCTAGGCTTATACTCGAGTCAATAAGTTTTCCCAGCTTTTTGTGGTAAAATTAGGTGCCTCGGCTTATACTCGAGTGTATACGGTATGTATCCAGTGAAGTCAGACTTGCAAACTTGGAATGCACTGAAGTCAAAGGGTTAGAATGGCAGTCTGGCAACTAACATTTTCTGGAACTTGGCTACAATAGCTTTTAAATTTTTCCCATGAAAAAGGTTTACTAGATGGCAAAATCTGTGAAATGAAAAAAAGTAGGGAAATGGAGCCAATGTCTGTAAACAAGCACCACAAGGCAAGCAAATATACTAGAAATCTGTTTTAGGAGGCGACGGCCTAAACCAGCGTTTCTCAACCTTTTTAGACAATCTTTGGCACCTTTTGAAATGCTGCACGCTCTTGATGCGCCCTTTAAAATGTTGCACAATCTAAAAAGCATAGCGCAACCTTCTTTTTTTCCCCATTTTTGACTTGTTTATCACATGTGGTATTGCTGCTTTTTTCACTAGTTTATGTCGAGCGCAGTTTTTTGTTTATATAATATATATAATAATATTAATTAATATTAATATTAATATATAATATTATATATATATATATATATACACACACACACACACATACACACACATATACACACACATATACACACACACACACACACAATTCTAAAATGTAAAAATGTAAATACTTTTACATAACGCAACATCCACACACATAGGGCCCCCAACATTAGAGGTTCTGTGCAGGTGCACAAAGTCGTCCTTATTAGCCGACGACATAACTGGTTGTTGGGACACCAACAGTCTGAAAGGTTGTAATGGTGCACAATGAAAACCAGTGGCTTTGTGTATCTAGGAGACAGGCTTGTATACAATTTTGGGCAATTTTTAGCCATTTTGCCAAGGCTGGCCTAAACCTACCCACCCCCTATCTTCCCCATATTCCATATTAGACACGTGCACAACAAAAAAATTTGTTTATTTTCGTTTCGTTTTTTTGTTTCCGTTGATTCGTAACGATTCGTAACTTTGTACGTCGGTGTTCATATTCGTAAATTCGTAAGTCGTCGGTGTTCATATTCGTAACGATTCGTATTTTCGTAAGAGTTATTTTTTCATTGATTCGTTTTTCCGTTAAATTTAATTTTCGTTTATTCGAAATTCGGACGCATTCGTATTTATTCGTACATTCGTAACATTTGTAGATTCGTAATCGGAGCATAATTCATAATTTTATGTAATGTGTATGCTATTACATTTTAAGAGACACGTAAAATTACGAATCGAAAAAAAAAAAGTTACGAATGTACGAATTTTTTTCGTTCAATCCATTTGAGGCACGTTAAGCAGCGCCATTGTAAGGGACACGGAAAATTACCAATTCAACATAAAAAAAAACGTTACGAATGTACGAATTTTTTCGTTCATTTTGATTTTCGTCGTTCCTGTTTTAGTTTTTCGGATTTTCTTCTTTCGTAGATTTGTTGTTCCTAATTTTTTGGGGGATTTTCCTTGTTTTTGGATTCGTTCGATTCGAACGATTAGTTATTCCTTAAAAATTTTAGCGAATCGTTCATTCATTCGTACGATAACGAATGAACGAATATAACGAAAAAAAAAAATAAACGAATTGCACATGTCTAATAAGCAATGACAATAACCTAGTCCTAATGATTTGTCCTTAGGGTACCTTGGATTAAAGTTTCAACCAAAAACAGACCCCATTGAGTGCATAACGAAGATATATAGCAATGTGACTTACCAATTGAACCCTTTGTGGTTCACAAACAGTAATCTGACAAAAATTTCAGATAAAAGATTACTCCTCCATTGAGGACTATGGAAATAAAGACCTATGGTCATAATTAGTAAGCCCTGTTTGGCTACTGTTGTGGAAGATATACGACTGTTTATTATGACGTTAATGTCATCACATATATGTATGAAGACAACAATTGCAAGATGTAAATGTTAATACATGTATGTAATATCCTTTATTTTTGATAAAAATCAATAAATATATAAAAAAAAAAAAAAAGAAAACAATTGGTATAAATCAAGCTTTTCGCTGCAAGGGTTTGTTTTTAAATTACTGCGTATCTATATCCAAAATGGATAATTTAGCCTTCATGGATTTGATTAGATTTAATTGCATGCCAGCTAGTTAGAACTATCTGGACCAGGCTTCTCAAGCAGAGGTTGCTTGGGGTTCCTTGATCAGTGGCAGATTCATGTCCTTTCTACAATGACCACCAATGCAAAAGAGAAATTGTCCACCAACATCCAATGTTTTGCTCGTACACACGGTACAAAAATCAGAAGGGGATTGTCCTTAGACAGGCTGTTGTCCGAAGTGCTTAACGTTAGTACGCTCCTTTCAACAATTGGATGACAGGCCAGTAAATTTTTGTCAAAATGACAGCTCCACGTCAGATTTCCGGATGGTCAGTACACAAATCCATCACACAAAAGTTGAAAGTAAAAACAAGCATGCTCGGAATCGATGCTCACCAAAACACGAAATTAACAGAAGGGGCCCAAAGGGTGGCGCTCAAGAACTGAAATTCCTCGTAGTACGTCACTACGTTCGCGTTTGTGGCACGACAATTTGTGTACCGTTAGTATGCAAGACAAGATCCTGGCACACGCCCTTTTGACAAAAATCAGACACTCGGTTGTCCAACAATCGTACCGTGTGTACTAGGCTTAAGCCAGGGCTCGACAAATCCCAGGTGCCCTGGGACCTGGGTATTTGTTAGTGACAGGTGCCTCTGCTACAGGGCGGGCTGTGGGGTCTTGGCCGAGAAAGTGGAGGCGCACTATCTGGTAGTGGGGATGGAGCAGGAAGAGAGCGGCACAGCAGCCGCTGACATCCTCCTCCCTTCTCCACACTCGCATGTGAAACTGTATTGAGAGGGAGAAAGAGAGGATCTGTCAACATTGAGGTTGGATGTCGGGGGGGGGGGGGGGGCGAGACCCGGGGGGGGCGGGACCCAGCTATCAAACGGGGTGCGATCTGGGCAGGCCGCTACGTGCTACGCCCCTTTCTTAAACCGCCCAATCATTGGCTGGATAGCTGCTGGGTCCCGCCCACCCCTGACATCGTGCTGAAACTATGCAGTTCCTCATTATAGCAGGAAGAGCCTGTTGTATTCAAAGGCATTTTAGAAGTCAGTCACTGACTCTGCCTATCATTCTCCCCCTATAACTAAAATATCCATTTTGGAAGGACTAGACTTTGAATAAGTTTGTTTTACATTTTTGTCTTAATCAGATAAGCTTTAAAAGGGAAAGTTTTTCCATACACATTTAATGGAATGTGTTTAGACCTAACCTCAAGTTGAAAGTTACACAGTTACTAAAAATCACATAACTCCCTGGAGGACACTGCAGGCTTGTCTCCAATACCCCCCCCCCCCCCCCCTCTTCCATCATACACAGATCTCCCTCTGATACTGATCACCCTGTCTGTGCTGTTGTTAGAGGGAGCCCAGGCGATCATGGATGAGCACCTTGCAGCTTGGCAGTGGTGAGTGAGACAACCCCATATCTCCCATACACCATCCCATACCCCACTCTATCTTCCCTGGGGAATTTGTCAGCTTCTCTCTCTCTCTCTCTCTCTCCATACAGTTTCACACACCGCAGTGCTGCAGAGAGCATTCAGTTTCAGTTACACTATCAGCTGTGAAACCTGCCATTGTCACCTGCCAGTGCCAACCAGTGCCACCTGCCAGTGCCAACCAGTGCCACCTGCCAATTAGTCCCATCCAGTGCCAACCATTGCCAGTGCCACCTGCCAATGCCAGCCAGTGCCAACCATTGCCACCTGCCAATTAGTGCCATCCAGTTCCAGCCATTGCCACCTGCAAGTGCCAACCAGTGCCACCTGCCATTGCCAGTTAGTGCCACCTGCCAGTGCAATCCAGTGCCACCTGCCAGTGCCACCTCGTGCCACATGTTAATGCTGCCTATAAGTGCCACATATCAGTGCCCATTAGTGGTAACTGTCAGTGCCACCTCAGTGCTGCCCATCAGTGCCACCTCAGTGCTGCCCATCAGTGCCACCTCAGTGCTGCCCATCAGTACCACCTCAGTGCTGCCCATCAGTACCACCTGTCAGTTCCCATCAGTGGCACCTCAGTGCTGCCTGTTAGTGCTCATCAGTGCCACCTGTCAGTGCCCATTAGTTCCAACCTCAATGCCGCCTCATCAGTGCCACCTCATCAGTGCACCCTATCAGAGCACATCAGTGAAGGAGAAAAAAAAAAAAAAAAAAAAAAAAAAAAAAAAAAAAATTATTTGCAAAATCTTATAACAAACAAAACAAGACGAGTTTTTTTTTTTTTTTTTTTTTTTTTTTAAATATTGTTCTTTTATCGCTTGGCATCAGGCATGACCGATTCTTATTGCATGATGCCACAAACATGCAGTTCTGGGCATTGGGCAGAGGATTTAAAAAACTGGCTCCTAACTTTTTCAGCTAGGTCCTAGATTCTAAGGAAATTTGTCAAGTCCTGTCTTAAGCAAACATTTCTAAATTAACCGCCAAATTTAATGGGGTTTTTCTACCCCTTATAAAAAGTGACAAATAGGGGCGCTAGTGTACCATTAATTACTATATCAAGTAGTAATAATTAATAACCTATACCACAAAAATGGCAAACGATACAATAAATTATACGTTATATCACAAACAGTGCACAAAATATCAAAATATTCAAACATCCATAAGTGCATGTGCAATAAGTGACATTAACAATAATAATAGACACTTGCTGAACAAATGTTCAACAGAGAAAGTCCTCTAATGTGATATAATATAAAAAAACTGATATAGACACTTGCTACCAAATGATTACCAAGTGATAGATAATAATGAAGATAATTGTGATGGACTTCAAACACTTGACTTCCAACGTGCAATAGTATCTTCTTGAGATTTAGAAAAACCTTCACCCAATAGTGAATGCCATTTCCTACTGCGCAAGCACGAGTCGCGCGGCGCTTTGTGAATGGCTAGCTGTCTTATGGGGAGCACACAGATCCCAGAAGACAGCAGGGGGGGGGGGGGGGGGGGGCTCGCCGCACAAAAAGGATAGGACGTCCTGTGCCGCGGACCAGAAGTGCACCATGTACTTCATAAAGAGGTACTTTAGAAGAAAACATTTTTTATTTTTTTTTAATATCCAAAAACGAGGGGTGGAGAGGTGGTCTTTCATTTAAGACCACCTCTCAAAAGTGGGTGGAACTCCCCTTAAATGTTTAATTATCAATAAAAGCCTTTGACACTTCTGAAATGCTTGTATATTATACAGTACTTCAGTATAGACATGTGCACAACAAAAAAAATTTGTTTATTTTCGTTTAGTTTGTTGATTCGTAAATTCGTAAGTCGTTGGTGTTCGTATTCGTCACGATCCGTATTTTCGTAAGAGTTATTTTTTCGTTGATTCGTTTTTCTGTTAGTTTAATTTTCGTTTATTCGAATTTCGAACGCATTCGTATTTCCGTAGATTTAGTTACATTCCTACTTTCGTTAGATTGATTTATTCGTACTTTCGTAACATTGTTTTCGTAGATTCGTAATCGGAGCATAATTCATAATTTTATGTAATGTGTATGCTATTACATTTTAAGAGACACGGAAAATTACGAATCGGAAAAAAAAAAAAAAAGTTACGAATGTACGAATTTTTTTCGTTTAATCCATTCGAAGCACGTTAAGCAGCGCCATTGTAAGAGACACGGAAAATTACGAATTGAAAAAAAAAGTTACGAATGTACGAATTTTTTCGTTTAATCCATTCGAAGCACGTTAAGCAGCGCCATTGTAAGAGACACGGAAAAATTACCAATTCAACAAAAAAAAAGAAAAAATTACGAATGTACGAATTTTTTCGTTCATTTTGATTTTCGTTGTTCCTGTTTTCGTTTTTCGGATTTTCTTCTTTCGTAGTTTCGTTGTCTCTAATTTGGTTATTTCGGATTTTCGTATTTGTTAGATTTAAACAATTCGTTAAAATTTTTAGCGAATCGTCCGTTCATTCGTACGATAACGAATATAACGAAAAAAAAACGAAACTAATTGCACATGTCTACTTCAGTATACCATAGTAACATCTGACAAAAAGATCTAACAAATAAAAAAAATAAAAAAATAAAACACTGAAGCAGCAGACTCTAAAAACTATTTTTATTGTGTCCTTCTCAAAACTTTTGGCCACAGCTGTATTTTTCTAATAAAAGGAAAGTGTGTATGTGGAATATATAGCACCTGTAAAGTCCTAGTCTTCTGACTTGACCTAAACATACACGGTACACCTGAATCCTAGTGGTAGATCTCGATAAACTATCTGGTCATCATTCTCCTTTACTTCATACAGGTAATTTTGACTTTCATGTCCAATGAATTCCGCAGCTCCTCGAGGATCTGACCACGATTGAATTCTGTCCTAAACACTTTGAGCATAATGAGAGAGTTTCATCTCATACATTTCTATCTGTAATCTGTGTAATCTACTATTCTCTTTCATGCCACCACTGAACACGCTCACTTCTGAACACTTCACATCTAGGAAAGTCTTGTTCTTCTTGTATTTGTCTGGAGACACTTATTAAAGAGAGGCTCAGGTGAGCTGAAGCCAATTATAGTGACTTCTTATGCAGATAAAAATCAGATCAGACCAGTATAGTCAGTGCTGTACCTCTGCGAGCAATGGAGGTTTGCTGGTATTTGTGTAAAACTATTTGGAAAATCCAAAGACTATCCACAAGCTTATGTGATTACACAACCAAATGGACAACCCGTTTTCTTTTTACTAGGGCAGGGGGAGCACTGGTCCGAGTTTTTATTTTTGTTTTAAAGCTGAACTGTAGGCAGATATAAAAAGGCATGAATGAATGTCGCCCCTTCCTAACCAATGACACCACAAAACTCTTAGTTCACCCCCTGGTCATCCCTCGCCTCGACTACTGCAACACCCGCCTCGCAGGATTACCTTTATATTGGCTATCCCCCTTCACTCCATCATAAATGCTGCTGCCAGGCTCATCCACCTTACCAACCGCTCAGTGTCTCCTACCCCTCTATAAATCCCTTCACTGGTTTCTAGACATGTGCACAACAAAAAAAAATCGTTTTTTTCGTTTCCGTTGATTCGTAACGATTCGTACATTCATAAGTCGGTGTACGGATTCGTACATTCGTAAGAGTTATCTTTTCGTTGATTCGTTTTTTCGTTAGTTTAATTTTCGGACGCATTCGTATTTATTCGTACATTCGTAATCTGAGCATAATTCATAATTTTATGTAATGTGTATGCTATTACATTTTAATAATTTACGAATCGAAAAAAAAAAAAAAAAAAAAAAAAGGTACGAATCTACGAATTTTTTTGTTCAATCCATTCGAAGCACGTTAAGCAGCACCATTGTAAGGGACACGGAAAATTACCAATTCAAAAAAATAAATAAATAAATAAATAAAAAAAAGTTACGAATGTACGAATTTTTTCGTTCGTTTTTCTTCATTAGTACATTCGTTGTTTCTAATAATTTTTTTTCGGATTTTCGTTGTTTTTCAGATTCGTTCGATTCGAATGATTCGTTATTCGGATTCGAACGATTCGTTCATTCGTACGAAAACGAACGAACGAAAATAGCGAAAAAAAACGAAAAACAAAAAAAAAACGAATTGCACATGTCTACTGGTTTCCACTCACCCAACAAATGAAATTCAAAATTCTAACAACTTACAAAGCCATCCACAACTCTGCCCCCAGCTACATCACTAACCTAGTCTCAAAACACCAACCTACTCATGTTCCCTTCGTTCCTCCCAAGACCTTCCTGCTCTCTAGCGCCCTCGTCACCTCCTCCCAGGCTCGCCTCCAGGACTTTTCCCGAGCCTTTCCCATCCTCTGGAACTCCCTACCCCAATCTGTCCGACTATCTCCTACTCTGCTTGCTTTTAGACAATCCCTGAAAACTCTTCTCTTCAGAGAAACCTATCCGGGCCGCACCTAACAACTGTACTTTTACTTTCTCCATCAGATCATCCCCCACAGCTATTACCCTTTGTATCATTGACCCTCCCTCCTAGATTGTAAGCTCTAACGAGCAGGGCCCTCTGATTCCTTCTGTATCGAACTGTACTGTCTGCCCTCATGTTGTAAAGCGCTGTGTAAACTGTTGGTGCTATATAAATCCTGAATAATAATAATAATAATAATAATAATAATAATAATAATAATAATAATAATACCGTATATACTCGAGTATAGGCCGACCCGAATATAAGCCGAGGTACCTAATTTTACCACAAACAACTGGGAAAACTTATTGACTCGAGTATAAGCCTAGGGTGAGAAATGCGCAGCTACTGTAAGTGGAAAAAGAGGGTCAACGATGCCCATTTGCAGCCTCACTGTGCCCATGCAGATGGACACAGTTGACCGATTTGGGGCCCTGTATCTCAGGGTCACTTAGTGCTAGGAACCCCATCTTTAGATATGTTGTAGTGCTAATTCCACTGGGTTGGAATACAACATTTGGGGTTCCTACCACCAAGTGTCCCCGAGATATGGGGCCCCAAATTCGGGTCAGAAAATCTCAAGCACTTTTCTGCAGCAGAGAATGACATTTTCTGAACCAACTTTGGGGCCCTGTATCTCGGGGCCACTTAGTGCTAGGAACCCCATATGGGGGTTGGCACTGGGTTGGCACATCAAATTTGGGACTCCTAGACCCAAGTGGCCCTGAGATACGGGGCCCCAAAGTCGGGTCGGAATTTTTTTTTTTTTTTTGCTGCAGAAAAGTGCTTGACTCGAGTATAAGCTGAGGGGGGCACTTTCAGCACAAAAAAAATGTGCTGAAAAACTCGGCTTATACTCGAGTATATACGGTAATAAAAATAATGCAATTCTGCAACCACTTGCCGACCAGACTTTTTCTGGCACTTTTTGTTTACAAGTTGAAATCAGTATTTTTTTGCTAGAAAATTACTTTGAATCCCCAAACATTATCATTTTTTTTTTTTTTTTTTTAGCAGAGACCCTAGGGAATAAAATGGTGATTGTTGGCATTTTTTGTTTCACACAGCATTTGCACAGCGGTTTTCCCAACACAATTTTCTGGGGGAAAAAAATGCACTTTAACGACTTCCCTGACTGGGCGTCATATGATGTCCAGCAGGATAACATGCCGGTACGCAGCGGGGCGATCGCGAGTGCGGCGTGTCAGTCTGATATGCTGCATCTCCGATCGTGGTAAGAAGCCTCAAAACAGAGGCTTCTTATCACGTGATCAGCTGTGACCAATCACTGCTGATAATCGTGTGAACCAGGAAGTGCCGGTAAAAACGGCATTCCTCGGTTCGCGATGACAGGGAGAGTCGATTGGCGGCTCTCCCTGTCAGAGGGGGGGTCTGTGCTGATAATCAGCACAGCCCGATCAGATGTGCCACCACAGCTGCCAGTGCCCCCTCAGGATCGCCTGTCAGTGCCCAATAAAGTGCCAGTGCCCACCACAGTGCCAGCCAGTGCCCTACAGTAACACCTGTCAAAACCTTGTCAGTTCCTGTCAGTGAAGGAGAAAACAAAAATGTTATAACCTAAAAAAAATCAAAAAAGTTTTCAAAAATATCTTTTTTTTTTTAAGTTTGTGTAGCAAAAAATAAAAACCCCAGTGGTGATCAGATACCATCAAAAAGAAAGGTACATTTTTATTTGTAGAATGTGAAAGATGATGTTACGCCGAGCAGATACCCAACATGTCACGCTTTAAAATTGTGCATGCTCGTGGAATATAAACGACGGTACTTACAAATCTCCATAAGCGATGCTTTAAACGTCTTCACAAGTTACCCGTTTAGAGTTACAGAGGAGGCCGAGCGTTTGTGGCGATACCTCACATGCAAAACACCGTTTACATATGCGTGCGTGACTTGCGTATGTGTTTGCTTCTGCGCACGAGCATGGAAGGATGGGGTGCTTTTAAAAAAAAAAAATAATCTTATTTAACCACTTCAATACAGGGCACTTCCTGCCCAGACCAATTTTGAGCTTTCAGCGCTGTCGCACTTTGAATGACAATTGCACGGTCATGCTACACTGTACCCAAATTACATTTTTATCATTTTTTTTCTCACAAATAGAGTTTTCTTTCGGTGGTATTTGATCACCTCTGCGGTTTTTATATTTTGCTAAGCAAATAAAAAAAGACCGAAAATTTTGAAAAAAATATATGTTTTTTTTTTGTTTCAGTTTCAAATCTTTGTAAATAAGTACCGTAAGTTTTCTCCTTCACTGATGGGGCTGCACGGATGGGCTGCACAGATGAGCACGGATGGGCGGCACAGATGAGCACGGATGGGCGGCACAGATGAGCACGGATGGGCGGCACAGATGAGCACGGATGGGCGGCACAGATGAGCACGGATGGGCGGCACAGATGAGCACGGATGGGCGGCACAGATGAGCACGGATGGGCGGCACAGATAGGCGGCATGGATGGGCGGCACAGATAGGCGGCACGGATGGGCGGCACGGATGGGCGGCACAGATAGGCGGCACAGATAGGCGGCACGGATGGGCGGCACAGATAGGCGGCACGGATGGGCGGCACAGATAGGCGGCACAGATAGGCGGCACAGATAGGCGGCACAGATGGGCGGCACAGATGGGCGGCACGGATGGGCGGCACAGATAGGCGGCACAGATAGGCGGCACAGATAGGCGGCACAGATTGGCATTCATCAGTACTAAACAATGCTGCCTATCAGTGCCAAACAATGCATGCCAATCAGTGATGCCCATTGTGGGCACTGTGTCATCACTGGTGGTCTAGGGTGGCATACCTTGTGCTGGGCATCCCTGGTGGTCCAGTGGGGGCATCCGCGGGGGGCTGCGCTGATAATCGATCAGAGCAGACCCCCCCTGTCAGAGGAGCAGCTGACCGGCTCTCCTCTACGTCTGACAGACACGAGTGAGGAAATGACGATCACCGGCTCTTCCAATTTACACTGTGATCAGCCGTGATTGGACACGGCTGATCACGTGGTAAAGAGTCTCCGTCGGAGACTCTTTACCAAGATCGTAGTTGCGGTGTCAGACTGACACCCCGCACCAACGATCGCCACGATGCGCGCCCCCGGGGGGCGCGCAACGGCTTAAAATCCTGATGACGTCCTGTCAGGATTTTAACACCACTTTGCCGCCGTCATTTGACAATGGGCGGGCAGAAAGTGGTTAATTTATTTTCTTTTTTACACTGTCCCATTTTTATTCCTATTACAAGGAATGTAAACATCCCATGTAGAAGAAATAAGGATGACATGTCCTCTTTATGGAGAAATCTGGTGTCAAAACATTTTTTTTTTTTTTGATCTTTTACTTTACATAAAATAAAATACTTCCAGCCTGGACCGGGAGCGACGTCATGATGACTTCAAGGCCATAGAGTCGATCAAAGGGTATCCAATCTTTGATAGTATATGGGAGCAGCCAACCTCACCAGCGCAAGCGGTAAGCCCATGAAACACTGGCGGGGCCTTCGGAATGAGCTGCTTGGAATGCTTTCATGAGAATGCCAGCCGCCGGTTGCAAAAAACTGTAAATCCTGGTAAACCACTTGCAAATCGCAACGTATATATACGTATTGCTGTAAGCAAGTGGTTAATATATCCTTGTTTTAGGTCAGAGAGTGCAAGGTATTAAAGAAGAACTATTATTTAGCCCTCATGCACACAGTTAAAAACGATGCTCTTAGGGGCGTCTGGCTCCCCCCCCCCCCCCCCATCTCTAATTGCTCCTCCATGGTAGACTATGTGTCCATCCATACACAGGTATTTAGAGACTAAGGCCCCTTTCACACTGGGGCACCTGTACACCGCCTGAAAAAAACGGCCCCATTCACTGCAGTGTGAAAGCTGGCGGGTTTTCACACTGGAGCGGTGCGCTAGCAGGACGGTAAAAAAAGTCCTTCTAGCAGCATCTTTGGAGCGGTATAGGAGCGGTGTATTCACCGCTCCTACCCATTGATTTCAATGGGACACCGCGGCAAAGCGCCGCTACGGTAGTGCTTTGCGGGGGATTTTAACCATTTTTCAGCCGCTCGTGGGGGGTAAAACCGCCCCGCGAGCGGCCGAATACCGTGGCTAAAACTACGGTAAAGCAGCGCTAAATATATTGCTGCTTTACCGTCCCCGCGGTTCCCGCCCCAGTGTGAAAGGGGCCTAAAGAAGTTGGGGATAATGGGATTTTTAGGGCGCAGAGTTATATCAAAAAATATTTATAAAATTAAAAACATGATAGAATAAAAAAGGTCCATCAGAAATACAGTACAGTTACAGTTATAGAATGTGCAGCTCAATAAATTATCAACATGTTTCAATACGATTAGTAGCTTCCTCAGGAGAATTACATTTGTCAGGCACTATCTACTGAAAAATAGAAAGAAACAATACACAAAATTACAATAAGACGAGATAGAATCAAACAAAAAAGATTACAAAATCGAATTTTTTTAAATACCCCATGTCCTGACTAAGGCCACAATGACAAATTAACAATCGATTGCTTATCATCTGTACTTCTATTGGCACCACATCCCATAATTTGATAATAAAGAAGATGGGGATAATGGGATTTTTAGGGTGCAATATCCAACACAATAAGTGTATCAAAAAATATTCATTTATAAAAGTAAAAACATGATAGAATAAAAAAGGTCCATCAGAAATAAATATAGTACAGTTCTAGAATGTGCCACACTGTCACTGTAATGTGTGTATGGGGCATTACAGTGTGGGCACAGCTCTACTGCAAGGGAAGACATTTAGTTTTCCTGGATTTGATATGAAGAAACAGCAGACAGAGGAGCTCAGCTCTTTCCTCTGATCAGCATGTTTTGTTAGCACGTGATCATTGCAGCATAACCGATTGGCTCTTTGAACTACTGCTCTTCCCTCTCCCAGTCTAAGCTTTTCTGTACAGGTACAGATCAAAATTTAAGCATTGATGCCTCTTGCATTTAAAAATAAATTTAAATAGGTTAATATTATATTACTGAATACACAGCTGCATTAATTTGTGTTTTTTTTTACATCTTCCTGGAGTTGAGCTTTAAATTTTTTAATTTGTACTCTTATTTTTTCCCCTTTTTTGAAGATTATGAAAGGAAGAGACAAAAATATATTTGTGCAATGATTATACCCCCCCCCCCCCCCCCCCGGTTGTGTTCCTGGCCTCCCTGGCCCCGGTGTACAATGCTGCTGTTCCAGCTCACACTCTGCAGTCCGATCGCGTTCAGGAGCTGCTGAAACTCTTACAGTCTTTGTCCACTTCATGCCCAGCTTGGCATCTCTGGCATGACATACATGGCTGCATACTGCTTCCCGGGAACAAAGGCAAGAAACCTTTTATGAAAACGGGAACGATGTGTACAAGAGCCGCATCAATAGCTATATCCATCTATAGAGCCTAAAGCCTCACATATAGGTTGTGGATTCACTCCATGCATGCAAAGCAGCCATGGCACAATCACATTACTCACTCTGCCCCACTCCACAGACAATAGGCGGGCACCGTTCACAGGAACCAAGGCTGCCATCCAGGATACGCTGCAGAAGGCAAACAGCTGACGCAACTTTAATGAAGTGCTGCCCGATGCTAGCTATACACATAATATAGAACGACTGTTGTAATGGATTGGTTGGCGATCGTGATCTTGTTTTGGAAAAGAATAAAAAAAAAAAAAAAAAGCTTCAACTCGAATCGATCATTTATGGTTAGAAGTATGACCAACACTAAAGCTACGCTGTCATTGGGTATTCCATTTGAAATTAGCCATAACTAGAAAGAAGAAAGTCAATATTGTCTTTCCTGCTGCCTGTGCCACCAGAACTCCACTCTGCAAGAAATCCAGTCCAAAGAAAAACCGACACTCCAGGTAGTGTCAATTCTCTGGGTCTCTGCAGTCTTCAGTGGTTCCTCCCTCTGACCTCCACAACACACCTGTAACCTGTAATATGTGGAAGTCAGAGGAAGGAACCACTGAACACTGTGGGGGACCTAGGGGGTCAACACTGAGGGGCATGTCAGTTTCTCTTCGGACTTCAGGGTTGCTTTAACGTGGCCATAAACATTTGATTTGTAATCGATTAAAGCCCAACACCAGCCAAAACTTGGAGATATGCCAGCATTTCCTGTTCGTGCGACACCCATCACCAGGTTAGATCCCTTTACATTGAGGCAGTTTTCAGGCGTTTTAGCAATAGAAATCGCGCCTGTAAAGCGCCTAAAACCAGCCTCCCATTCTCTGCAATGGGTGCTTTTACACCTGGGTGGGGCGTTAGAAAAATCTTTGGGGCGGTTTGGGAGCGGTGTATGGGCAGTGCTTCCAGAGCGCCTGAAAAGCGCTTCCGAAGGAGTATAACCCCTTCTTTGGGGTTAAAAGCGCCACGCTAGCAGCTGAAAAGCCACGCAAAAGTGCAGCTTAAACAGCGGTAAAGCACTGCTAAAATGAACGGTACTTTACCGCTAACGGCCAGCGATTTCACTGTGATAGCAGCCTTGGGGTGAATCTCCTCCACAGAAACAACATAAAAAAAAAAAAGTATTTTGATGGCGTTAAAAAAAAGTCAGCAGCTACAAATACTGTAGCTTCTGACTTTTCATTTAAAGGACACTGGAGATCCAGCTCTGTCCTCACCCAGGCCGATTCTTCACCAGTCTTCAAGTTCCCGGCACCAGCATGTTCACTAAGGGAAGCCAGCTGAAGCTTCGCAACCGGCTTCCCATCGCATACATGGGAGCTGTGCTGCACTTTGTGAATGGTCCCGCAGCCTCCTGGGACCTGTGACATTTACCAGAAGACTGCGGGTAGGGGGGGGGGGCAATCTGAGCAGAAGTGGGAGCTGCTCCCCCACAAAGGGGGACACGGAAAGGAGGAAAAGTGGAACTCCCTCCTTTTGGAAGAAGTTCCACTCTAAAAGTGAAAATAAATTTAACATCACTCATTCTAAATTATTAATCATACCATAGCAACTGCCTATCTTTACCACCCCCCAGCCGCCTATCTGAAAAAGCACATAAGCTGTATAAAAATAATGATGATAATTCCTTTTAGAAAACCACTAATGGGATGTTTGAGTGTAGGTGATGCATCAAGGTTAATGAGTCTACTCTTTGTAATTGCATTCTAGACTATAGAACCAGGACAAAGGCCCTTCACTGAGAAATAACACTCTACTGACTGCTTTGCTACTGTAAAATGGAAGAAGATGGAAGAATAAAGGAACAACGGAAATAACAGTTATGGGGCAGAAGAGTCTTTAAAATTGTGAGATATCCTGTTGAAAAACCACATTCTATTGTTCAGTTATTGGGTTTTCAAAAAAAATAGAAAAAAATATTCTAGAAGAACAAAGAACAGGATAATCATTTTTAATGCAAATGTGAACAATTACCTCCAATTTCCCTCTCACAGAATGAAAAGGGAAGAGTAAAGTGTTTCTCCAGCCAAAAACAAAAAATTTATCTGTGCAATAGTATTCTACTTGTAATGAGCAGTAAAATCATGGCCAAGTTTCACCTTCTTTCATATCCCTTTGTTATTACCTATTGATCCTGCCAGTTCCCAGTTGTCCATTAGAGTTCTGGCGAAGGGCCGACAACACTTTCTGATGGTCACCGATCATGTCTCTGCCTTGTTGGCACATGCACACAAGCTCCCACAGGTAGACCAATCCCTACTATGGGCTGGTTTTTGTGCTATGACTAAGGCTACATGCCGAAACGCGTAAACCCTGTATTATTTTGTACTGCACCTGGATTAATAAATGTATTCCTTTGCGGAAGATCGAGCTGCCAGCTTTCCTATATCTACAGGTTTGCTCGAGTGCTAGGATACTACAAGCCAGTGGCACCAACCGCTCAGCACCTCTAGGAATTATTACAGGTGTTTTCTACCATATTCAAGGCCAATCCCTACAGCTCCTCACCTCCAGCTTTCAGGAGCAGTAGAAGGCTGCAAGTCCAAGGCCCCCCATTTACATATGGGCAATTTGGTATCGTGGGCATAATGGGCATTTCAGTGGCATTCATCTTGAAAATGTGGCACGATTTTGCTGTGGCTGCTACGCGAGAATCATGGCAAAATGCTACTGTAAAAATCGCTCCTGGCTTAGGGCTTCTTTGGAGGGACAATCAGTCCAAGTGAATGGGCCGCCCTGTGTATGACACGGGATACCAAGTTAGAATCAAGCCAACAAAATCACGAGTGGGAAAGCAAGTTCCTGCTACGCGTAGTGTGAATGAAGCCTAATGCACTGCTGTTCCTGCAATAGGCCACCTCCCACAGTAACGTCACCTCTCAGGTTCGTTCATGACCTCCACCAAGAGGGAATGGAAATTGAACCAGATGGTTAGCAGTCATGTGACCACAGCTAAAGAATTAAATAAAAATAAAAAAAATTTACATAGAGATTTTCATAAATATTGATTTAAAGGAGAAGTATAGCCAAAAGCTATTTTGGCTATGCTTTTCCTATGGATCACTCCTGTGACCAGTTTTCAGTGGACAGGGGTCTAAAGTCCTGACGTCAGCCGGTCCAGGCTCGGAAAACTTTACAGTTAAGATCCACCCAGATGCCTGGACTGGTAGCTGGCTCAGTCTCTCAGCGATCCGCTGGGAGACTAAGCCAGCCACTTCCACCCCCTGCAGGAGGAGCAGAGAGCAGGTGACTGATAAAACACCAGCTCTCTGCAGCTGAAGACCAAGAACCGAGCGATCAGAGGTGTTTGATCGCTCAGTTCTCAGTCTCAGAGGAGACAGTGGATAGCTGCAGCTGAGATCAGTGCTGTAGACATCTAGGTGAGCATAATTCTTTATTTTATTTTTTAAACCCATACTTTTTTTTTTGCTAGAGGTGCCAAATTGATCATTTGTTATATGTAGCCTTTCCATCCATTTTAATACATAGGGAGACATGATACTCTAGAACAGCCTTCTTAAAGCAGAGCTCCACCCAAAAAGGGGGAAGCGCTGCTAGTTTGCACCCTCTTTTGGCACTTTTTGGGGAGGGGAGCATGTACCTGGTTTTGACAGGTAGCCACACCCACTTCCGGGTAAGATCGCCGCAGTGATCTACGAAGCTGTTCGGCCCCTCCTCCTTCCCCCCGCAGCCTTCTGGGACACAGAGTTCCAGAAGGCTGCGGGACAATTCACAAAGTAAATGTGACTCACGCATGCGCAGTAGGAAACCGGCTGTGAAGCTGGGGAGGCTCCACTGCCAGCTTCCCTTAGTGAAGATTCCAGGGCCTGCACCAGAAGCCGATTAAAGAATTGGCTTTGGTGCCAACATCGTTGGCTCCCTGGACTGGCAAGTATCCTTATAATAAAAAGAAAAAGTCAGCCGCTACAGTATTTGATTTTTTTTTTTTTTGCCCAGACTGGAGCTGAAGCCCTAGGGTTCCCTGGGCTAAGGCCGACTGACCTCACCTTTGATGGTGCCTGCATAATTCAAAGACTAATGCCACTTGGCAGAGCCAGCTGTATGACATCAATGGATTTTTTTTAGCCTTATGTAGGAGGGCATACTACTACTGTAAGTGGGGCATCCTTGTAAAGGGCATTTTTCCAGTGACCACAAATTAATTGGTTTTAGCAGGTATTCCCCAGGAAATGAAATGCATTTCTTGTTCAGCTCTTCTAACTGGAACAAGAGGACACGGCCACACAGAGGAACCTTTCATTTTAACAAACATTCCTACTACTGAAGCAATGGAAAATCCATAAAAGTTTTTTTTTTTTATATATTATATATATATATATATATATATATATATATATATATATATATATTATATATATATATATATATATATATATATATATTTTTTTTTTTTTTTGTGTGTTCACAGAATGTTTGCGTTTGTACTGGGAATGCAGCTAGATTAGATACACCTAAAACAAAATTAATATAATAGAATATAATATAATATAATATAATATAATATAATATAATATAATATAATATAATATATTATATTATATTATATTATAATATAATATATATATATATATATATATATATATATACACACATACATACATACATACATACATACATACATACCCTGTTTCCCCGAAAATAAGACCTAGCGTGATTGTCGGTGATGGCTGCAATATAAGCCCTACCCCCCAAATAAGCCCTAGTTAAAGTCATTGTAGGTCTTATTTTCAGGGTAGGGCTTATTTTCGGGGAAACAGGGTAGTGCTTATTTGGGGGGTAGGGCTTATATTGCAGCCATCACCGACAATCACGCTAGGTCTTATTTTCGGGGAAACAGGGTATATACACACACATATACATATCTCCGTATATACTCGAGTATAAGCCAACCCGAATATAAGCAGAGGCACCTAATTTTACCACAAAAAACTGGGAAAACTTATTGACTCGAGTATAAGCCTAGGGTGAGAAATGCGCAGCTACTGTAAGTGGAAAAGAGGGTCAACAATGCCCATTTACAGCCTCACTGTGCCCATTTGCAGCCATAGGTCCCCGAACTTCAAACTGGTAATCAAGGGTTCCTAGATGCCCCCTATCTGCAGCCAAAAACTGGGGTCTCTGGACCCAAAGGGTCCCGAAATGACATTGCTGCAGATGGACACAGTTGACCGACTTTGGGGCCCCGGATCTCGGGGTCACTTGGTGCTAGGAACCCCAAATTTGATATGCAAACCCAGTGGAACCAACACTACAACATATCCAATTTGGTGTTCCTATCACCAAGGGGCCCCAAAAGTCGGGTCGGAAAATGTTAAGCACTTTTCTGCAGCAGAGAATTACATTTTCCGACCTGACTTTGGGGCCCGTATCTCGGGCCACTTGGTGCTTGGTTCCCATCCCCAAGTGGCCCCCCGAGATACGGGGGCCCCAAAGTTGGGTCGGAAAATGTCATTCTCTGTGCTTGACTCCAGTATAAGCCGAGGGGGGCATTTTCAGCACACAAAAAAAAATGTGCTGAAAAACTCGGCTTATACGCTAGTATATACGGTATATATTATATTATATTATATATTAGGCAAATCTGAGACTTTACAAAGTTACATCTATTGAATGTGGTCATCCAGAGAAGACGAACACATACATCATTAAATGCAATGAAAACCTCCTGTTGGAGGAAGGCGAGTGCTGTAATCGGTTTATGCCTCATCGAAGAACAATGACAAAAAGGGTTATCTCTTTATTTCGGCACATAAAATGATGCTGAATCAGCTTCTGCCAACACATCTGCATAATGCAGCCCAAGGCATAAAAGGCATGGAGATATTAAGGGATAAGATGAGAAGAGATTAAAAATATAAAAAAAACATAAAAACTAGTATGGGAGGCACAAGCAGAATATATAACTAACCCCTCTGCAGTTGACTTTTGTAACAGCTTCTTGTAGCTACAACTTTTCACAAGTCTCCAATAAATCCCAGATCCAGGGAAAAAAAAAAATAAACTATCCATTGCAGTGCGCCAAGTCTAGAGGAATCCGCTGTAATACTTACCTCGTTCCTTGCTCGGTACAACCAAGGTATGCAGAATTCCATCTCTGCACAAACACGAACACAACACATTGAACCTTGAATCAGATGGGCTACAGCAGCAGAAGACCACACCGGGTGACACTCCTGTCAGCTAATAACAGGAAACTGAGGCTACAATTCACACAGGCTCTTGTCCAACAAAATTGGACAATAGAAGATTGGAAAACGTTGCCTGGTCTGATGGGTCTCGATTTCAGCTGTGACATTCAGATGGTAGAGTAAAAATTTGGCGTAAAATTTGGCGTAAACATGAAAGCATAGATCCATACTACCTTGTTAGCATGGATGGAGAATATATATATTATATATATTAAAGAGAGAATTTAATAAAAAAAAAAAAAATGTAAAAAAAATTCCATCCTGCCTTGTATCAACGATTCAGGCTGGTGGCGGTGTATTGGTGTGGGTGATATTTTCTTGGCACACTTCGGGCCCTTTAGTACCAATTGAGCATCGTTTAACCATTTGACCACTGGGCACCTTAACCCCCCTCCTGCCCAGACCAATTTTCAGCTTTCGGTGCTCTCACACTTTGAATGACAATTACTCAGTCAGTCATGCAACACTGAACCCATATGAATTTTTTTTCCTTTTTTCACAGAAATGCTTTCTTTTGGTGGTATTTAATCACCGCTGGGTGTTTTATTTTTTGCGCTAAAAATCAAAAAAAAGAATGAAAATTCGGTAAAAAAAAAAAAAATAATTCTTTGTTTCTATTAAAATTTATGGCAGAGTATTGGCAGGGTGCTGGCAGAGTATTGGCAGGGTGCTGGCAGAGTGCTGGCAGAGTATTGCACAGTGCTGGCAGAGTATTGCACAGTGCTGGCAGAGTATTGCACAGTGTTGGCAGAGTATTGCACAGTGTTGGCAGAGTATTGCACAGTGTTGGCAGAGTATTGCACAGTGTTGGCAGAGTATTGCACAGTGTTGGCAGAGTATTGCACAGTGTTGGCAGAGTATTGCACAGTGTTGGCAGAGTATTGCACAGTGTTGGCAGAGTATTGCACAGTGTTGGCAGAGTATTGCACAGTGTTTGGCAGAGTATTGCACAGTACTGTCACAGAGCAGCGCTGTGGGCACTACACATCCAGCCCACAGCGCTGCTGCAAATCTCTCCCCCTCTCCACTTCCGATCGGTACAGAGAGGGGAGGGAGGAACCCACGTCATGACGTGACGCTATCACCGTGATCCGCCACGGATGTTCCCGAGTGAGCGCCCCAGGGGCAAGGAGCAAGGTTCTGACTACAGTGTACCCATCTTCTGATGGCTCCTTCCACCAGGATAATGCTGCATGTCACAAAGCCCCAATCATCTCACCACTGGTTTCTTGAACATGACAATGAGGTCACTGTACTCCAATGGCCTCCACAGTCACCAGATCTCATCCAATAGAGCACCTTTGGGATGTGGTGGAACAGGAGATTTGCATAATGGATGTGCAGCCGACAAATCTGCAGCAACTGTGTGATGCCATCATGTCAATATGGACCAAAATCTGAGGAATGTTTCCAACACCTTGTGGAATCTTTGCTATGAAGAATTAAAAAGAGGAAGTAAACCTTCCTGTATACTTCATACCTATAGGTACTATAAATATATCCTAAATGTGCGCCAAAAACAAAAAAAAAATAAAATAAATAAAAAAAAAAGTTTTAAAGTTTTTAAAGAGTTTACTTCCTCTTTAAGGCAGCCCTGAAGCCAGATAGGGGTCAAACACGGTACAAGCAAGGTGTACATAATAAAGTGGCCGGTGAATGTAACTGCATTTACATGCGTTCAGAGTATCCAATCTGCCCCTAGGCACAGATTTCTATTTTTTCTAAAGGCAGCTAATCCACACAAGAACCCATAATATGCTGGTTCAAATCCCAACCACGACACTACCTGCCTAGAGTTTGCATGTTCTCCCTGTGCGGGTTTCCTCCGACACTCCGGTTTCCTCCTACACTCCAAAGACATGCTGGTAGGTTAATTGGCTTCTGTCCAAACTGGCCCTAGTATATGGGTGCGAGTTAAGGACCTTAGATTGCAAGCTTCTTGAGGGTAGGGACTAGGGGTGCAACGGATCGTCACCGATCCGAACTGGTCACACGCCTCTGCCTTAGGAAAGGCCGCGGCTTCGGCCTAGCTCTGGAGCGGCGGCCATCTTGGTGCACCCATCGGCAGTTTACAATGTGATCGCTCCGTCAAATGACTTGTAAACAAACCGGCCGGTTCCTCTCTCCCCTCTGTGTACAGATCTGTACAGTGGAGGGGAGAGATCGGATGGCAGCAGCTCTGCCACTATTACAGTGGGGGGGAGATGACGTGGATATTACAGTGGGGGGGGAGATGACGTGGATATTACAGTGGGGGGGGAGATGACGTGGATATTACAGTGGGGGGGAGATGACGTGGATATATTACAGTGGGGGGGATATGACGTGGATATTACAGTGGGGGGGATATGACGTGGATATTACAGTGGGGGAGATGACGTGGATATTACAGTGGGGGAGATGACGTGGATATTACAGTGGGGGAGATGACGTGGATATTACAGTGGGGGAGATGACGTGGATATTACAGTGGGGGAGATGACGTGGATATTACAGTGGGGGGGGGGAGATGACGTGGATATTACAGTGAGGGAGATGACGTGGATATTACAGTGGGGGAGATGACGTGGATATTACAGTGGGGGAGATGACGTGGATATTACAGTGGGGGAGATGACGTGGATATTACAGTGGGGGAGATGACGTGGATATTACAGTGGGGGGGGGAGATGACGTGGATATTACAGTGGGGGGGGAGATGACGTGGATATTACAGTGGGGGGGGAGATGACGTGGATATTACAGTGGGGAGATGACGTGGATATTACAGTGGGGGGAGATGACGTGGATATTACAGTGGGAACTATATGGTGGTGGAATTTTCACAGATTTTTGCAAATTCAATTATTATTTGCTGATCCGAAAAATGATCCGATCCGTGACTCTGATCCGAGGAACGATCCGATCCGTGAGCTTTTTGATCCGTTGCACCCCTAGTAGGGACCGATGTGAATGTACGATGTATATGTAAAGCGCTGCGTAAATTGATGACGCTATACAAGTACCTTAAATAAAATAATATGCATTATACCATTTAAAAGCACCACATGCATTAACGTGCGTTCAAAAAATGTCTTGTAAATGCATATAAAATCGCATGGCTGTGTGACTAAGTTCTTAGATGTTAAAAGTACAAAAGAAGGAAAAAAAAGATGAAGTTAAATGACTGAAAACACAGACAGGACTAAAGGCCAATTCACACCCAAATGCAGTGTGGGAAAGGCATGTTCTGTGCGTTTCCCGCACCACATTCAAAAAACGCACTGCCTATGCGATCTCCTGCAGGTACCAATAGATTGTTAATGACACCCCAAAACGCAGATCGCAAACTCAGTGCGTTTGTGGGTATTAAATTGCATGGTACCGCAGTACCGTGCAATTTGGTGCGGTGCATTTTTCAGAAGAAGTGCATGCACTACTTTTTGTGTAATCTGGTGCAATTTCATCCCATTCACATGCATGGGCTGGAAATCACCAACAGGTTAAAAAGCACAAGAACGCACACCGCATTCCTGTGCGATTCTAATGTGAACTGGTCCTGTGGACAGATGGGGAACAACAGGACGACAGGGAAAAATAAAAAATAAAAAATCGCAGATATTAAATGTGACTGACTGGGTGAAGATGGCAGATTCATTCCATCGGAATTTCTCAGGACACAAGTTATGTACATCAAGGGATTAGAGGAGTTCAGTCGGCAAAACACCTTCAAATCGCATAACTGTCCTGAGCTGAGAAAACGAAGGGATTTCTCTCCTCCAGCATCCCAGTATTAATATTCACACTTCACACAAATCAATACGGCAAATGTCAGAATTAATATGCTGCTCCCAAGCTCCTCTTAAAGCCTAGACAGCTGAAATCGCACGATCTCCGACTGCTACAAGTACTGCTCATGTTTTTTTAAAGTGCTTAACTCAAGAACAAAACATTTAAAATATTGCATATTAGAAGGATATAAGGTCATGGCTGCAATCGTTTATTTGTTACACTTGTTGATCCTGCCATAAACCCACTTCCTGTCCTAGGACAGAACTACAGAACACCTTCATCTCTTCCATAAGGCTATGTTAACATTAGTGCGGTTCTACGTGCCGCGTTTACGTGAAAACAGCAACCCATGCATTTAAATAAGCCGCCGTGCCTGCGTTTTATAGCCCCTTTTTTCGAAAAAGTGCCACACAGAAACAACATGTTTTGGCACTGTGGGGTAAACCGCACGTTTTTTTCATTGCGTGAGCCATTAGGGGTTAAAAGCACCCCCACATGGTTTCCCTTAAAGCCCCTCTACAGTTGCGGCTCCAGCCAGCCTGTCATTGATTTGTACAGCCTGTCTGTACATGGCTGCAAGATCCACCTGTCACTCCTGCGCTGAGTAAATACTGTATATACTCGAGTATAAGCCGACCTTAATATAAGCCGAGGCACCTAATTTTACCGCAAAAAAAAATAATGGGAAAACGTATTGACCCTAGTATAAGCCTAGGGTGAGTAATGTGCAGTTACTGTAAGTGGAAAAGAGGGTAAACAATGCCCATTTGCATGCCTCACTGTGCCAATTTGCATGCCTCACTGTGCCCCGAACTTCAAACTCTGTAAGGGTTCCTAGATGCCCCCTAGCTGCAGCCAAATTTTGGGGTCTCTGGACCCAAAGGGTCCCGAAATGACATTGCTGCAGATGGGACACAATTGACCGAATTTGGGGCCCCGTATTTCGGGGGCACTTGGTGCTAGCAACCCAATAATGTGGTGTGCAAACCCAGTGGAACCAGCACTACAACATATCCAAAGCTGGGGTTCCTAGCACCAAGTGGCCCCGAGATATGGGGCCCCAAAGTCGGTTCAGAAAATGTCAAGCACTTTTCTGCAGCAGAGAATGACATTTTCGGAACTGAATTTGGGGCCCCGTATCTCGGGGCCACTTGGGTGCTAGGAACCCCAGCTGGGGCCCCCAAGTTGGTTCGGAAAATGTCATTTGCTGCTGCAGAAAAATGCTTGACTCGAGTATAAGCCGAGGGGGGCATTTTCAGCACAAAAAAAAAAAAAATGTGCTGAAAAACTCAGCTTATACTCGAGTATATACGGTAGATACCAAACATGCCCAGCTTTAAAACTGCATGCACCTGCGAACCGCAACAAACTTCAGTACTCTAGATTGTTCATAGGGGACACTTTAACAGCCCCTTACAGGTCATTAGTTTAGAGTTAACTGTGACTAATGGCTCAAGAATTATTGTTCTCATTCTGGTGTGCAACATGTGTAAGGCAATTGCAATTTTTAGAGTTGGCCCACAGCTATAACAGCTTCAACTCTTCTGGGAAGGCTCTCCACAAGGTTTAGGAGTGTGTCTATGGGAAATGTTTGACCATTCTTCCAGAAGCGCATTTGAGGTCAGGGACTGATGTGGACGAGAATACCTGGCTCACAGTCTCCGCTCTAATTTATCCCAAAGGTGTTCTGTCGGGTTGAGGTCAGTCAAGTTCCTCCACCCCAAACTCGCTCAATCCATGTCTTTATGGGCCTTGCTTTGTGCACTGGTGTCGCAATCATTTTGGAACAGGAAGGGGCCATCCCCAAACTGTTCCCACCAAAGTTGGGAGCATGAAATTGAAGCTGAAGCTGTTATGGCTGCAAAGGGTGGCCCAACTCAACATTGAACCCTACAGACTAAGACAACAAATAAGTTTACATGCTTGTAAAGGCAGGTGCCTCAATACTTATGGTAATATAGTGGTGTGGGGGGATATAGAGATATATATAAAAAAAAAAAAATTTTAAAGGTGGGGCTTAACATTTTTTTTTTTCTTTAAAATGTTTAAAGCCCCCTTTTTGTACATACATTTATTGCCATCACATAGGGGACCAATAGCTCCCTATGTGATAGCATAAAGGTTGTGACAGGTTCTCCTTATGAAGACATCCAGGGTCGTGTGCCATCAGATCATGTTCCATCAGCTGCTTTCTCGGACTGCACCCCCGGGAATGAAAGTGCCGCTGTTCTGACAAAATACGCAACTTGGCAGAATCTGGAACCACGCCACTTCCGGTTTCTTTAAACCATTATTAATTGCAGATTTTTAAGCAGTAATTTCACATTTTCAGGAATAGGTGTTTGGACACAAGAGCGGCAACCGAATACAGTCTGGTGCACGCCATTATGAGCAGAGATTGTTCCAACACTAACCAACAAAATGGCCGCCGCAAAGGCGACAACAACTTTGTCCCCCGTTAGCCGATGTGGTGTGAAAACACCGAAATGTTGGTTTACCTGACTGCATTCGGTTGTCGCTGTTGTGTCCAAACACAAATTCATCCAAATGTCCAATTACTGTGGGTTTAAAGAAACCGGAAGGGACGTAGTTCGATTTCCTGCCAAGTTGAGTATTTTGTCAGGACACCGCACCAGGACGTGACGCAATACACATCACTTCCTGGTTCATTCACCAGGGGGGAGGAGCAAATAAAGGTTCCCTGGCCCACCCAATGACACTCCATGGCCACACCAGGCCTGAAGGTGGGACAGTGGAGCATGGTATACACGAGGGGGCAGTGATCAGGTGGCTTTATAGCCACCCGAATCACTTCCACCTGAAAGCCAACAGTTGACTTAACAAATGTACACACACTCCCAGCCACGAGTGCGTTTAAAAATCCCCTGATCCCAGCTCCACTTTAAAATGGCGCTGGGGCTCAAGTGGTTAACTTCTTCCAATTACTTTAGCCTTTACAGGCCTACGTCCGATAACGGGTCCCAAGCAATCAGTTTCTGTCTCTGCAGGTTCTTCAGCGCCGCAAAAAAATTATCTAAGGCCTCATGTTCACAGACAGTTCAAGGCATAAAAATCTCTGTAGCGTAAAATCACAACGTTTTTCTGCACCCACGGATGTGATGCGTACAGACGTCCATAGAAGAGAATACCTGTATAAGCTTCTACGTCATGCATCTATTCCCCAAACATGTCAATTCTGATTTTGGGAACACTTCATACATGTGTTTTCACTGAAGCATCAGTGCAATCCGAGTAAAATGGTGTACTGCCATTTACTTCTATGGTCAGCCATATGACTCACTTGCAGCTTCCTGGGTGCAAAAAAAAAAAAAAAAAAAAATACTAAAGAAAAAAAAAAGAAAAAAAAAAAACACCCCAGCACGGATTTTACACTACAGAGATTTTTTCACCTACAACTGTCAGTGTGCATGAGGCCTAAGGAATGCAACAGCGAAAGGCGGCAGACGATCGATGTCTTCCAATTGTGCATTCTTAATTTTCATTTTCAAAATAGCTTCACTTCAATAAAACCGGAGAAGTCTGTAATAGAGGATGGCATCATTCACATGTGACAAAGGCAGCATGATCACCGCACAAAGCCCCGGACTCAGAGGTGCTTAGCATGAAATGTGCGCAGTCATAAGGCTTACAGATGAATCACACTCCAGACAGCAAAACTAATCACCGGGTGGAAAACGGAAAGAGCAATTTAAAATGTGCAAAACGCAGCAAGCTACAACCTCCAATCAGATTTCAGGTCAGAAGAGTTTTCATATAAAGTAAAATATACAGTATATGTGGACGACTCTCTTTGCTCTCATCAGTGCTGCACAATTAGTTGGCTTGTGGATTTTGCATAGAGTAAGGTAACCCCTATAAGGTTTTTTTTGGTCATCCTTGTCCCATGGAGGAGAGCTCTTCACTTCCTGTCCTATAGACAAACCAGGAAGTGAGAGGAAATCCCTCCAAAGTGAGGGAACCCCTGGTTGTCATCAGCACTAGTGTCTCCACTGGACGATTTATGCCCTATTACTGTTCTGGGGATAACCTCAATATTTGTGATTTTCTTTTACTTTCACATCTGGTCAGTGGCAGCTGGTGCTCCAAATTTTTGGAGGGGGTGCAAACTGAAAAATATAAAAAAAAAAAAAAAAAACACACACACACAGCACACACACACACACCTCACACCCCACACCCTCACACCCCACACCCCACACCCCACACCCTCACACCCTCACACCCTCACTGTGGCCATCAAATGCACCCTCACTGTGGCCATCAAATGCAGCCTCACTGTGCCCATCAAATGCTGCCTCACTGTGCCATCAAATGCAGCCTCACTGTGCCATCAAATGCAGCCTCACTGTGCCCATCAAATGCAGCCAGGAACATCCCCCGGCTGTCACTTCACCAACCAAACCCCCACCCCTCCCCCTGCGCGTATGGCCTGGCAGGAACTTACTGCTCCTCTCCTGGAGTGACAGGGCTCTCCTCCATCCTACTCTTCTTCTGCAGTGGCGGGAAGCAGCGGCTCAGGTGTCCACTCGGCTCCTCAGGCTTCCTCCACCGTGTTTCCTCTTCAGCCAAAGCATTAGGCATCCAATAGGATCACCCATTGCTTTGGCCAATTGGGAGAAAGGTCTCACTGACCTGGCTCCCGATTGGCAGAGAGGAAGGTTAGTGTGAAAAATAGCGAAAATTTAATTTGCTATGTCACACAACAGGGTGGGGTCGGGACGCAATGCTCTGCGCCCACCCTATTTTGAAGAATATTCAAGCCTATGGTTCTAATCACGTGCTTCAAAATACTATTATTATATCTATTATTATTAAAAAAAAAAAAAAAAAAATATGCCAAAGCCGAAAAAGGGTTAAAAACCTCCGCAAAGCGCCGCTGCAGCGGCGCTTTGCGGGCGGTATCCCCGCGGTCTCCCATTGATTTCAATGGGAAGGAGCGGTATAGGAGCGGTGAACACACCGCTCCAAAGATGCAGCTAGCAGGACTTTTTTTTTACCGTCCTGCTAGCGCACCGCTCCAGTGTGAAAGCCCTCGGGCTTTCACACTGGAGACACAGCAACAGCTGTTTCGGGTCGGTTTGCAGGCGCCTGCAAACCGCCCCAGTGTGAAAGCAGCCTAACTGAATGCAGAGACCAGCTGTCAGAATTCAGCGTGATGTCGGGGGTGGGTGGGACCGGGGTGGGCGGGGCCCTGCAGCTATCAAACACCAGCCAATGATTGGGCTGCTTAAGAAAGCGGGTGGAGACACATACATGTACCAGCCCGCCCAGATCCCATTGGCTGGTGTTTGATATCTGGGTCCCGCCCACCCCGACATCACACTGAATTCTGACAGCTCCTCTCTCTGCATTCAGTTGCAAATCCGTTTCACACACTGAGCACAGAGCCGCTCAGTGTGTGAAACTGTCAGTGGAGTGTGGGGAAGGGAGGTAATCGGCCTCCCTTCCCCCCAAAAAAAATAAATAAATCGTCCGATGACGATTTCTTAATAAAGGCCAAATATCGGCCGATATACATCGGTCGTACTTGGAATTGCACTTGGAAGTGCAGTCGCTGTAAATCTAACGGGGTAGATCTGAAATGAGGGGAAGCTCTGCTGATGATATTATCCAATCACGTGCGAGCTAAAATGCTGTTTTTCCTTGCATGTCCCCTTTAGATAGACTGCACTTCCAAGTGCACTTTCAGTGCAATTTCAAGTGCACTTGTAGTGCAAAGTGGATTTGCCTTTAGTAAATGACCCCCTAAGTATACCTGTGTGAACAATGCTCACTCCAAGCATACCAGTGATGGTCTGTCTGCTTTAAAACAAATCCTGCAATCTCTAATTAACTGAAACACCCACAATACTCCAGGTGTGCAAAATAAATGAGGGTGCATATGCGGGGAATCTAGAAACAGGGTTTTTTTTATTTTTATTTTTATAATATATAAATGTCAGGGAATGGGTACTTATCTCAAAATAAAATGCCAACTTGATAATACCAATGAACACAGATTCTTTTGAAGGGTGAACATTCGGGGCTGGGAATGTAATAAATTCATTGCCCGCTGTTCTTCAAGGGCCCGCTGTTCTTCAAGGGCCCGCTGTTCTTCAAGGGCCCGCTGTTCTTCAAGGGCCCGCTGTTCTTCAAGGGCCCGCTGTTCTTCAAGGGCCCGCTGTTTTTCAAGGGCCCGCTGTTCTTCAAGGGCCCGCTGTTCTTCAAGGGCCCGCTGTTCTTCAAGGGCCCGCTGTTCTTCAAGGGCCCGCACTGTTCTTCAAGGGCCCGCTGTTCTTCAAGGGCCCGCTGTTCTTCAAGGGCCCTGCTGTTCTTCAAGGGCCCGCTGTTCTTCAAGGGCCCGCTGTTCTTCAAGGGCCCGCTGTTCTTCAAGGGCCCGCTGTTCTTCAAGGGCCCGCTGTTCTTCAAGGGCCCGCTGTTCTTCAAGGGCCCGCTGTTCTTCAAGGGCCCGCTGTTCTTCAAGGGCCCGCTGTTTTTCATTTTCTTCAAGGGCCCGCTGTTCTTCAAGGGCCCGCTGTTCTTCAAGGGCCCGCTGTTCTTCAAGGGCCCGCTGTTGTTCAAGGGCCCGCTGTTCTTCAAGGGCCGCTGTTCTTCAAGGGCCCGCTGTTCTTCAAGGGCCCGCTGTTCTTCAAGGGCCCGCTGTTTTTCTTCAAGGGCCTGCTGTTCTTCAAGGGCCCGCTGTTCTTCAAGGGCCCGCTGTTCTTCAAGGGCCCGCTGTTTTTCAAGGGCCCGCTGTTGTTCAAGGGCCCGCTGTTCTTCAAGGGCCCGCTGTTCTTCAAGGGCCCGCTGTTCTTCAAGGGCCCGCTGTTCTTCAAGGGCCCGCTGTTTTTTTTCAAGGGCCGCTGTTTCTTCAAGGGCCCGCTGTTCTTCAAGGGCCCGCTGTTCTTCAAGGGCCCGCTGTTCTTCAAGGGCCCGCTGTTCTTCAAGGGCCCGCTTTCTTCAAGGGCCCGCTGTTCTTCAAGGGTCCGCTTTTTTCTGTTTTTTCAAGGGCCCGCTGTTCTTCAAGGGCCCGCTGTTCTTCAAGGGCCCCGCTGTTCTTCAAGGGCCCGCTGTTTTTCATTTTCTTCAAGGCCCGCTGTTCTTCAAGGGCCCGCTGTTCTTCAAGGGCCCGCTGTTCTTCAAGGGCCCTGCTTCAAGGGCCCGCTTTCTTCAAGGGCCGCTGTTTTTCAAGGCCCGCTGTTCTTCAAGGGCTGTGTTTTTCATTTTCTTCAAGGGCCCTGCTGTTCTTCAAGGGCCCGCTGTTCTTCAAGGGCCCGCTGTTCTTCAAGGCTCCGCTGTTTTTCAAGGGCCGCTTTTTTCAAGGGCCGCTGTTTTTCTGTTCTTCAAGGGCCCGCTGTTCTTCAAGGGCCCGCTGTTCTTCAAGGGCCGCTGTTCTTCAAGGGCCCGCTGTTTTTCAAGGGCCCGCTGTTCTTTCAAGGGCCCGCTGTTTTTTTCAAGGGCCCGCTGTTTTTCATGATTTTCTTCAAGGGCCCGCTGTTTTCTTCAAGGGCCCGCTGTTTTTCAAGGGCCCCCGCTGTTCTTCAAGGGCCCGCTGTTCTTCAAGGGCCCGCTGTTTCTTCAAGGGTCCGCTGTTTTTCATTTTCTTCAAGGGCCCGCTGTTCTTCAAGGGCCCGCTGTTCTTCAAGGGCCCGCTGTTCTTCAAGGGCCCGCTGTTTTTCATTTTCTTCAAGGGCCAGGCTGTTCTTCAAGGGCTGTTTTCAAGGCTGTTTCTTCAAGGGCCCGCTGTTTTTCAAGGGCCCGCTGTTCTTTCAAGGGTTCCCGCTGTTCTTCAAGGGCCCGCTGTTCTTCAAGGCCCGCTGTTCTTCAAGGGCCCGCTGTTCTTCAAGGGCCCGCTGTTTTTTCAATGGGCCCCCTGTTCTTTCAAGGGCCCGCTGTTTCTTCAAGGGGCCCGCTGTTCTTCAAGGCCCGCTGTTTATTTTTCTTCAAGGGCCCGCTGTTCTTCAAGGGCCCGCTGTTTTTTCAAGGGCCCGCTGTTTCTTCAAGGGCCCGCTTGTTTCAAGGGCCCGCTGTTCTTCAAGGGCCGCTGTTCTTCAAGGGCCCGCTGTTCTTCATTTTTTCAAGGGCCCGCTGTTCTTCAAGGGCCCGCTGTTCTTCAAGGGCCGCTGTTTTTGTTCTTCAAGGGCCCGCTGTTCTTCAAGGGCCCGCTGTTCTTCAAGGCCCCGCTGTTCTTCAAGGGCCGTCCCGCTCTTTTTTCTGTTCTTCAAGGGCCGCTGTTCTTCAAGGGCCCTGTTCTTCAAGGGTTCTTCAAGGGCCCCGCTGTTCTTCAAGGGCCCGCTGTTCTTCAAGGGCCCGCTGTTTTTCATTTTCTTCAAGGGCCCGCTGTTCTTCAAGGGCCCGCTGTTCTTCAAGGGCCCGCTGTTCTTCAAGGGCCCGCTGTTCTTCAAGGGCCCGCTGCCCTCATTTTCTTCAAGGCCCCCGCTGTTTTTCAAGGGCCCGCTGTTCTTCAAGGGCCCGCTGTTCTTCAAGGGCCCGCTGTTTTTCAAGGGCCCGCTGTTCTTCAAGGGCCCGCTGTTTTTCAAGGGGCTGTTTTTCATGCTTCCGCTGTTTTCAAGGGCCTGCTGTTCTTCAAGGGCCCGCTGTTCTTCAAGGGCCCGCTGTTCTTCAAGGGCCCGCTGTTTTTCAGGGCCGCTGTTCTTCAAGGGCCCGCTGTTCTTCAAGGGCCCGCTGTTTTTCAGGGCCCGCTGTTCTTCAAGGGCCCGCTGTTTTTTCAAGGGCCCGCTTTCTTCAAGGGCCGCTTTCAAGGGTTCCGCTTTCTTCAAGGGCCCCTGTTCTGTTCTTCAAGGGCCCGCTGTTTTTCAAGGGCCCGCTGTTCTTCAAGGGCCCGCTGTTCTTCAAGGGCCCGCTGTTTTTTCTTCAAGAGGCCCGCTTTTCTTCAAGGGCCCGCTGTTCTTCTTCAAGGGCCCGCTGTTCTTCAAGGGCCCCGTGTTTTTCTTCAAGGGCCCGCTGTTCTTCAAGGGCCGCTTTTCTTCAAGGGCCGCTGTTCTTCAAGGGCCCGCTGTTCTTCAAGGGCCCTGTTTTTCATTTTCTTCAAGGGCCCGCTGTTCTTCAAGGGCCCGCTGTTCTTCAAGGGCCCGCTGTTCTTCAAGGGCCCGCTGTTCTTCAAGGGCCCGCTGTTTCATTTTTTCAAGGCCCGCTGTTGTTTTCAAGGGCCCGCTGTTCTTCAAGGGCCCGCTGTTCTTCAAGGGCCCGCTGTTCTTCAAGGGCCCGCTGTTCTTCAAGGGCCCGCTGTTCTTCAAGGGCCCGATGTTCTTCAAGGGCCCGCTGTTCTTCAAGGGCCCGCTGTTCTTCAAGGGCCCCCGCTGTTCTTCAAGGGCCCGCTGTTCTTCAAGGGCCCGCTGTTTTTCATTTTCTTCAAGGGCCCGCTGTTCTTCAAGGGCCCGCTGTTCTTCAAGGGCCCGCTGTTTTTCAAGGGCCATTTTTTCAAGGGCCCGCTGTTCTTCAAGGGCCCGCTGTTCTTCAAGGGCCCGCTGTTTTTCAAGGGCCTGCTGTTCTTCAAGGGCCCGCTGTTCTTCAAGGGCCCGCTGTTCTTCAAGGGCCCGCTGTTCTTCAAGGGCCTGCTGTTCTTCAAGGGCCCGCTGTTTTTCATTTTCTTCAAGGGCCCGCTGTTCTTCAAGGGCCCGCTGTTCTTCAAGGGCCCGCTGTTCTTCAAGGGCCCGCTGTTTCTTCAAGGGCCCGCTGTTCTTCAAGGGCCCGCTGTTCTTCAAGGGCCCGCTGTTTTTCAAGGGGCCGCTGTTTCTTCAAGGGCCCGCTGTTCTTCAAGGGCCCGCTGTTCTTCAAGGGCCCGCTGTTCTTCAAGGGCCTGCTGTTCTTCAAGGGTCCGCTGTTTTTCATTTTCTTCAAGGCCCGCTGTTTTTCAAGGGCCTGCTATTTTTCAAGGGCCCGCTGTTCTTCAAGGGCCCGCTGTTGCTTCTTCAAGGGCCCGCTGTTCTTCAAGGGCCTGCTGTTCTTCAAGGGCCCCCGCTGATTTGTTTTCAAGGGCCCGCTGTTTTTTTTCAAGGGCCCGCTGTTCTTCAAGGGCCCGCTGTTCTTCAAGGGCCCGCTGTTCTTCAAGGGCCCCGCTGTTCTTCAAGGGCCCGCTGTTTTCAAGGGCCCGCTGTTCTTCAAGGGCCCCTGTTTTTCATTCTTCAAGGGCCCATGCTGTTTTTCATTTTTCTTCAAGGGCCCGCTGTTCTTCAAGGGCCCGCTGTTCTTCAAGGGCCCCGATTTGTTCTTCAAGGGCCCGCTGTTCTTCAAGGGCCCGCTGTTCTTCAAGGGCCCGCTGTTCTTCAAGGGCCCGCTGTTCTTCAAGGGCCCCTGCTGTTTCTTCAAGGGCCCGCTGTAGTTTTCAAGGGCCCGCTGTTCTTCAAGGGCCCGCTGTGTTCTTCAAGGGCCCGCTGTTCTTCAAGGGCCCGCTGTTCTTCAAGGGCCCTGCTTTTTTCAAGGGCCCGCTGTTTTCTGTTCTTCAAGGGCCCGCTGTTCTTCAAGGGCCCTGCTGTTTTTCAAGGGCCCGCTGTTCTTCAAGGGCCCGCTGTTCTTCAAGGGCCCGCTGTTCTTCAAGGGTCCGCTGTTTTTCTTCTTCAAGGGCCCGCTGTTCTTCAAGGGCCCGCTGTTTTCAAGGGCCCGCTGTTCTTCAAGGGCCCGCTGTTCTTCAAGGGCCCGCTGTTTTTCATCTTCTTCAAGGGCCCCTTGCTGTTCTTCAAGGGCCCGCTGTTTTTCAAGGGCCCGTGGTTCTTCAAGGGCCCGCTGTTCTTCAAGGGCCCCCGTGTTTTCTGCCCGCTGTTCTTCAAGGGCCCGCTGTTCTTCAAGGGCCCGCTGTTCTTCAAGGGCCCGCTGTTCTTCAAGGGTCCGCTGTTTTTCATTTTCTTCAAGGGCCCGCTGTTCTTCAAGGGCCCGCTGTTCTTCAAGGCCCCGCTGTTTTTCAAGGGCCCCTGTTCTTCAAGGGCCCGCTGTTCTTCAAGGGCCCGCTGTTTTCAAGGGCCCGCTGTGTTAGGGCCCCTGCTGTTCTTCAAGGGCCCGCTGTTCTTCAAGGGCCCGCTGTTCTTCAAGGGCCCGCTGTTTTTAATTTTCTTCAAGGGCCCGCTGTTCTTCAAGGGCCCGCTGTTCTTCAAGGGCCCGCTGTTTTTCAAGGGCCCGCTGTTCTTCAAGGGCCCGCTGTTCTTCAAGGGCCCGCTTTTGCCCGCTGTTTCTTCAAGGGCCCGCTGTTTTTTCTTCAAGGGCCCGCTGTTCTTCAAGGGCCCGCTGTTCTTCAAGGCCCGCTGTTCTTCAAGGGCCCGCTGTTTTCAAGGGCCCGCTGTTCTTCAAGGGCCCGCTGTTTTTCAAGGGCCCCGCTGTTTTTCAAGGGCCCGCTGTTTTCAAGGCCGCTGTTTTTCAAGGGGGTTCCCGCTGTTCTTCAAGGGCCCGCTGTTTTCTTCAAGGGCCCGCTGTTCTTCAAGGGCCCGCTGTTCTTCAAGGGCCCGCTGTTCTTCAAGGGCCCGCTGTTCTTCAAGGGCCCGCTGTTCTTCAAGGGCCCGCTGTTTCTTCAAGGGCCCGCTGTTTTTCATTTGTTTTTCAAGGGCCCGCTGTTCTTCAAGGGCCCGCTGTTTTCAAGGGCCCGCTGTTCTTCAAGGGCCCGCTGTTCTTCAAGGGCCCGCTGTTCTTCAAGGGCCCGCTGTTCTTCAAGGGCCTGCTGTTTCTTCAAGGCCCGCTGTTTCTTCAAGGGCGCCCGCTGTTCTTCAAGGGCCCGCTGTTTTCAAGGGCCCGCTGTTCTTCAAGGGCCCGCTGTTCTTCAAGGGCCCGCTGTTCTTCAAGGGCCTGCTGTTCTTCAAGGGCCCGCTGTTCTTCAAGGGCCCGCTGTTCTTCAAGGGCCCACTGTTTTTCAAGGGCCCGCTGTTCTTCAAGGGCCCGCTGTTCTTCAAGGGCCGCTGTTCTTCAAGGGCCCGCTGTTTTTCAAGTGCCCGCTGTTTTTCAAGGGCCCGATGTTCTTCAAGGGCCCGCTGTTTTTCAAGGGCCCGCTGTTCTTCAAGGGCCCGCTGTTGTTCAAGGGCCCGCTGTTCTTCAAGGGCCCACTGTTCTTCAAGGGCCCGCTGTTCTTCAAGGGCCCCACCTGTTCTTACAAGGGCCCGCTGTTCTTCAAGGGCCCGCTGTTCTTCAAGGCCCGCTGTTCTTCAAGGGCCCGCTGTTCTTCAAGGGCCCGCTGTTCTGTTCTTCAAGGGCCCGCTGTTCTTCAAGGGCCCGCTGTTCTTCAAGGGCCCGCTGTTCTTCAAGGGCCCGCTGTTCTTCAAGGGCCCGCTGTTCTTCAAGGGCCCGCTTTTTTTTCAAGGGCCCGCTGTTCTTCTTCAAGGGCCCGCTGTTCTTCAAGGGCCCGCTGTTCTTCAAGGGCCCGCCGCTGTTCTTCAAGGGCCCGCTGTTTTTCAAGGGCCCGCTGTTCTTCAAGGGCCCGCTGTTTTCAAGGGCCCGCTGTTCTTCAAGGGCCCGCTGTTCTTCAAGGGCCCGCTGTTCTTCAAGGGCCCGCTGTTCTTCAAGGGCCCGCTGTTTTCAAGGGCCCGCTGTTCTTCAAGGGCCTGCTGTTTCTTCAAGGGCCCGCTGTTCTTCAAGGGCCCGCTGTTTTCAAGGGCCCGCTGTTCTTCAAGGGCCCGCTGTTTTCTTCAAGGGCCCGCTGTTTTCTTCAAGGGCCCGCTGTTCTTCAGGGCCCGCTGTTTTTCATTTTCTTGTTTTCTCAAGGGCCCGCTGTTTTTAAGGGCCCGCTGTTTTTCAAGGGCCCGCTGTTTTCCGCTTCAAGGGCCCGCTGTTCTTCAAGGGCCCGCTGTTCTTCAAGGGCCCGCTGTTCTTCAAGGGCCCGCTGTTCTTCAAGGGCCCGCTGTTCTTCAAGGGCCCGCTGTTCTTCAAGGGCCCGCGCTGTTTTTTCAAGGGCCCGCTGTTTTTCAATTTCTTCAAGGGCCCGCTGTTCTTCAAGGGCCCGCTGTTCTTCAAGGGCCCGCTGTTCTTCAAGGGCCCGCTGTTCTTCAAGGGCCCGCTGTTCTTCAAGGGCCCGCTGTTCTTCAAGGGCCCGCTGTTCTTCAAGGGCCCGCTGTTCTTCAAGGGCCCGCTGTTTTTCATTTTCTTCAAGGGCCCGCTGTTCTTCAAGGGCCCGCTGTTCTTCAAGGGCCCGCTGTTCTTCAAGGGCCCGCTGTTCTTCAAGGGCCCGCTGTTCTTCAAGGGCCCGCTGTTCTTCAAGGGCCCGCTGTTCTTCAAGGGCCCGCTGTTTCTTCAAGGGCCCGCTGTTTTTCAAGGGGCCCGCTGTTCTTCAAGGGCCCGCTGTTCTTCAAGGGCCCGCTGTTCTTCAGGGCCCGCTGTTCTTCAAGGGCCCGCTGTTCTTCAAGGGCCCGCTGTTCATTTTCAAGGGCCCGCTGTTCTTCAAGGGCCCGCTGTTCTTCAAGGGCCCGCTGTTCTTCAAGGGCCCGCTGTTTTCAAGGCCCGCTGTTTTTCAAGGGCCCGCTGTTCTTCAAGGGCCCGCTTTTTTTCAAGGGCCCGCTGTTTTTTTTTCTTCAAGGCCCGCTGTTCTTCAAGGGCCCGCTGTTTCTTCAAGGGCCCGCTGATTTGTTCTTCAAGGGCCCGCTGTTCTTCAAGGGCCCGCTGTTCTTCAAGGGCCTGCTGTTCTTCAAGGGCCCGCTGTTCTTCAAGGGCCCGCTGTTTCTTCAAGGGCCCGCTGTTTTTTTTTTCATTTTCTTCAAGGGCCCGCTGTTCTTCAAGGGCCCGCTGTTCTTCAAGGGCCCGCTGTTTTTCAAGGGCCCGCTGTTTTTCAAGGGCCCGCTGTTCTTCAAGGGCCCGCTGTTTTTCAAGGGCCCGCTGTTCTTCAAGGGCCCGCTGTTTCTTCAAGGGCCCGCTGTTCTTCAAGGGCCCGCTGTTCTTCAAGGGCCCTGTTTTTTTTTCAAGGGCCCGCTGTTCTTCAAGGGCCCGCTGTTCTTCAAGGGCCCGCTGTTCTTCAAGGGCCCGCTGTTCTTCAAGGGCCCGCTGTTCTTCAAGGGCCCGCTGTTCTTCAAGGGCCCGCTGTTCTTCAAGGGCCCGCTGTTCTTCAAGGGCCCCTGTTTTTTCATTTTCTTCAAGGGCCCGCTTTCTTCAAGGGCCCGCTTTTCTTCAAGGGCCCGCTGTTCTTCAAGGGCCCCGCTGTTTTTCTTCAAGGGCCCGCTGTTCTTCAAGGGCCCGCTGTTCTTCAAGGGCCCGCTGTTCTTCAAGGGCCCGCTGTTCTTTTTTTTCAAGGGCCCGCTGTTTTCAAGGGCCCGCTGTTTTTCAAGGGCCGCTGTTCTTCAAGGGCCCCCGCTGTTTTTCAAGGGCCCGCTGTTCTTCAAGGGCCCGCTGTTCTTCAAGGGTCCGCTGTTTTCATTTTCTTCAAGGGCCCGCTGTTTTTCAAGGGCCCGCTGTTCTTCAAGGGCCCGCTGCTGTTCTTCAAGGGCCCGCTGTTCTTCAAGGGCCCGCTGTTTTCTTCAAGGGCCCGCTGTTTTTTCAAGGGCCCGCTGTTCTTCAAGGGCCCGCTGTTCTTCAAGGGCCCGCTGTTTTCAAGGGCCCGCTTTTCTTCAAGGGCCCTGCTTTTCTTCATTTTCTTCAAGGGCCCGCTGTTCTTCAAGGGCCCGCTGTTCTTCAAGGGCCCGCTGTTTCTTCAAGGGCCCGCTGTTCTTCAAGGGCCCGCTGTTCTTCAAGGGCCCGCTGTTTTTTATTTTCTTCAAGGGCCCGCTATTCTTCAAGGGCCCGCTATTCTTCAAGGGCCCGCTGTTCTTCAAGGGCCCGCCGCTGTTCTTCAAGGGCCCGCTGTTCTTCAAGGGCCTGCTGTTCTTCAAGGGCCCGCTGTTCTTCAAGGGCCCGCTGTTTTCAAGGGCCCCGCTGTTTTTTTTTCAAGGGGCCCGCTGTTCTTCAAGGGCCCGCTGTTTTTTCAAGGGCCTTGTTCTTCAAGGGCCCGCTGTTCTTCAAGGGCCCGCTGTTCTTCAAGGGCCCGCTGTTATTCATTTTCTTCAAGGGCCCGCTGTTTTTCAAGGGCCCGCTGTTCTTCAAGGGCCCTGCTGTTTTTCAAGGGCCCGCTGTTCTTCAAGGGCCGCTGTTCTTCAAGGGCCCGCTGTTCTTCAAGGGCCCGCTGTTCTTCAAGGGCCCGCTGTTCTTCAAGGGCCCGCTGTTTCTTCAAGGGCCCGCTGTTGTTCAAGGGCCCGCTGTTTTTCATTTTCTTCAAGGGCCCGCTGTTCTTCAAGGGCCCGCTGTTTTTTTCTTCAAGGGCCCGCTGTTCTTCAAGGGCCCGCTGTTCTTCAAGGGCCCGCTGTTCTTCAAGGGCCCGCTGTTCTTCAAGGGCCCGCTGTTCTTCAAGGGCCCGCTGTTCTTCAAGGGCCCGCTGTTTTTCATTTTCTTCAAGGGCCCGCTGTTCTTCAAGGGCCCGCTGTTCTTCAAGGGCCCGCTGTTCTTCAAGGGCCCGCTGTTCTTCAAGGGCCCGCTGTTCTTCAAGGGCCCGCTGTTTTTCAAGGGCCCGCTGTTCTTCAAGGGCCCGCTGTTCTTCAAGGGCCGCTGTTTTTCATTTTCTTCAAGGGCCCGCTGTTCTTCAAGGGCCCGCTGTTCTTCAAGGGCCCGCTGTTCTTCAAGGGCCCGCTGTTCTTCAAGGGCCGCTGTTCTTCTGTTCTTTCAAGGGCCTGCTGTTCTTCAAGGGCCCGCTGTTTTTCATTTTCTTCAAGGGCCCGCTGTTGTTCAAGGGCCCGCTGTTCTTCAAGGGCCCGCTGTTCTTCAAGGGCCCGCTGTTCTTCAAGGGCCCGCTGTTCTTCAAGGGCCCGCTGTTCTTCAAGGGCCCGCTGTTTTCAAGGGCCCGCTGTTCTTCAAGGGCCCGCTGTTCTTCAAGGGCCCGCTGTTCTTCAAGGGCCCCTGCTTTTCATTTTTTCAAGGGCCCGCTGTTCTTCAAGGGCCCGCTGTTTTCAAGGGCCCGCTGTTCTTCAAGGGCCCGCTGTTCTTCAAGGGCCCGCTGTTCTTCAAGGGGCCCCGCTGTTTTTCAAGGGCCCCTGCTCATTTTCTTCAAGGGCCCGCTGTTCTTCAAGGGCCCGCTGTTCTTCAAGGGCCCGCTGTTTTTCAAGGGCCCGCTGTTTTTCAAGGGCCCGCTGTTTTTCAAGGGCCCGCTGTTTTTCAAGGGCCGCTGTTTTTCAAGGGCCTGCTGTTTTTCAAGGGCCCGCTGTTTCTTCAAGGGCCCTGCTGTTCTTCAAGGGCCTGCTGTTTTCAAGGGCCCGCTGTTCTTCAAGGGCCCGCTGTTCTTCAAGGGCCCGCTGTTCTTCAAGGGCCCCTGCTGTTCTTCAAGGGCCCGCTGTTTCTTCAAGGGCCCGCTGTTCTTCAAGGGCCCGCTGTTCTTCAAGGGCCCGCTGTTCTTCAAGGGCCCGCTGTTCTTCAAGGGCCCGCTGTTCTTCAAGGGCCCGCTGTTCTTCAAGGGCCCGCTGTTCTTCAAGGGCCCGCTGTTTTTCAAGGGCCCGCTTTCTTCAAGGGCCCGCTGTTCTTCAAGGGCCCGCTGTTCTTCAAGGGCCCCTGTTGTTTTTCAAGGGCCCGCTGTTTTTCAAGGGCCCGCTGTTCTTCAAGGGCCCGCTGTTCTTCAAGGGCCCGCTGTTCTTCAAGGGCCCGCTGTTCTTCAAGGGCCCGCTGTTTTTTCTTCAAGGGCCCGCTGTTCTTCAAGGGCCCGCTGTTTCTTCAAGGGCCCGCTGTTCTTCAAGGGCCCGCTGTTCTTCAAGGGCCCGCTGTTCTTCAAGGGCCCGCTGTTCTTCAAGGGCCCGCTGTTCTTCAAGGGCCCGCTGTTCTTCAAGGGCCCGCTGTTCTTCAAGGGCCCGCTGTTCTTCAAGGCCCCGCTGTTCTTCAAGGGCCCGCTGTTTTCAAGGGCCCTGCTTTTTCAAGGGCCCCGCTTTTTTCAAGGCCCGCTTTCTTCAAGGGCCCGCTGTTCTTCAAGGGCCCGCTGTTTTTCAAGGGCCCGCTGTGTTCTTCAAGGGCCCGCTGTTCTTCAAGGGCCCGCTGTTTTTCAAGGGCCCGCTGTTCTTCAAGGGCCCGCTGTTCTTCAAGGGCCCGCTGTTCTTCAAGGGCCCGCTGTTCTTCAAGGGCCCGCTGTTCTTCAAGGGCCCGCTGTTCTTCAAGGGCCCGCTGTTCTTCAAGGGCCCGCTGTTCTTCAAGGGCCCGCTGTTCTTCAAGGGCCCGCTGTTTTTCATTTTCTTCAAGGGCCCGCTGTTCTTCAAGGGCCCGCTGTTCTTCAAGGGCCCGCTGTTCTTCAAGGGCCCGCTGTTTTTCAAGGGCCCGCTGTTCTTCAAGGGCCCGCTGTTTTTCTTCAAGGGCCCGCTGTCTTCAGGGCCCCGCTGTTTTCAAGGGCCCGCTGTTCTTCAAGGGCCCTGCTGTTCTTCAAGGGCCCTGCTGTTCTTCAAGGGGGCCCGCTGTTCTTCAAGGGCCCGCTGTTCTTCAAGGGCCCGCTGTTCTTCAAGGGCCCGCTGTTTTTCAAGGGCCCGCTGTTCTTCAAGGGCCCGCTGTTCTTCAAGGGCCCGCTGTTTTTTCAAGGGCCCGCTGTTCTTCAAGGGCCCGCTGTTCTTCAAGGGCCCCGCTGTTCTTCAAGGGCCCGCTGTTCTTCAAGGGCCCGCTGTTTTTTTTCTTCAAGGGCCTGCTGTTCTTCAAGGGCCCGCTGTTTTTCTGTTTTTCAAGGGCCCGCTGTTTTTCAAGGGCCCGCTGTTCTTCAAGGGCCCGCTGTTCTTCAAGGGCCCGCTGTTTTTCAAGGGCCGCTGTTTTTCAAGGGCCCGCTGTTTTTCAAGGGCCCGCTGTTTTTCAAGGGCCCGCTGTTTTTCAAGGGCCTGCTGTTTTTCAAGGGCCCGCTGTTTTTCAAGGGCCCGCTTTTCTTCAAGGGCCCGCTGTTCTTCAAGGGCCCTGCTGTTCTTCAAGGGCCCGCTGTTCTTCAAGGGCCCGCTGTTCTTCAAGGGCCCGCTGTTTTCAAGGGCCCGCTGTTCTTCAAGGGCCCGCTGTTCTTCAAGGGTCCGCTGTTTTTCATTTTCTTCAAGGGCCCGCTGTTCTTCAAGGGCCGCTGTTCTTCAAGGGCCCGCTGTTCTTCAAGGGCCCGCTGTTTTTCATTTTCTTCAAGGGCCCGCTGTTCTACAAGGGCCCGCTGTTCTTCAAGGGCCCGCTGTTCTTCAAGGGCCCGCTGTTCTTCAAGGGCCCGCTGTTTTCAAGGGCCCTCTGTTCTTCAAGGGCCCGCTTTTCTTCAAGGGCCCGCTGTTTTCAAGGGCCCCCACTGTTCTTCAAGGGCCCGCTGTTCTTCAAGGGCCGCTGTTTTTCAAGGGCCCGCTCTTCTTCAAGGGCCCTGCTGTTTTCAAGGCCCGCTGTTCAATTTCTTCAAGGGCCCGCTGTTCTTCAAGGGCCCGCTGTTCTTCAAGGGCCCGCTGTTCTTCAAGGGCCCGCTGTTCTTCAAGGGCCCGCTGTTCTTCAAGGGCCCGCTGTTTTCAAGGGCCCGCTGTTTTCAAGGGCCCTCTGTTCTTCAAGGGCCCTCTGTTCTTCAAGGGCCCGCTGTTCTTCAAGGGCCCGCTGTTCTTCAAGGGCCCGCTGTTTCTTCAAGGGCCCGCTGTTCTTCAAGGGCCGCTGTTCTTCAAGGCCCGCTGTTCTTCAAGGGCCCGCTGTTCTTCAAGGGCCCGCTGTTCTTCAAGGGCCCGCTGTTCTTCAAGGGCCCGCTGTTCTTCAAGGGCCCGCTGTTCTTCAAGGGCCCTGCTGTTTCAAGGGCCCGCTGTGTTTCAAGGGCCCGCTGTTTTTCAAGGGCCCGCTGTTCTTCAAGGGCCCGCTGTTTTTCAAGGGCCCGCTGTTTTTCAAGGGCCCGCTGTTCTTCAAGGGTCCGCTGTTCTTCAAGGGCCCGCTGTTTTTCAAGGGCCCGCTGTTCTTCAAGGGCCCTGCTGTTCTTCAAGGGCCTGCTTTTTTTTTCAAGGGCCCGCTTTTCTTCAAGGGCCCGCTGTTTTTCAAGGGCCCGCTGTTCTTCAAGGGCCCGCTGTTCTTCAAGGGCCCGCTGTTTTTCAAGGGCCCGCTGTTCTTCAAGGGCCCGCTGTTCTTCAAGGGCCCGCTGTTCTTCAAGGGCCCGCTGTTCTTCAAGGGCCCGCTGTTCTTCAAGGGCCCGCTGTTCTTCAAGGGCCCGCTGTTCTTCAAGGGCCCGCTGTTCTTCAAGGGCCCGCTGTTCTTCAAGGGCCCGCTGTTCTTCAAAGGGCCTGCTGTTCTTCAAGGGCCCGCTGTTTTTCAAGGGGCTGTTCTTCAAGGGCCGCTGTTTTTCAATTTCTTCAAGGGCCCGCTGTTCTTCAAGGGCCCCTGCTGTTCTTCAAGGGCCCCTGTTTTCTGTTCTTCAAGGGCCCGCTGTTCTTCAAGGGCCCGCTTCTTCAAGGGCCCGCTGTTCTTCAAGGGCCCCGCTGTTCTTCAAGGGCCCGCTGTTCTTCAAGGGCCCCGCTGTTCTTCAAGGGGCCCGCTGTTCTTCAAGGGCCCGCTGTTCTTCAAGGGCCCGCTGTTCTTCAAGGCCCGCTGTTCTTCAAGGGCCCGCTGTTCTTCAAGGCCCTGCTGTTCTTCAAGGGCCCGCTGTTCTTCAAGGGCCCGCTGTTCTTCAAGGGCCCGCTGTTCTTCAAGGGCCCGCTGTTCTTCAAGGGCCCGCTGTTCTTCAAGGGCCCGCTGTTCTTCAAGGGCCCGCTGTTCTTCAAGTGCCCGCTGTTCTTCAAGGGCCCGCTGTTCTTCAAGGGCCCGCTGTTCTTCAAGGGCCCGCTGTTTTTCATTTTCTCTGTTCTTCAAGGGCCCGCTGTTCTTCAAGGGCCCGCTGTTCTTCAAGGGCCCGCTGTTCTTCAAGGGCCCGCTGTTCTTCAAGGGCCCGCTGTTCTTCAAGGGCCCTGTTCTTCTGTTTTTCAAGGGCCTGCTGTTCTTCAAGGGCCCGCTGTTCTTCAAGGGCCCGCTGTTCTTCAAGGGCCCGCTGTTCTTCAAGGGCCCGCTGTTTTTTCAAGGGCCCTGCTGTTCTTCAAGGGCCCCGCTGTTTCAAGGCCTGCTGTTCTTCAAGGGCCCTGCTGTTCTTCAAGGGCCCGCTGTTCTTCAAGGGGCTGTTCTTCAAGGGCCCGCTGTTCTTCAAGGGCCCGCTGTTCTTCAAGGGCCGCAGCTGTTCTTCAAGGGCCTGCTGTTCTTCATTTTCTTCAAGGGCCCTGTTCTTCAAGGGCCCGCTGTTCTTTCTTCAAGGGCCCGCTGTTCTTCAAGGGCCCGCTGTTCTTCAAGGGCCCGCTGTTCTTCAAGGGCCTGCTGTTCTTCAAGGGCCCGCTGTTCTTCAAGGGCCCGCTGTTCTTCAAGGGCCCGCTGTTCTAAAAGGGCCTGCTGTTCTTCAAGGGCCCGCTGTTCTTCAAGGGCCCGCTGTTCTTCAAGGGCCCGCTGTTCTTCAAGGGCCCGCTGTTTTTCAAGGGCCCGCTGTTCTTCAAGGGCCCGCTGTTTTTCATGTTCTTCAAGGGCCCGCTGTTCTTCAAGGGCCTGCTGTTCTTCAAGGGCCCGCTGTTCTTCAAGGGCCCGCTGTTTTTCAAGGGCCTGCTGTTCTTCAAGGGCCCGCTGTTTTCTTCAAGGGCCCGCTGTTCTTCAAGGGCCCTGCTGTCTTCAAGGGCCCGCTGTTCTTTCAAGGGCCCGCTGTTCTTCAAGGGCCCCTTTCTTCTTCAAGGGCCCGCTGTTCTTCAAGGGCCCGCTGTTTTTCAATGGGCCCGCTGTTCTTCAAGGGCCCGCTGTTCTTCAATGGCCTGCTTTTCTTTTCTTCAATGGCCCACTGTTCTTCAATGGCCCTCTGTTCTTCAATGGCCCTCTGTTCTTCAATGGCCCTCTGTTCTTCAATGGCCCTCTGTTCTTCAATGGCCCTCTGTTTTTCAAGGGCCTGCTGTTCTTCAAGGGCCCGCTGTTTTTCAATTTCTTCAAGGGCCTGCTGTTCTTCAAGGGCCTGCTGTTCTTCAAGGGCCTGCTGTTTTTCAAGGGCCTGCTGTTCTTCAAGGGCCTGCTGTTTTTCAAGGGCCTGCTGTTTTTCAAGGGCCTGCTGTTCTTCAAGGGCCCGCTGTTTCTCAATTTCTTCAAATAACCGCTCTACTTCAAGGGCCCCATGCGTCTTCTGTATTTTTGGCTATGATCCTGTTTTGCACGTTTTCCTAACTGGTGCGTTAGTCTTTTTTTGCTTGCTATACCCATAACTTTTGAAGTGTATCTTCTGTTCCATTTTTCTTTCCTCCTCCCTCTCTATAAACGTGCTCCGTAACTGGTCTTCTTTCTTCCAGTACATCTCTGTTGCTTTCGACTGTCTGTCCCTGCGTGCCTCTCTTTCACTCGCCAGTTTCTTTTCCATCTCCTCTCTATTCATCTTGTCTTTCATTCTCCTCTTTCTCTTCTTTCTCCTTCAGTATTTTCTCTCTCTTTCGATTTATCTTCTCCTGGGTCATCTCCTCTCTTATTTTCTGCTTTTCTTCTTTATCCTTCTCTATCTCTCCATCTTTTGTCTCCCCTCTCGTATTGCTGCTGCTGCTTTCCTTTTATCCTCCAAATCTTTCTTCTGCTGTTCCTTCCACTGTTCCTTTCTCCTCTTCTTCTCCTCCTGTGCTGATATTTGAATCTATAAAGAAAAATAAAGACAGTAAAGTTAAGTACAAATTTTAAATTAGAACGCTGCTCAAAATGTTTTTCTTTAGATTTGGATGGAGTGGGGAGAGGGTTCAAATCTTTCAAGGTTTCATTTTTTTTATGTCCTGACTGGGATAGTTCCTCCTCACTTCCTATCATCTCAGCAAGAGAGGAAGTGAGCAGAAGTGAGCAGTCGCTGACATCAGTAACCAAACTGAGGTGCTAAACCTTTCCTATTCCATTTGAAACTGTCTTGCTCGGAGTTCTGCTTTAGTATTATATTATTAAATGTTTTTAAAGCATTTTCTCATGAACCCCTGCACAATGTGTGTAACGCACTCTGGAACACTGCACTCTGTGTGTAATGTACTCTGGAACACTGCACAATGGGGCTGATTTACCAAGATAAATGCGCTGCGCCGGTTAATACCACAATTTGTGCGCCAGATAAATTATTACTTGAGCGTATGAACCGGCGCACAAATAAGCGCAACACATAATATACCGGCGCACCGCGAATAGCGCACGCCGTTATCATTAACAGTCCATTCACACACGGGCAACACGACTTCCAGCGCGACTTACAACATGACTTGGGGCGACTTACAACACGACTTTGGCCAGGCGACTTTAATTTTAAAAAAAAAAACGGCATGGGTTCCCCTCCAAGAGCATACCAGGCCTTCAGGTCTGATATGGATATTAAGGGGAACCCCACGCCAAAAAAAAACAAAAATGGCGTGGGGGCCCCCCTCAAAATCCATACTAGGCCCTTCAGGCCTGGCATGGATTTTAAGGGGAACCCCGCACCAAAAAAAATGGCGTGGGGGTCCTCCTTAAAATCCATACCAGACCCTTATCCGAGCACGCAACCTGGTAGGCCGCAGGAAAAGAGGGGGTGACAAGAGAGCGGCCCCCCTCCTGAACCGTACCAGGCCACATGCCCTCAACATTGGGAGGATGCTTTAGGGTCCCCCCAAAGCACCTTGTCCCCATGTTGATGAGGACAAGGGCCTCATCCCCACAACCCTGGCTGTTGGTTGTGGGGGTCTGCGGGCGGGGGGAAAGGGGCTGCTGCCCTGGGCCCAGTCATTGTTGTGGGGCCCAAAGCGGCTGCCCCTTTGAGCCTACACTGCCTGAAAATAGTTGACAAGTGGATTCGGGAGAGCCCAAGAAAATGTTTGCCCAGGGTCCAATCACTATTAAAGATGGCTCTGACCGCGTGTCTAGCTGCAGATAACGGACACAGCACTTTCCCTCTTTTCCTAAACTATCTGCAACTAAACGTTGTTAATGGTTATGTATGGACAATGACTTTGCATTGTGTGAGTCCGGCTGCTTTTATTGGCCGGTTCCCAGCAGAACGCAGTGCGAGAATCCCACATTTCCAGCACTGCATTCAAAACGTCATCTGCAGCGGGTGTCAGTGTGTGCCCCCCCAAACACAGGTCGCAAACGCAATGCGTTTTCCTGCACCAGATCGCACGGTATAGAAGTACCATGTGATCCGGTTGCCGTGCGTCTTTGGTGCACCACTTCTGGTGCTGTCCGGCGTGATTCTAGCCCATTCAAATAAGTAGGGTGAGATCACAGTGCGTGAAATGAATGACCCGCCTTCTATCAGTCTTGTGTGACTCCTCCCCCAATTCTCCCATGTATAGCACTCAGGGCCAGTGTTCTGTCGATATGTGCCCGCCGTCGAAAAGTGCCCGCGCATGCGTTACCGATCAGCTGGAGTGACGTCCCCATGCGCATATTGCAGGAGGTTTTTTAGACGGGTGATGCCATTTCAGGGGCACAATTGAAAGCTATGCAAAATGCGGAGGGACACCGTACATGTCATATTGTGCCTCACTGTAAATCCGTGGCGCAACAGCGAGGCACAATATGCCAAATACGGTGTCCCTCTGCTGTTTGCATAGCATTAAATTCTGGCCAAGAAATAGTATTGCCCGTCGAAAAAAGGCTCCTACGGCGTGCGCATGTGCTATGGGACATCACTCCAGCTGCTCGGCAACTCAGCTGGAGCACCCTTCTGTTCCGCACATGCGTGGGCACTTTTTGACGCCGGGTGTTCTGTCAGATTTGGCGACCCGCCATACCAGACCCTTATCCGAGCAAGCTGCCCGACCGGTCAGGAAAGGGGGGGGACAAGCGAGCGCCCCCCTTCTGAAGCATACCAGGCCACGTGCCCTCAACATGGGGGGGTGCTTTGGGGAAGGGGGGGCCTGGGAAGGGGGGCTGACATTGACCAGAGTCAATGTCGCCGCCTCCATCGGCGAGATTGACACCTTGCTAGCCCCGTCGCCTGGCATAGATTTAAAGGGGAACCCCTACGCCAAAAAAATGTTGTGGGGGTCCATACCAGACCCTTATCCGAGCAAGCAGCTTGTCAGGAAAGGGGGTGGGGACAAGCGAGCGCCCCCCCTCCTCCTGAACCATACCAGGCCACGTGCCCTCAACATGGGGGGTTGCTTTGGGGAAGGGGGGGCCCTGCTCTGCCGGGCCCAAAAGTCCGGTAGGGTGTGGGCAAGTCCTCTCGTTCGGAAAGTCCGGCGGACCACCGCTGGAAAGTCCGGCGGACAATCCGCCAGATAGTCTGATCGTGTGTACGCGGCATTAGTGTCATTTTTGTCTGCTGCTTCATTCCTCTGTTATCAGCATGAGCCACTTCTGACAAGTTTTACTGACGTCAAGAGAAAAATGGTGACAGGGGAGGGATCTCCAGCAGATTGACAGCCTCAGCTCTGTACCTGTGTGGTGTGTGAAAGGGGGGGTGTCTCTTCCCTCCAATCAGCTTTCAGAGCTCTCCTCATTGAGCTTTACAGAGTGTAACTCCAGCTCTCCACCCCCTTTTTCTGGCAGCTCAGACAAGCCTTAAAAACTATCTTGAACAGCAATCGTACACCACCACCCCAAACCCCCCCCCCCCGGAGACAAGCGGCAGCGAGAAGCTAACATCACAACCCCCCCCCCCCCCACGTGCCGCCCAGCCACCCTCCTCTGTGACGAACGGCAGGGATCAATGGGCTGGCTGGCAGTGTTGCTGGGTCTAAAGTCATAAATATTGGTCAATATTGTGACCTCAGCATATTCAGTAGACTTCTCCTAAACCATAGGAACCCACTACCCACTGGAGGCTTGGGGAATAATTTTGAAGTGTAAAACAAAAAACATTCTCCAAAAGAAAACGTATCAGTAGAACAAAATGGTGTGGTTAAATTGTTATATATTTGACATCAATAGACGAGGTTGTGTTTTCACAGTAATGTCATTGTCCAATTTAGTTAGGAATTGTCTCTTCTATCAGAGTCCCCATACAGAGGCATTTGCCTTGTGGAACGTTCCTCCATCTTGCAGTTATACTTTTCAGCCATAAGGTGATGCTGTTTCCCATGTTTGAGGAATACAGAAGTTATTCGTGAGAACAGTCTGAATTTGGAAAAGTAGAAAACAGTTTTTGAATAGTATTTTGTTGAAATTTAGGCAAAAAGATCACATACTGTATATAAGCTTAACTCTACAATTCCTATAATTTTGAATAACTTGAATAAATAATTTTCCAATGAAAAATGCACTTTGGAAGTAGTGTTTCCTTTAACTCCCCCTATGCTAAGGGGTCTTCTATGCTGGATATATTCCCTTTCATAGTTTATTATAAAAAACGGTATAAGGGCTCTTTCACACAGGTGTCCGGGGGTAGTAACAGGCAGCAGAGCCTTTGCGTTTTTAACTCAGCCTGCAGAATTTTACAGACGGCCCGTCCTCGCCTATTGAGGAGCCGTCACACAACCGTATGCAATGTTTCAGAGTTTCAGCGCCGTAGTGTGGCATTACAGGGTCAAATCAGGTGGTGAGTAGGCAATATAATACTGGGAAACAGAACACGTCACTAAAAATGGAAAAAAATACTTTTTATTTAAAACGTAACCCTCCATGTGCTGATCCTTAACCACTTCGCACCCGAGCCATTTCTGACACTTCGCTCCTACATGCAAAAATCAAATTTTTTTGCTAGAAAATTACTTAGAACCCCCAAACTATATATATATATATATATATATTTTTTAGCAGAGACCCTAAAGAATAAAATGGTGGGTGTTTGCGCAGTGGTTTTTCAAACACAGTTTTTTGGGGTAAAAACACTTTCATGAATAAAAAAAAAAAAAAAAACACTAAAGTTAGCCCAATTTTTTTGTATAATGTGAAAGATGATGTTACGCCAAGTAAATTGATGCCTAACATGTAATGCTTTATAATTGTGTATGCCCGTGGAATGGCGGCAAACTACGGTGCTTAAAAATCTCCATATGCTTTAAAGGTCTTTACAGGTTCCCAGTTTAGAGGTCTGGTGCTAAAATTATTGCTCTCGCTCTGACGTTCGCAACAATACCACACATGTGTGGTACAATCACCATTTACATATGGGAGTAATGTATGCATTTGCTTTTGCGTGTAAGCACGCTGGGATGGGGGCACTTTACATTTTGTTATTATTATTTATTTATTGTATGCACAATCTTTCTATTTTTTAATATTTTTTGTGCTAACTTTATTGCTATCACAAGGGATGAACAACATCCCTTGTGACAGCATGGGCCATGACAGGTCCTCTTTATGGAGAGATTTGGGGTTTATTAGACCCCATATCGCCGATCACACACAGACTGGTTTGATTGGCTACTTACCTTGCTGCTGGTGACCAGATAAACAGAGGTGCGGAACCGGAAGTGACGAAGTACTCAACACTCACGATTTCCATTGTTACAGGTAACGATGTCAGTTCCTCTCTATCTGGAGTGGGCAGCCATCGCCGCTGACTGCATCGCTCCCGGGAACCGCAATGGGACCAGAGAGCCCGAGAGGTCAGTTTTACACACAATGCCAGTGGCTGCAGGGGCTAAAACCCCCCCGCTGTCAGATCCGTATGGTGTCCCACCAGTGCTGCCAATCAGTGCCTATAAGTGCTGCCGATCAGTGCCAACTCATCTGTGTCACCTATCAGTGGTGTCTACCAGTGCCCCTCAGTGCTGCCTATCGGTGCAGCCTCATCAGTGCCCACCAGTGCCGCCTCATCAGCACACTTCAATTAAGGAGAAAAAATATGTATTTGCTACATTTTATAACAAACTATTCCAATGTTTTTTGTTTTTTTTTGTCGGTTTTTATTTGTTTATTAAGCAAAAAACTAAAAACCCAGTGGTGAAAAAAAATGATAACAAAATTTTTTTGGGTACAGTGTTGCATGACCGCGGAATTGTCATTCAAAATGGGACAGCACTGAAAGCTGAACATTGGCCTGGTCAGGAAGGGGGTGAAAGTGCCCTGTAGGCAAGTGGGTATAAAGTGAAGCTTTATCAAATTAGATTCAACAAGGATGAGTGCAACCAAACTTACAAAGTTCACTATCCATCTGCCTTTGGTAAATCAATCAATGCGATCACAAATTCTAGTCTCTGGCTGATAAGCATAATATACGAGACACTGCAGTTCTTTCTCACACTCTGCTTGGGTGTTTAGTCTACTTTAAATCTTGGTATGCTTTGTGCATTTCTTCCAGATCTTTGCAGTAATCCAGTGTGAAACTTTACCTCTACGCAGAGCTTCCTGTAATAAAGACCGGTCACTGCTGCTCTCTCTTCTTGTGCAGGTGACTGGTCTTGTCTCCGCCCCTTCTGTAGTTTTCTGCAGGACTGCTTGGCCCTCCCACAGCTCTACTCCTTGTACAGGATGTGTATAGCACAGTGAGGACGCCACTGCTACTTTTACAAGGTAATAACTGTATTTGTAAGGTCATTAGGCACACACAAAGTAGAATCATATCTTTTGTGGCTATTAACCACTTCAGCCCTGGAAGATTTGGCTGCTCAACGACCAGGCAATTTTTTGCGATTCGGCACTGCGTTGATTTACCTGACAATTGCGCGGTCGTGCGACACTGTACCCAAACAAAATTTACGTCCTTTTTTTTCCCCCAAATAGAGCTTTCTTTTGGTGGAATTTGATCATCTCTGCGGTTTCTCATTTTTTGCTCTATAATCAAAAAAAGAGCGACAATTTTGAAAAAAAAACAATATCTTTTACTTTTTGCTATATTAAATATCCCCAATTTTTTTTAAAAAAGCTATTTTTTTTCCTCAGTTTAGGCCGATATGTATTCTGTTACATATTTTTGGTAATACAAATCGCAAATGATTGGTTTGCGCAAATGTTTTAGCGTCCACAAAATAGGGGAAAGATTTATGGCATTTTACTAGTAATGGCAGCGTTCTGCAATTTTTATCGGGACTGCGACATTATGGCAGACAGATCAGACACTCAGCCCGCATCGTGTGCCCGGAGCCAATGTGAGTGCCCGGCAGGTGCAATTGTGCAGGTGACTGATCTCGTCTCTGCCCCCTTCTGTAGTTTCCCACAGCTCTACTCCTTGTACAGCGATCGCTCATGACAGGGTGAGAACCGGGATCTGTGTATGTAAACACACAAATCCCAGTTCTTTCAGGGGAGTAGAGACAGATGGTGTATTCATACTAAGTATGAACACCGATCTCTCACCTCCTAGACCAGGGGTGCCCAACCTTTTGAAGAGCGAGGGCCACCTAAGCGACTTGGTAACCGGTCGCGGGCCACATTGAGCGGAGCGGGTGCTCTACTTTTTTTTTTTTTTTTGTGGATCGGATTGGAGGTAGGCATTTGTAAACAGACACAAGTCCATTTACATCTGCTACTCCTTAGAGGTGAGTGGAGGGTCCAATTGGGTGGGACTGACCGTGTGATAGGGGCCCATGGCTCAGTGCAGGTGACCCTCAGGTGCACTGCTCTGCACCTGCGGATCAGTTTAAAAGCAGCCCAGTAACCACTGCAGAACAGATATGCCCATATATACACTATGATTTTAGTAATAAACTTACTATTAATAACAGTATTCTATTCTATTCCATCCCAGAGCAGGAGGTCGCGGGCCACATCAGAGGGCTCCGCGGGCCACATGTGGCCCCCGGGCCACTGGTTGGGCACCCCTGTCCTAGACAGTTCCATCCCCCCTACAGTTAGAACACACCTAGGGAACACAGTTAGCCCCTTGATCGCCCCCTAGTGTTAACCCCTTCCCTGCTAGTGACATTTATACAGTAATCAGTGCATTTTTATAGCATTGATCGCTGTATAATTGTCAATGATCTTAAAAATGTGTCAAAAGTGTCCAATTTGTCCGCCGCAATATCGCAGTCCTGATAAAAATCACAGATCTCCGCCATTACTAGTAAAAAAAAATAATAATAATAAAAATGCCATAAATCTATCCCCTATTTTGTAGATGCTATAACTTTTGCAGAAACCAATCAATATACGCTAAAGCCCCATACACACGCGCGGATTATCCGAGGACCAGGTCTGTCGGATCATGTCCGTCGTACTTTGTCCGATGTTGGTTTTGCGTACACACGGTCAGACAAATTTGTCGGAAAATCCGATCATTCTGAACGTGGTGACGTTTGTTGCCTACGACGGGACTACGTAGAGGCTAGTAGCCAATAGCTTTGGTCTTGTAATGTGAGCATGCGTAGCATTTTGTCCGTCGGAATTAGCTACACACGATCGGATTTGGTGTGATCGGACTTTGTTGTCAAAAAATCTATCCAGCAGGAGATAGGACTTTGTCCGTCAGACAATCCGATGGAAACTGTCCGATGGCGCCTACACACGGTCGGAATTTCCGACAACATTGTCTGATAGGACAGAATCCATCGGAAAATGCGACCGTGTGTATGGGGCTTTATTGTTTTTTTTTTTTACCAAAAATATATATTAGAATATATATAGGCCTAAACTGAGGAAAAAATCGTTTTTTGTTTTTTTTTTAATTTGGGTTATTTATTATAGCAAAAAGTAAAAAATATTGTGGGGAAAAAAGGTTGTCAATTTTATTTGGGTACAGCGTTAGCATGACAGAGCAATTGTCAGTTAAAGCGACAGTGCCGTAACGCAAAAATGGCCTGGTCATTGAGCAGCCAAATCTTCCGGGGGTGAAGTGATTAAAGTATAACTAAAGGTCAATCTTTTTTTTTTGTTTTAGATAGAGTGGAGAGGGATTAGAACATCAGTTAGTTTGTATTGCTGGCTGTATCCCTATTAAGGAGATTCACCCTCTTTATTAGTAAAAATTAAATGTCAAATTTGGGGTTCTCATCAGAACAGAACTCTAGTTTTGATGACCTTGGTGACAACCAGGGATTTCCTCACTTCGGAGGGATTTGTTTTCACTTCCTGTTTTGGCTATGGGACAGGAAGTGGAGGAAAATATCTCCAGTGGGACATAGAGGACAAAATAAAACGTGACAGAGGTTATAGCCCTCCTTTACTCCAAATTGCATCCAAAATATAAAAATATATCCAAAATTACAAAAACAAAAATGCCTTCAGTTCTACTTTAAAGCGCATGTAAACCCTCACCTTGTAAAACAACCCATTCGGTTTAAAATAGAAATGAAAGGCAAAACATTTGTGTATAGATATAAAAACATTATAAAAAAAATGTTTTTCCCTCTGTTCCCAGCAGCACAGATAGGTGAGGGAGGTAAAACAGCAGCACACAGATCTTCCCAGTAAAAGGTTGAGCAGAAATATGAGCATTAGAGGAGAGCACACTGAGTACCCAGTACAGCTAGAAAACTGACCATGGTGGGCTCTCATGCCTGGTGTGGCCAGTTTATAATAAGAAAGCAGAGGGAAGTACAGGAACACCAGGGATTTTACACAAAGGAAGCAATACAAAGAAACAGGATACTTTTTCATACAAGTACATGGTATAGCAAGCACATATCAGGAATTTGAAATGTTGAGTTTACATATTATTTAAGGAATATATATAAATGAAAGATTTGTGCCCGGAGTTCAGCTTTAAGGTCCACCATACACGAGTCAGTATTCACAAGCGATGTGACCTATATAAGACTTGCAATAATCAGGCCATTTTGGGGCTCCTTTGCAAGTGATAACAAGCTCACATGGGTAAAGGAAAAACTAATTATTGCTTTCTAGGACTTTCCAATGAAGGGAAAACTTCACACTAGTTCAAAGACCTTTTACTTTTCTCAGGAAAAACGGAAATGAATTGCTTGAGTGTCTTACAGCAGAACTATAGGCAAACATTTTTTCTGATGCCAATATGGCAGCATATTGCATAGAAGTGATAGAGCTCCGCCTCTCTTGCATTCCCTTAGGACCAGTAGATAGCATAAATAAAGGGGTAGTTAGGCCCCACCCCATTCTTCTTTTTTTTCCTTATACCTCCACGCACCAGTGAAGAGTAAGCAGTACTATGTCCCCACCTCTGCCTCTGTGCAGCATCCATCTGGTTTCAGCCTCTCATAGAATGCAGTCCCAGCGCTCGGGCCGCTAAATGCACTAAACAGCCTGGGAGCCCCTTCTGTGGGTCTTGTTAAATCAGGTTAGGGAGTCTTCAAAACAAGACATTCAGATGAGACAGTGAGCCCAAATCAATAAAAAAGAAAGAAGGTGCTGTTTTTTCCATACACTGCAGTGGAGAGACACAACACACAGTTCTCTGCAACATAAGCAAGTAAAAGTAAAAGAGTTTCTGACTTACAAACATCAAGTTTAACAATATATACGTATGAATATGCATAAGGTCTAGGTGTGTTATAGGTGTGACCATATAGTTTAGTCCAATTAGCATTCATATCTTCTTAACAGCAAGGGAACAGTTAAGTAGGTGTTAAAATCATGTCACTGATAGAAAGCGAAAGAAAACATGGGCGCTGCCATAACGGTACTGGATCAGACCCGCTAAATAAGATTTCTTGGAGCAAAAAGGGAGTAAACTATTGCTTCTTATCTGGTGGTCATGGACTGAAAACTGTGTTTAAAATGAAGCAAGAAAGTGCATTACAAATTCTTATGCCCCATACACACGGTCGGATTTTCCGACGGAAAATGTCCTATTGGACAATGTTGTCGGAAATTCCGACCGTGTGTAGGCTCCATCGGACTTTTTCCGTTGGATTTTCCGACGGACAAAGTTTTATCTCCTGCTCTCAAATTTTCCGACAACAAAGTCCTATCGGACTTTTTCCGATTGTGTGTAGCGAATTCCGACGGACAAAGTGCCAGATCACATTACAAGACCAAAGCTATTGGCTACTAGCCTCTACGTAGTCCCGTCGTAGGCAACAAACGTCACCACGTTCAGAATGATCGGATTTTCCGACAACTTTGTCCGACCGTGTGTATGCAACACCAGTGTCGGACAAAATCCGTCGGAAAAAATCCGATAGATTTTGTGGTCGGATTTTCCGACCGTGTGTACGGGGCATAAGAGTGATAGTCTCTCTCTCTATCTATCTATCTATCTATCTATCTATCTATCTATCTATCTATCTATCTATCTATATATCAACATTATCAGACCCCTATAATTCTACACAGTCTTGATGAGGCCCTGCAGTGTTTATTCTTTAGGAACAAAATCTGCCATTAAATAAGTGTCTGCAGGCTGAGGCTTGGGGGAGCCAGCTAGTTCATTCATTCACTCCTTTGGTTCCTTGCATCCTACAGGGCTGTCTATCCCGTTTTTTTTCTTTTCTGTCTCCCCATGTGTTTCCCCTTTTACCTTGGTCTTTTCCTTTTTCTGTGCCTCCCTTGGCTCAGTTTTTTGAATGGTATTTGCCCTCTTGCTTGTCCTTGTGGGGTCTGGGCCACGCTACAGGGGGTTCCAGACCTCGATGACGTCATCGGGCCGCACCAGGCCGGTCATGCACACTAGCCGGCAGGAGTACCGACTGCCATTTTGCTTTTGGGAAAAGGCTGCCCTCTTGTCAATTAGGGATAGAGTCCCGGGGAAGATATCTAGATCTCCAGGGACAATTTGAGGGGCTGAAACTGCCCTTGAGGTTTGGTCAGACAGAGCCTCCTTTACCTCCTTTTTGACAGGCTGTTTGTTTTCATGTATGACACCAAAAAAAAATGCCTGTGTGTGTATATTAGACTTTTGTTTAAAAAAAACACACTTTTAAATTTTTTTGGTTACCAATATATATTTTTCCTTTCTCTTTTAAGTCTAAGCCTTTCTCTCTCTGGCGCTATTTTCCTTTTCAGCTGGCCTTCCTATTTGTTCTCAAACCATGAGTCACCATTTATGCAAAAGACCCTCAAATTCAAAGGTGTGAGACCATCATGTGGTAAGTTTCAGGAAAAGAGTGCATCCTTATGTGGATTGCTTTGATTTTTTTCTGCCCCTCGTGCTCATGCTCTCAAAGTTCAAGAGCCACGGAAGGCAGACGCTCTTTTGAGGAACATAGCCCTAGATGCTACTCCCATTCAAGGGGAAAGATCCAAGGATGATGTCTTATCGCCTCTTCCTAGAGCAACGCTACCATCCCAGCAAAAGTCCTGCAGGGCCTGTGGCGCAGTGCCTATGCCCAATAGGCTGGTGAGTAAAGACTGCCTCGAGGAGTTCACAGTTGACAGGTAACACTCAGATATCATTGTTTTTGAAGAGGGTGGTGTGAGATTATATGCTGTACTTACTTCAATTATCTCAGCCAGGCAGACCCCTCTGAGTTGACGGTCACTAGAAGAGCATCCTGCCATCTCGGAAGGTGGCGTTTATCCACTTAGTTCCGCTACTCTGGCGAGTGGACAGCTTGCAGACAAAAGTAGCTTCTCTTCATCAGAGGAAGGCCCAGAACTGCTTGGTTTCAGTTTCCCCTCCATTGAACTATGTATCCAGGCAGTCAAGCAGGTCAATTATATGGCTAAAAGTCATATTCCCTTTAGAATGTAAGCTCTACGAGCAGGGCCCTCCTGTCCCTTCTGTATTGAACTGTACTCTAATTGTGCTGTCCCCCCTCTACATTGTAAAGAGCAGCATAAACTGTTTGCGCTATATAAATTGTGTATAATAATAATATTCACCCTTTATTCACGGCAAAGACTGGAGAGAGATTCTCCTTTAATTGTCTATACAGGTTTTTATCCCCGTTAGAGATTGAATATAGCATTGCTTTAATACCTGCCTACAGTAAATGCAATGTTTGAAACCTTGGGCTGCTTTTTGTTCCTCAAGCAAAATTGGTGTAAGATACCTTATAACATGAAATCTCTGTTTTGGTAGGAAACTTAACACAGCCATACCAGGAGTGACAGGAAGTCCGTCCTGTTCCCGCAAGATGGGAAGCAAGAGGGATAAAGAATGTTCCTCATCCCAGCAGGTTTCATTCCCCTAGGGGCAACCTTTCCCGAGACCAATAATCTGAAAAAAAACACTAAGCCCCTTGGACGAGCGCAGGCCGAATTCTTGAGGTAATAGCTAGGTTGGTGCGCCTTGCGGGTATCTGGACAGCAATTGGGGTAGATTCTTGGGTGAAGGTATCAGGCATTCATGGTCATTTTGGAAGATTCCTCACTGCTCCTCCTCCAGACCAATGCTCTCCCACAAAAACTGCCAGATTTACCACAGAAGCAGATGGGCTGCTATAATACATACATACATACATACACTTCAGACCCAGGGGGGGTTTTGTCCCAGTTCCATCCAAAAAAAAAGAGTATACAGGCTTCAATTCAACCCTGTATGTAGTTTGCAAGGGATGGTGGCTAGCGTCCAGTTGAAGAGGTTGAATTTTTTTATCCTCTTAGAGATCTTCAGGATGGAGTCTATTAAACCCGCGCAGCCAGACGGCAACATTTTATTTTTGGATCTTCAGGATGACTATCTTCACGTCCCAAAATGTTTCTTTCTTTCCATAATTGGTACGTTTTGCGATCAGCTAGATGCATCTCCAGTTTAACAGCCTGCTTTTTGGCCTATGCAAGTCTCAGAGACTGTTTACAAAAGTTCTCAATGCAGTGTTAGCTCCACTCAGAGAACAAGTTCTCCGGGTGCGCCACTACCTGTACAACATTATTCTTCTATCCAGAGGTCTGAAACAATTGCTGACACACCAAGAGATTCTCATAAACACCCTGCGGGGATATGGCTGATTTATTAACTCTCTCCAACTTAACAGTTAGTATGCAGGAGGTACTCTGCCAACTCCTATGGCTTCCACCCGAGAAAACGGCGACAGTCAAAGAAGGAATGCTGAGGACAGTCATCTCCACTTGTTTGACCATTTATCAGTGTCTCAATCTTTGGAGCACAATATCGTCATGCCAATAATCCCTTGGGCGCTCTGGCATCTTTGACAATTTAAGCTGTGATTCTTAGCGCAATAGAGGAAACAGTCTGGCACAGTTAAGAACTATGTCACTCAGTATGAGTAGGAGTCTGCGGTGGTGGCTGTCTGGTTGAAGAGGGAGAATTTGATGAAGTCAAGGCCCATTAGAACCATTAGACTGGATCACAATTACTATTCATCTGGGCAAAGATAGCCTGGAAGGTGCACTGCGAGGAATCGTTGGTTCAGGGCCAGTGGAGATTTCCAGCCAAGGGGGTTGGTCTCAAATGCCCTAGAAATTCAAGCAGCTTCTTTAGCACCTTTTGCCTTGCTACACAGAATCAAGAGAAGATCAGTCTCTCTGCAGTTGAACAACATGGCAGCAGTTGTCTATAGTCAGCACCAGGGAGGAACTTTCGGCAATATGCTATTGAGAGGGGTGAACCCCATACTGTCTGGGGCAGAAAATCACCTACAAGTTCCGAAAGCAGTTTACCTCCTAGGGGACTTGAGCCCACAGACAGACTGACCATCATGCAAACTTTCCAGAGCACGAGTGGGCCCTACACTGCAGGTCTTATCTGAGCTGGTCCACAGGTGGGGTCAACCACGGACAGACTACATTGTTTCTTACAGCAATTACAAACTTAGGAAGATGTCTGACTTGGTCCTGCACCCCAAGACCCTCTGCCTTGCTCTGATTTTCTCCATGGATCAATCTAGCCTATCGATCTTGTCTATATATTTTCCCCAACATTTCTCGTAATGAGATTCCTCTTGAGACTGTCGAGAGTGAACATGGTAGTCATAACCATTCCTTCATTTTGATGAAGAGGGTCTTGGGTTTTCCTGGCCATTCATCTCATGATACAGAAGCCAATTCCCTTTCGCACATACACAGGCCGGGGCTGCAAACATGATGATTGGAAGGGGAAGCCTGAGAACCTAGCTTACTCCAGGATGATCTCTACATTGTGGAGGGTGAGAAGGCACTTTACTAACAACATTTATGCCAAAATCTGAAACAAGTTTGCATTACTTCTTAGTCCTGGGTGCACTTCCCCGAAAGCTTTCCCAGGCTCCTGGTGCTCTCTCTCTCCCTCTCTCTCCCCCCTCTCTTATTCAGCTGAGCATGCTGTGTGGGTAGCAGTTTCCGGGTCACAATGGGGCCACCAGTCTTCGGGACTACATGCCCCACAATCCTCTTCTCTGCTCCCTTTTTATTGTATTTCTTCCCTGGCCAATATGAAGGAGGGAGAAGAAACATAGCGGGCAGCTGACCTGGCAAGCGCTGCTCACTAGTACAGCAGTGTGAGGAGGAGAGGGAGGGGGGTCTAAGAGCCCGCAGCTGCTCTCTCTCCACTCAGACACGGGCGCTTCGATCTCCGGCTGCTTCGCTCTCCTTCTCTGACAGGAGGAGGGAGGGGGATGAGCAGTAAACACAGAGAGCCCTCTTCCCATTGATAACAGAGACGGCGGTGGCAGTCTCTCCTCCCCTGATCCGCTTCTGCGTACCTCCCAACTTTTAAAGTTGAGAATGAGGGACATTCTGGGGAGAGAGAGTGACCTGCGGCACGCACAACTTATATCAAAGTGCCCATCAGAGCCCCCTCCAGCAGGTGTCCCCCATCAGAGCCCCCCAAGCAGGTGTCCCCCATCAGAGCCCCCCCAGCAGGTGTCCCCATCAGAGCCCACCACAGCAGGTGTCCCCCATCAGAGCCCCTCCTACAACAGGTGTCCCCCTTTAGAGCCCCCCCACAGCAGGTGTTCCTGCATCTGAGCCCCCCCCCCCACAGCAGGTGTCCCCATAGATCAGTACCTTTCCAATAAATCCCTGTAGCTTGGGCGCGCTGGGAGCAGAAGCACCGTGCACGTTGCAGGGGGGCGGGGCATACATGGCATCTTTGGTTACTAGGAGGGCGGCACTAAAACAGCATTTCTGGGAGTGCACTGGGTGATTGTCAGCAGCTCCAGCCAACCGAGAAGAGCCGACACATGCAGAGGGGGCGGGGCAGACAGGAGACTGCTCCAGGCGCAACGGACTCCACTAAGAAAGATTAGTGGAGTCTAGTACCGGAACGTGTTCTGGCACTAGGCTCCACAGCAGTACTCAGACAGCAAGGATTCCGGGGACAGCGGGAGCGGTATTCGCTCTTGTCAGTTGCCGGCGGGATGGGGAACAGCAGCACTCGCTACATGCGCTCCACCTCTGCCTCTGGACACAGACGAGGAGAAGGGAGGGGAGCAGCACTCTGGAGCTTCGGCGCCCCCATCCCTGCGGCGCCTGGGTGCGGAGAACCCCGCGCACCCTGCCTAGGATCGGCCCTGGTAGTGACAGCCCTTCATCTAACAATCATCTGGGCATTGCCTAACCTTCCAGAGGATCACACAGGAAAGTCACACAAATTAGACGTGTCCAGAACTTGAAAGAAGTTTGTATCCACAATTGCTCTTTTCAGATTATGTGATAAGCCTTTCATCATTCCAGCTGGAATTCATCAGGGAAAAGAGGCTACTTCCTGGACTCTAGCAGGCTTGGTCATGTATATAGGGTGAGGGGACGTAAGCCACCTTCAGCAGTGGATGCATACTCTCCCAGAGCGGTTTCAGCCTCATGAGCAGCCCATTCGAAAGCATCTATGTAATTCATCTGCAGGGAAGTATCATGGTCGCCCTAGCATACCTTTTCAAGCTTTATGGCATAGATCCGAAGTCCACTAATGGCAAGGCACCTGGAGGAAGGACTGTTCAGTCTTCTGTCTCATTCTAATTAAATAAATGATTTGACAAGTAGAATCCACCCTGTCAGCTAGTTATTTATCACTGGTATGCTGCCATGTTGGTGTCAGCAAAATTGAAAATTGTATCAAATATTTACCGTAATTTTCCTTTCCTGACGCCAATCTATGGCAGCATACGGACCCACCCTTGTAGGTTTCAGTATGTAGCTAATTACAAAGAATGAAGTGGGCCAAACTACACCTTTATTTATGCTATTCACTGGTCCTGAGGGAATGGAAAAGAGGCGGAGCTCTATCACTGGTATGCTGCCATGGATTGGTGTCAGGAAAGGAAAATTACGGTAAGTATTTGATAGAAGTGTCTGTTTTGTTTGTTGTACATTTTGGATAGAGCAGGGGGGATTATAACCCCTGTCAGATTTTTTTTTTTTTTGCCATCTGTGTCCCATTGTGGAGATTTCCCTTCACTTCCTGTGCCATGGCTAAACAGGAAGTGAGAGGAGATCCCTGCAAATGAATGAATTCCTTGGGGACCCGAGGTCACCAGAACTAGTGTCCCCATTGGAAGATTTCCTCTCTATTACTTTTTTGGGGGCAACCCAAAATTTGTGATTTTCTTTTACTTTCACTTTCCATAATAATGGTAAACAGGACAAATAGAGAGGGGTGAATCTCCCTAATGGGGGCACAGACAGCAATAAAAACTGTGTTCTAATCCTTCTCCACTCTATCCAAAACCAAAAAAACTTTATTTATACTTTTAAAGGTCTAATTATAAAAAAAAATCACATAACTTTCACTCAGGATTCATACATTTCTCAGACTCAATCCGAATATACAAAAGTGTAAATCTCAGATGAAAGTTGTGTGAATCTTGTGTGGTGACATTTATAGATAGAACTAGTGTTAATGCTGCCCAAGTCAAGTTAAAAAAGTTGAAGAGTCTCTAGTTGGGTTGCCGACCCTGTCACCAATTTAAAGAGCATATAGGTAAGGTCAAGTATTTTAAATGCTTACCTGTAATATTTTCCATTCAATAAATAATTTTTTTATTCACTTGCAATGTGCTTCTGAATTTGATAGAAAATGTGACTACTCTAAGGGTGTGACTTTTGTAGCACAAGCCCCTCCATCCTTTTACATTATAGTCCTCTTCTCCTCCTCTGGGCGTGTCTAATTATTGTCTGTGCTGCCCCAGCTCCTCCACTCCTCCCTTCACCTTCCTAGATAACCTTTCTTGTAGCAGGAGGGTAGGAGTGAAGAGAAATACTGTGTCACCTGAGTGATAGCTCTGAGTCTGCTGACATCATATCCAGTAGCAGTCTCAGGGCTTTTGGATGTCTACGTAAAGGGAACTTTTCTAACACTTGCCATGCAGTCACTGTAGTTTTATTTTGAAAAAAGGCTTAAAGCATAAGAATGAAAACTGATTGCTGTTATATGGCTTCGCCCGAAACCCAGTAACTGACATTTTTGCTGGACAGCTTGGCCTGTTAAAGCAGAAGTAAATGCTTTTATCTTTTCAGCCAAGAAAGCAGCCACCTTAGTTATCTCTTTGATCCACAACTGTGGGGGTGCTGCACATGTGATCAGTTATGACACCAGCCATTTGATGGTTTGACAGTTTGGTTAAGAGCAAAGGCAAATGTGACAGTTAGCAATCCCTGCATGCCTGGAATGTTACTGCTTTTTTTACTATTAAATCGATGGAAAGAGAAAATTGCAAAATGTCTGAGAATCATCAGCACCACATCCCTTGATTGAAAATTACATACAAATCCCATATCTTGGTTCTTTGTTAAGGTGCCAAAACACAAAAACACATAATATAATTAAAAAAAAAAATCAAAATTTTATTAGAAACATCTAAAAATCAACATATTATTGCCAGAAATACCCATACAATACATGGAACAGATGCAACTGATTGGATCTCTACATGTTTTGCCGTAACGATGACTTCCTCAGGAGAACCTTTATCAGGCACTGCATGTATGATCACTATAACACTATAAATTGAAAATAACTAACAAAATTTTGACAAAATAGTACAAAAATATGATTTAATAATAAACATTGTATCACAGTATTAGACCAATTTCTCAAATGTGCAACAGTCTGTGCATTATTTAATAGGTCTCCATTACCTGGATGTTGATAAGTAATTTGCATTAAAATCCAATAGATGTTTGGCTCCAAAACCACAAGGATAGACCAATATGGATAAATTGGTGAAATCCCTGGGAGAGGCACAAAGATGCCCCCTATTGGCCCATCTAAGAGGGTGATTGCAGGTGTAAGTGGTCCATATAAGACTAAAACATCAACATAGATAAAGTAGTTGTTTTCTGCCTACCTGTAAAAACAGTGGGCAGCAATGAATCCTAGTTGGAAAGTAATAGATCCAAAAATTTCCCAATTGTTTTCCTGTTTCACAATAGGAGAGGGAGCAAGAACCGCCATGGACCTAGATCAAAGAATGGCATATGGGCTAATTACACTTGAGAAATCGGTCTAATATTGTGATATAATGTTTGTTATTATTAAATCATATTTTTGTGCTATTTTGTCCAAATTTTGTTATTTTCAATTTATAGTGATCATACATGCAGTGCCTGATAAAAGTTCTCCTGAGGAAGCCATCGTTATGGCGAAAACATTTAGATATCCAATCAGTTGCATCTGTTCCATGTATTGTATGGTTATTTCTGACAATATGTTGATTTTTAGGTGTTTCTAATAACATTTTTATTTTATTCTTATTATATTATGAGTTTTCGTGTTTTGGCACCTTTTAAACATCCCATATCTTGGGTCTTTGTTATGTAACATTAAATCGATGGGTTTAAATATATGGAGCGGCAACAAATCTACTGGCAGGACTAATAGCTACTAAATATATGGTACAGGAGAGACTAATGCCCCGTACACACGGTCGGAAAATCCGACCACAAAATCCATCGGATTTTTTCCAACGGATTTTGTCCGACACTGGTGTTGCATACACACGGTCAGACAAAGTTGTCAGAAAATCTGATCATTCTGAACGTGGTGACGTTTGTTGCCTACGATAGGACTACGTAGAGGCTAGTAGCCAATAGCTTTGGTCTTGTAATGTGATCTGAGCATGCGTGGCACTTTGTCCGTCGGAATTCGCTACACACGATCGGAAAAAGTCCGATAGGACTTTGTTGTCGGAAAATTTGAGAGCAGGAGATAAAACTTTGTCCGATGGAGCCTACACGCGGTCGGAATTTCCGACAACATTGTCCGATATGACATCTTCCGTCGGAAAATCCGACCGTGTGTACGGGGCATTAGAACCAAAAACTGATGATCTAATAATCCTATAGACAGACTGCAGCATACATGTATGTCACTTTTTTATTTTGCCCATAGTTCCACATTATGTATAAATCGGTTGGGTAAGAGAGAGTAATCCAATGCCCTGAAGAAAAATCTAGGACAAAAGCAGATCTGTGATTGTAATTTTAGTGTCCTTTTGAGTATGCAGTTCAGTGTATATAGAGAAGAGACCGGGGACTGCAGCCTGCAAAGATGCCGGTATTTTACATGGTTGTCCATGGAGCAGCGGATCTAATTTACAATGAGTACTACAATTTTTAAGGCCTTTTTTATGTCTCCTTCCTTTTTTCCCTTTTGCCTTCCTTATTTCCTTCCATAAGTGAAAAAATCTAATTATAAGCTCTTTATGGTTCCTTGTCAGCTACCAGAAGGCAGCAAAGCTAGTTTGTGGAAAGGAACGATAATCACTGCGGTTTTCCTACAAGCTTCAGATATTCTTGTTTTTTCTATCCTTTCCTTCCAAATTCTTCCTTCCTACCTTATTATTATAATTGTACAGGATATATATATATAGGATATACATATATATATATATATATATATATATATATATATATATATATATAGTGCTAACATTTGCACCTTGCTTTACAGTATAATGGGAGACAGCACAGTTACAATACAATTATTTCAAGACAAGATGATTAGAAGGGCCCTGTACCCTAAAAGGTGGACAGAGAAGGAAATAGTTGATCAGACTGGAGTAGGGAGCTCCAGAGAATGTTAAGCTGGCCATAGCAGATGTTAAAGTGGAGTTCCACTCAAAAGTGGAAGCTCCGCTTATCTGCTTCCTCCCCCCTCCGGTGCCACATTTGGCACCTTTTGGGGGGGAACGGGTACTTATTTTTGACAGGTACCCTTCCCCACGTCCAGGAGACCTGGCTGCGGTGAGCTGCAGCGAGGTCCCCCGGACATTCGTCCCCCCCTCCTCCTTTCTCCACCGCCGGGCCATTCACAAAGCACAGCGTGCTTCGCGCATGCACAGTAGGGAACCGGCTGTGAAGCCGCAAGGTTTCCTTTCCTGGTTTCCTTTACAGGCAACGGCGGCCTCTGCACCGACAGCCGATGGAAACATCGGCTGAGGTGCTGACATCGCTGGATTCCAGGACAGCTAAGTGTCCTAATATTAAAAGTTAACAGATACAGTATTTGTAGCTGCTTACTTCAAAAATTTTTGTGAGGGGGGGGGGGCGGAACTTTGCTTTAAGCAGGTGACCGGATGAATTTCGGTCAATGCATGGCTGTTCCCGCTCGCTTGAAATCAATCTAATGATCGATCTCTGTTGAATGGAAATGTTCGGAAACCTTTGTGGAAAATTGGCTGCAGCCGCTGAATCAGTGTATTCTGACAGTGGAGAAGTCCTGCTGTCAGAATACAATGGCACAGCGGGTAGGATTCCTCCAACCACCTCGGTTGCGACAAGCCATTGATATCCATCCAGTTCAGGTCACACTCTAATGGTCTTTTGGACTGATATCAATGGCTTGTCACTCTTATTCATTCCACATAAGATCCACTTAGGTGACTTCAGATTGCTGGATGGAAGTGTGTCACTGGCCTGATCAAATCACCAGTTGAAAATAAAGGGGGAAAAAAGCATAAGCAAAAAAACTAATGTAGCCAACTCATCAAAGAATTATTATTTGATATACTTACCATTTATGAGGAGGAGCGGAGGAAAAGCATTGTCTTACTATATTGAAATCCAGTTATTGGGATTTCTGTTTGAACTTCGATTGCCTATTTGAATTATGAGAGGCAATATAAGCTGGGAGTGCAACTAGATCTGGTGGAAGAATATTCACTTTAGACTTTATTATTTATTATTATTATTATTATTTTTTTCATATTTTTATCTTCATGTTTGGTGACACTATTGACCTTGTTATGATGACATTTTGAAGCACCTTTTGATACACATATTGTTTTCACAGTGCTACTAGTAACTAAACACTTTTGTGTTTGGTATTTATATGCATTGCCTATGTTTTTAGGGTTTCCTCTAAAAAAAAAATAAAAAAAAATGTTAGTTTTTTAGTTGACCCCAGAGTGTTTGATTGTGCCAAGAGCATTAGATCATAGGTAGGGATTGCTTTAAATGGTACTACCTGTAACACAGGTTGTTACTGATTGCAGAACTCTTTTTCTTCCACAAGAGGGCAGTGACTGCTGCAGGAGCACTCTTAGAGATGTAGTCTAGAGGAGGATGCAAGCCATAACCATCACTGGGGAGCAACTACATCACCCATGTACTCCTGAGAGCAGGAGGGGTCGTATAAAATGAAAAGCCCAGGGAAGAATGGGGCAGTTGGGGAGCAGGCCAACTGAAGCAGAAAGGGATAATAAGTGCTGTGCTGTGTTGTGCTTGCCAAGTGGTTCCTGTGCTAAGTTCGCAGGACACTGCTGTACCCAAGAGCCAGGACTCCGCAAATGACTTACAGTCACCTGCTGCTGTGTGAGTTGTTCATGCTGTTCTAGGCAGGGCCTAACACGGTCCGTCCAGCTATCTGTTCTGTACTCCAGAGTGCTGACAATCTGCCTACCAATATGTTTAACTACCAGTGTTGGTCATCTTACTTTAAAAAAGTAATTAGTTAAGTTACAAATTACTTCTCCCAAAAAAGTAATTGAGTTAGTAACTCAGTTACTACATTGGAAAAGTAATTACTCAGCAAAGTAACTGTGACTTTATTTTTTAATATTCTTAGGGGCGGGTCTAGCAGGGCCGATCCTGGGCTGGTGCACAGGGTGCATCGCACCCAGGCGCCGCAAAGGTGGGGGCGCCGAAGTGCCAGAGTTCTCCCCTAACTCCTTCTCTCCTTGTGTGTGTATGTCCATCCAGAACACCAGTGCGAGTATAAGGCAGCCTGGCAGTGCTCGGGGAGGGGCCGTTCCTCTTCCTGACACGAGGGTTCTTTTAGTTTTGTTTTCAGTGGCTGCTGAGTGCTGATGTGCGAGAATGAATTCCTCACACTGGGACCCTGCACTGTCTCTACCAACTCCAGTTGGAATGCCTCCCCCTCCCATCTCTATCACTGGCTGCACAGAGAGAGAATGGAGGTGACTCACAGTGTTCAGCCGGCTGTGTGCTGGAGGATAGAACATGGAATTCCCAGCATCCCTTTACAGGGTTTTATGGCATGATAGATTGCATAGGATACACAGCCCCTGTCCCTTCCTGCACCTCAGTAGTCCATCTACAGATGTGATGTATAGTGACATGTACTAAAAGCCCTTTCACACTGACAGCACGAGGACGTCGGTGGTAAAGCACTGCAAAGTTTTAAAGGCACTTTACCGTCGTTTTAGAGGAGCTTTTAACCTCCGCTAGCGGCCGAATAAAGGGTTCAAATCGCCCGAAAAGCGCCGATGCCTATTTGGCGGCACTGCCCATTGATTTGAAGCAGGGGCGCTTTAGGAGCGGTGTATACACTGCTCCTAAAGTGCCTCAAAGAAACTGCTTGCAGGACTTTTTTTGATGTCCTGCCAGCGTAGTGCCCCAGTGTGAAAGCACTCGGGCTTTCACACTGGAATTGCAGAAGAGGCATTTATCAGGCACTATTTTTAGCAATAAAGCGCCTGAAAAACGCCTCCAGTGTGAAAGGGGTCTAATGGGCCCTTTCACATGGGCAGACTCCAGCTTAAATCCACATGCTCAGTGGGGAATCTCTCCACTGATCCCTATTGAGCACACAGATGACAGGTCCGTGCCTGCTATGCAGAGCGGACACAGATAGAACTCACTCTATATCAGCGGTTGGGTGTAAATGGACCTCCTGTTACCAGATCCAATCCACTAGATAGATGGGTAATGTTTGTTTTTAACAGATCAAATTGAATGCAGGCAGGTGTTTATGGACACATGTCCATTTACATCTATCTGCCTTTCCATAGAGGAGAATAGATGGTCCAATCATGTCTGCCTGAAAAACGGACAGGTGGACTCCTTCGGAACATCTGTGTGAAAGGGGCCTTAAAGCCTAAAAAACACCTGTAAGGCAATGGCACAATGTGCTAGTATGGATTGCATAGCACATTATGAAAAATGTACCTTAGAATGAAGCCCTCCAGCACTGCGCTGTCACCACTGACAGGGCTTCCATCTTCCCCCAGAGTTCTGGGTTCGCTGCCTTTGGCTATATAAGCAGCTGGAGCTGCAATTACATCACTCCCGCACATGCATGTAGGAGCCCTTGGCTCAGGCACAAATCTCTGTAGGTCCGGTACGGTATGCAGGATCTTCAGAGCACATGGTGATGTCACTGGCTGCATGCAAGGTCAATATCTCCTAAACAGTACAGGTTTAGGAGATATTCATTTTACCTACAGGTAAGCCTTATTATAGACTTTATTATAGACTTACCTTTAGGTAAAAATCACAAAGCCGGCTTTGCTACCACTTTAAAGGTAAACCTTGTACAATGTGTACAACACAGTATCATACTACACATCAATCAGAACACTTTTGGGGCTTTAAAGTAGAACTAATGGCAAAAAAGGAGCATTATAACCCCTGTCAGCAATTATTTTTTTTTTTTTTTGCCGTTTGTGGGGAAAGGGGGGGATTTGGAACAATCGAGGGGCAGCAAAGTGCACCTTCGCCTGTGTCACACACATCGCACAAACTTTGGTCTGAAATGCCGGGCGGCGCTGTAACAAAGTCCCGCCTCCTAGACGGCTCCTGTGAGATAGACAGAACACTGATCCAATGCAGTGAAATTGAATCAGTGTGACATGTATCGTTGGAGCCACGAGGGGGTCTAGGAGGCGGGACTTTGTTACAGTGGCCGCCCAGGAGATTCAAATCCAAGCTCCGTGACAGTAGGAGATCGTCGCCACTCTGTGAGATCCAGGGATACTGGAAGGATGCATTTGGTGGGTACTGGTAGGCTGCATTTAGTGGGCACTGGTAGGCTGCATTTGGTGGGCACTGGAAGGCTGAATTCGGTGGGCATTGATAAGCTGCATTTGGTGGGAACTGGTAGGCTGCATTTGATGGGCACTGGTAGCCTGCATTTGGTAAGCACTGGTAGGCTGCATTTGGTGGGCACTTGTAGGCTGCATTTGGTGGGCACTTGTAGGCTGCAATTGATGGGCACTGATGAGGCTGCATTTGATGCATTGATCTCTTGTATCATGTCTGCAGTCTCTGACCATTTCTTGTAGTATGTCTGCAGTCTGACCATCTCCTGTATCATGTCTGCAGTCTCTGACCAGCTTCTGTCTCGTGTCTGCAGTCTCTGACCATCTCTTGTATCATGTCTGCAGTCTGACCATCTCCTGTATCATGTCTGCAGTCTCTGACCAGCTTCTGTCTCGTGTCTGCAGTCTCTGACCATCTCTTGTATCATGTCTGCAGTCTCTGACCGTCTCCTGTATCATGTCTGCAGTATGTCTGGGGGCTCTTTCTAACAGAATCACTAACAGAAGCCCTCTCTGGGTCCATCGGAAAGGCCCCCCTCCAGGTCCCAATAAAGTACTCTGCCTCTCTTTTTGTATTTTGTTTATTGTTAAGAGATCATGTGAAGATCCCAGGGTAATGAAGACTCCTTAGGGGAGCATCTCTGTGTTTGAGTCATTGCCATAGAAACATTTGTAAAGGGGAGGAGTTAGTCAGATGACCACGCCCATGTGGGGGGCGCCAAAAATATTTCTGCACCCAGGTGCCTGTGACCCTAGGATCGGCCCTGGGGTCTAGTATTACTGTAAGCAAGGGGCGCGTTCCCCCCTGCACGTCTATTTCCCCTCTGTACCCCCCTACACGTCTGTTCCCCCCCAACACATATATCTGTTTCCCCTCTGTACCCCACTACACATCTGTCCCCCCCCCACACACACATATATCTGTTCCCCCTCTGTACCCCACTACACGTCTGTCCCCCCCCACACACATATCTGTTCCCCCTCTGTACATCTGTCCCCCCCAAACTCATGGATCGGATCGTTGCTCGGATCAGAGTCACGGATCGGATGATTTTTCGGATCAGCAAATAATAATTGAATTTTCAAAAAACTTTGAAAATTCCACCACCATAAAGCCCCCACTGTTAAATCCACAATCTCCCCCACTGTAATATCCACGTCATCTCCCCAACTGTAATATTGGCTGAGTATGGCTGGGTACGGCTGAGCATGGCTGGGTATGGCTGGGTATCTCCGAGTATGGCTGGGTATTACCGTGTATGGCAGAGTATGGCAGAGTATGGCTGGGTATTGCAGAGTATTGGCAGGGTGTTGCATATAATTTTACGTATATATTTGGGTTTTTATATGATTTTATATGTAGATCTGTTTTAATCAACAATGATGGGATTTTAGGTGATTTTAGCAAGGAATATAAATCCAGGGCTACAGTGTAAGATCACGTATATTTTAATATCCCCGAAGTACTTCTTAAAACATATTTATAGATATAATCCTTGAACTAGAGTTCAATAACATACGGATCCCAATATCCCTCGGTGCATTAACCTGATTTTATTTTATTTCATTTTATTTTTATTTTTATTTATTTTTATTTTTATTTTTATATTTATTTTTATGTTTATATTTATGTTTATTTTTATTTTTATTTTTATTTTATTTTTATTATTATTTTTATTTCATTTCATTTCATTATTTTTATTTTTATTTTTATTTTTATATTTATTTTTATTTTCATTTGCATTTTCATTTATTTTTATTTTTATTTTATTTTTATTCTTATTTTTACTCTTATTTTCGTTATTTGATGGCACACTCTATCTATTTATCATACTTTTATCTCCATATTTTTATCTCCATATGTTTATCTCTACTTTTAGCTCTAATTATGTATCGGACAATTGTATGAAAAATTGTGTATATGTGCAGGTTGGATCAAATTGTGGATTAGCAATTGAACCGTATTTATTGTATGAGCTTATATAGGGACACTTACATTGCCATGTGTGGGAATATGGATGCGATCTAACAGATTTACCAATAATTGATACCATACATGATAAGATGAGTGACCGATTTCCTCTGAGTTATACAGCAAACAAATCTAAAATAAGCCTGTGAGATATACACCACACATTCCCGTATTATATACACCAATAGAGTTACAATTGAGAGATTTATATACGCCTGTAGATTTGCAATGAACTGAATACCGACACATACATAGCAATATACAAATACTCCACATCAGCAACCTGATACCAGCATGGAATTTAAGGGTTACTAAGCTCAGTATAACGTATTGTAGCAGTACGGTATTAATGTTCCCTTAATGTAATACTTTATACCAGAAATATAATTGCGCAAGGTAGCTTAGGATACTATTGCGGTGTGGTACAAAACAATTCGGCTAGTGTGTAATGCTGACAGTAATTGTGCATTATATTGAATGTAACACAGCCGCGGGTTCCCATTTGCCAGTCTGAACGTCACTCAGATAGTGGGGCATCCGGATTGGATGCCACACGTACTTAAACCTCACTTCCGGCAGCGAGGTCACACCCTCAGACGACGTCCGGAAGTGACGAAACGCGGCAGCGTCGTGACCTCGCAGGAAGTGACGTATGCGCTCCAGAGTGCGCTCCAGCCGGACCAAGCGAACCAGGAAGTGGAGGCTCCATTCTACACATCGCTGTGGCGCTCAGTTTCCGGTGGTCGGAGGTCCTTTTCAAGCAGAGTGTACTCTTCTTTACCATACAAAGCGGTTTATCATTGTTTTTGTGGTACGCAGATATTAAAAGGGGGGAATTTTGAATGGTTAATAAAGCATATTTTATCAAACTGTACTACGCTATCCGCACCATTTGTTTCTCCATATGCTGGGTTGGAGTGGATCTTCTCTGGTACCTGCAGGAGGTGGAGAGGTGGACGTGCTGAGGAGATGGCAGAGTGCAGGGGATTTGATTGAAATGCGCATATTGATCGTAATTCTGGTGAGTGCATCCCCAAAGGGGAGTGTGAGCTGCACGTGGTGAAAAAGCAATTATTCGGTGGAAGCTGTGTCACTGTATCGCAAGAATTTTATCACTGCACCATTACAGACTTGATTCCGGGTCATCACGATAATCTTTTATGAACTCTTTTTATTGTAATTTAAAAAGGACTGAGTCTAGCGCTGCTGCAATATTTTAAAGGGACAGTACCCGACTCTTAGAAAGGGTTGTGTTTACCCAGTTTTTAATATTGTCTTATCACCATTTACATTTTATTTTATAGTAGCTGCTTTTATAAGATCGATAGTCACTATTTTGATGCTTATACTTGTGCATTGATCATCTAAACTTGAACGATTAGAATCCAGGAGCGCGGAGTGATAGTCCCAAAGGGCGGCAATTTTTGGCACTATCCTTTTCACATTGTTGCAGAGTATTGGCAGGGTGTTGCAGAGTATTGGCATGGTGTTGCAGAGTATTGGCAGGGTGTTGCAGAGTATTGGCAGGGTGTTGCAGAGTATTGGCAGGGTATTGCAGAGTATTGGCAGGGTATTGCAGAGTATTGGCAGGGTATTGCAGAGTATGGCTGGGTATTGCAGAGTATGGCTGGGTATTGCAGAGTATGGCTGGGTATTACCAAGTATTGCAGAGTATGGCTGGGTATTACGGGGTATTGGCATGGTGTTGCAGAGTATTGGCATGGTGTTGCAGAGTATTGGCATGGTGTTGCAGAGTATTGCAGAGTATTGCAGAGTATTGGCGGGGTATTGGCAGGGTGTTGCAGAGTATTGGCAGGGTGTTGCAGAGTATTGGCAAGGTATTGCAGAGTATTGTCAGGGTATTGCAGGGTATTGGCTGGGTATTGCAGAGTATTGGCAGTGTATGGAGGGATGGCTGCTGCAATCCGATCTCTCTCTCCTCCACTGTACAGATCTGTACACAGAGAGGAGAGAGGAACCGGCGTCATCTTGACGCCGGTTTGTTTACAAGTGATCGCTCCGTCATTTGACGGAGCAATCACATTGTAAACGGCCAACGGGTGCACCAAGATGGCCACTGCTCCGGAGCTAGGCCGGAGCAGCGGCCATCGGGTGCACCAAGATGGCCGCCGCTCCGGAGCTAGGCCGAAGCAGCGGCCTTTCCTATAGCCGCTGATCGTGGATCGCGGCGGGTAATTGCGGTAACGCCGCCCCAGTAATGGGAACGGCGTTACCGCGAGGGGAAGAGTAATCAGTTAGATTACTCGTTACTCTCTAAAGTAACAGCCGTTTACTTTAACGGCGTTAGTTCCATCACTGTTAACTACTGCAGCTGTGCCCGCCATTTCATCCAACTATTGCAAATGTGCACTTCATGGCACCTTGAATGCCTTGAGTGCAACTGGGCCTGCCTCTCTTAAAGCGGTTCTGCACACACTTTATTTAGGAAATCTCTTTGCCTTCAAAATCAGGCAAAGAGTACTAAATAGCCGTTTTTCTTTTTTTTTACTTACCTTGTAATTGCTGCCGGTCTTTCCTCTGTCTCTTCGGGGGTGGGCGGGGTCTGTGCGGGCATCCTCGTCATGCCGCACTGTCTCCTGGGATCTGGTGTCATTCATCCCAGGAGTCAGTGCGGACCTCCAGCCGAAATCTCACGAGATTTATGGGCCTCCGGCCGAAATCTTGCGAGATTTCGGCGAACGTGAGGCATGCTGGTTCCCTTAACGAAAGGGAACAAGGAAGTGAATGCTTGTGGGTTTCAAATGCCCACAAGCAAAATGACATTGCTGCTGGTTTAAATTTTAAAAGTGCAGAATTTTCAGAAATACGGACACGGATAACGGACGGACACCAAAAATGTGAGTTAATTGTAAGACTAAAAATTAATTTAACATGACAAGAAAAAAATAAATAAAAATAGTGTGTGCAGAACCGCTTTAAGTATCCATCCATACCAAAAGAGTCCCCTCATTAAGTCAACCTCCTTAACTATCATTATCCTGTGCCTCATTATCCTGTGCATCAATGTTCTTAAATGGCCCCAATGTAGCCGGCAGAAGATCCATCACAAAAGACTTTTCCGAATTGCATTTAACTCTAAGTCTTTTTTATTGCAGGCCTAAATCTAGCAATTTTGTTTGAGAGCTTGCAAATGGCATAGTTGGTCTATGTTTGTTACTCCAGTTGGTTACTTGGGGTGTTTCATCTTGTATGGAGAGCTACTATTTATGACCTTGGGGAAGGGGGGGGGGGGTCACAGTATATGCTGGAGTTTTAAATATCTTCAAGAAGACCTGCAAGTTCAATCATACAGGCACTATTGTGTTCATACTGATTGACATTCATGTGCCAATATACCCTGTTATACTTTTATGATTCTAACCTGCTAATGCAGTCTGTTTGTCTTTTAAAGAGTTGTGAGTATGATTCTTGTGTGCCTGCTGGGGTTTATAGAAAGGTATACTGGTGGTGTCAGTGAAGGCCTCAAAGTGCTGGACCGGAGCCAGCGACTCCTGTAGGGGTAGCCATGATTAAGGAAGTAATATTTTGTCAATTTTTTTTCCTCAAATATGTAAAAAGGGCCTCGGGCTAAGAAGAGAGTTAAGTGCTGGGTGATTTCAGGTGCTTCTCAGTAGCTTTTGGCATCTCGTTATCCTGTATGAGGAGGAAAACAGCTCAGATGCAAAAAAAGGTGGCGTACACAGGCCAAGAGAAAAAAAAAAACATTTATTTATATATAATTATGTTTCCCAGACTGACCCAGAGGGTTCGCTTTGCAAATATATCACAGTGGTAACAATGTATTATTTGGTAGAAGGAATTTCATGCTGTTTGGAATAAATTGCATATACGGTACCTCGGGCAGTCAGCCGATTCTGTGTAACTGGAGAATGAGAATACTTTATTCCTGGGATTAATCAGTGATCTGAATACAACTGCTGTATATCAAACTTTAATCCTAGATCCGCTCAGTTCTCTTTTACTGGATTTTTACAATCTGTCAGCATCAGTCATTGATCTGTCACACAGTCCTTGTTTTATCTGTCACAATCATGACACAGTGCTTCACATAGACAATAATGGCTCTATCTATCTATCTATCTATCTAATCTATGAACTTTCTGTTCATGTAATGTACATAAAATAAAAATATTAATAATAAGATCTTTAATGAATATATTGAAATGCACACGACAGAGGCCTATTTTTTCAGACCGACTACCATTTATCTAAGGCACGGCTATTTTGCTCTTCAGCATTCGTGATTATTAACCACTTGCCTACAGGACACTTTCACCCCCTTCCAGGGCTGTCTTAATGAGCGGGCACACCTGGGCACTGCCCAGGGGCCCCAGCTGCATGGGGGGCCCCTGTACTTTCCCCAAAGCAGCTGGTCCTTGAGCCCATGCTGCCACAAAATTGGGGGCCCCATGATGGCACTGAGAGTGATGGATACACAGGGGAGGCAGGCTGGCAGCGGTACGCCGTGCTGTGCAGAACGATACCTATTATTAAGTGTAGTATTTCTTAGTTTCTGTTTTTCTCCTTCAATGATGTGTGCTGATGAGGCTGCACTGATGGCCACGGATAGGCTGCACTAATGGGCACTGATGAGGCGGCACTGAAGGGCATTGATGAGGAGGCACTAATATGCAGCACTGATAGGTGGCACTGATAGACGGCACTGATGGGCACTGATTGGCGGCACTGATGGCAGCACTGACTGGCATAACTGCTGGGTATCAATGCTGGGCACTAACTGGCATCACTGCTGGGCACTGACAAATCTGCAATGATAATCAGGGCACTGATTATCTGTGCAGATCTCCCCTGTGAGGAAATGCAGCTGATCGACTCTCCTCCCCTCACTCGGTGTCAGCGTGAAGAGAGGAATGCCGACCAACATTTTCTTGTTTACATGTGATCAGCTGTAATTGGACACAGCTTTACAAAAATGATTTATTTTTCAAAAAAATTTTTTTTTTTAATTTATTTTTCTAAAAATTTTTTATTTTTCTAAAATTATTTATTTTTCCAAAAAAAATTTTTCAAAATTATTTTTTTTTTAAATGATTTTTTTTCAAAATAATTTTTTTTTTCAAAAATTATTTATTTTTCAAAAATTATTTATTTTTCAAAAATTATTTATTTTATTTTTCAAAAATTATTTATTTTATTTTTCAAAAATTATTTATTTTATTTTTCAAAAATACATTATTTTTTTTTTCCAAAGATTATTATTTTTTTTTAATTATAATTTATTTTTTTTCAAAAAATTTTTTTTTTTAAAAAGAGAATGCCAGGTAGGCATGGGCAAGTAGTATGCCATAAAATGTGTGATATAAGATCAGTAGATTTCTCTTTCTTGAGATCCCAGTGAAGAGAGGCCTTTCTGGTGGGTGAGATGAGGAAACTGCAAAGTTAAAAGTTCTGCCGCCACCAACTGTGGCATGGTGGCAGACTCAAGGTTAGCACAGAGAGGGTTTTTAGTTCTTTGTTACATCTATATTACTTTTTAATGTTCTGTCCATCCCTTTTCTCTTTATGTTTTTTTTTTTCTTTTCCCGATCTTTTTTAAGATTAATGCAGGGAGAAATATGCACAAGTAATTTTTAAGAGGGCTCTAGGGAGCACAAATGTGGAAGCATTGACTTGTAAAGAGGTTGTAATGGCAGCAAACTCTAGCAGTCTCATGTCCCCAGTCTCCAACAACTACTATAGCATGTCTGCAGTGTCTTTATGTGTGGCCCTTGGTGATCCCAAGGGCCACACTTGAGGCCCCTATATCAAGTAAGTTGATCAATACTGGTCTAGGTGTGCTTTCAGCTCATTTAAAATAAATGGCCTGCCTTAGCGTAGTGCAAAAATTTATTTGGTAATGCCCATACAATAACACAACAAATTTTGTGAATGGGCCCTAATACAACAAATTCTTCTTCTGTTTTGCTCCATGCAAGCTGTACTGCAATCAGGATGATGTAATAGATGGGGGGGACAGAAACAAATTTTTTTAGGGTGACCGTTTTTGGACCGTGCAGTAACTTTTTAACCTATGCCAAGGAATATCATTATATATAGTGACTTCACTGTGTCCTTGTTTTAAAAAATACCTGAATAAAACTTCTTCACACGGTGAAGGATAAACACATAACGAACTGTGTTCTTGATTTATGCTGTTTTAGGCAATAATTCTGCTTCCAAGTTACTTTGCCATATACAGAGATTTATTCTGGAATTAATGAAATCCTCGGATAATAAGAAATGTAGTCTTTTGTGGCCAGAGAGCGCTAAAACACTGGCTTATTGTGGTACAAACACAGGAGGAATTGTTCTTATTAAGCCGCTTGTGGTCTATCAAAAGGAAATTATTGGGTTGGTTCTGCCCCTTGTGTTCACCACTGGAAGCTTGCAACATCCTTATGCTTGAGATTCAGCTACTGTAAAGGTCTCTAAAGCAGGTCTTGATGAATCACAAATCCCAGCATACCCTCCAAGCCAGGAGAAGAACACTGGAGTGGGAAAACTCCTTTCCCAATTTGCATACTTTAAACAGCCAGTGTGTCACACACTTCCATTTGAATATTTAATTTATATTGCAGACACTAAAACAGGAGGAGAAGGGAAATTGGGAAACAAATTGTAATTGAAGGTAAAGAGAAAACATGAACAGAGCTGAGGGTTCTAGGATAGAGATCCCACTGCTGGAATTCACATTTATTTGAAGGCAACAAGTCATCCAGGGCAGCAGAATCTGTCAACTATCTATATTAAATGTATTTATACTTTAAATGAGGGTGACTTCTTTGTCAGGGCTTGGCTCTCAGCCCCCCCTTCTCAGTGGTCAGGTTGCTCAGCTGTTGGTTAATTGCCAGCGCTCATCATTCCACAGTGGCTCACCTGGTGATCATTTCCTGCTCGTCAGTCCAGCCTACAGCCAGCCCCTTCTGCCTGTTCATGCCTCCCATGCCTTCGCCTTGGTCAAATATATCTGGAGACTCTCTGCTGTGTTCCTGTTGAAGACTTGCACGATTCATTTCCCTTCTGGTTCCTGATCCTGTCTGCTGCCTCCGACTACACTAATCTTTGACTTCCTGATTTACTGGCTTGTTCTGACTACTTTTACTGCTTTGGCTACCGTACCCTGGCTATGTTTTGACTATGTTTACTTTTTGTACCATTTTTACTATTATATTAAAAAGTTGTAATTTTAACTGCATTTTCGGCCTCCGTCTGATTCGTGGTTTATGACACTTCTGTAGTGAACTAGGCAGCATTTGTCAGGTTGTAGTCACCTTCTGCCCCTTGGTTCTGACTTCAGCTAAAGGGGCAGAACTGTAGTGCAAGAGAGTGTAATCGGGTAAGTAGACACTGAACATGAATATTTTCACATTTTATAGGTGTAATGCAACCTTGTAGGATCCGCAGAATGATCACGCCCTCTGAGTATAACCTGGGCCCCAAACACCTAATATTATTACGTCAGCCACTCTGACACACCCTGACAAGGAATCAACAACACCAATTTATGTGAAACTGTAATTATATTCACAAAAGGCAGCTTACACAGGATAACACATCCAGTGAGAAATAGCAAAATACAAACCCCCTATGCACGACTGTGCACGACTGGGCTACTGATTCCATTTTGTAAATCAGTTTAAACTGTAGCAGGGACACCAAGGGCACAGTGGTGACAAGCAGACTGCAGAACAAGACCCCTATGTGACGCTGATAAGTCCAAGTCTGCCTGCAGGTCTTTAGAAAATTTGTCCACAAATTGGACAGGAAAAAGAAAAAACTATTGTGACAGAGGACAATTATATTCTGCCGGCTCAGTTGGGGCCCTTACGGTGATGCATGTCTGATGAAGTTAAAAAAAACAGTTGGGAAGGAAGGGGGAGATATCTGTGTAGTAGTATGAAGGTCCAGGTGATGGACCAAAGAAGTCAAGACAATTAGCTGTTATCTGACTGGCAGGATGGATTCTTGAAGGGATAGTAGAAGCAAATTTGTGGGTAAATTTAACTTGCTCTTCTGCACACTCAGGATGAGTCCATGATTTGATTAGTGCACCTATGTCTCCGTAGGGACAGACCGACGACTCCGCTATGCAACTCCAGAACACTGCAAGTAGGCTGCTGATACTGCTCTGAGATTTGAGGGGTTTATTTTACTCCCACTGACAGCAACGATATGGGGCTAATTTTACTCCCTCTAAGGCCCCTTTCACACTGGGGCGTCTGTATAGCGCCTGAAAAAAATCCGGCCCCATTCACTCCAGTGTGAAAGCCCTCCGGCTTTCACACTGGAGCGGTGCGCTAGCAGGACGGTCAAAAAAGTCCTGCTAGCAGCATCTTTGGAGCGGTGAAGGAGCGGTGTATTCACCGCTCCTATACCGCTCCTACCCATTGAAATCAATGGGACACCGCATCGCTTTGAGGGGGGTTTTAACCCTTTTTCGGCCGCTAGCGGGGGTTAAAACCGCACCGCTAGTGGCCGAATACCGTGGCAAAAACGACGGTAAAGCATCTCTAAATATAGCGCTGCTTTACCGCCGACGCCGCTCCCGCCCCAGTGTGAAAGGGGCCTAACAGCAACTATATGAAGCTTATTTTATTCCGATTGACAGACGAAATATGGGGTCTATTTTACTCCCACTGACAGCAACTATATTTGGAACTTCCTTTACCAATTGACAGAAACGTTATTTCACTACCACTGACAGCAACATTATGGGGTTTATTTTATCCCCACTGACTGCAATCATATGGAGCTTATTTTACCCCCACTGACAGCAATGATATGGGGCTTATTTTACTTCCACCGACAGAAACTATATATTTTTCTCACGCTGACAAAAGTTATATGGGGCTTATTTTACTCCCACTGACAGCAGTGCTATGGGGCCTATTTTACTTCCACCAACAGCAAGTATATGGGGCTTGTATTACCCACACTGGTACTTACAATATGTGGTTTACTTTACTCCCAATGGCAGTGTAAATTTAGTTATTTTTCTCTCAGAACAGTAAAGGGGTTCTGAGGGTTAATTGTGTAGGTTTAACTTTGGCATCAGTCTGGCTGGGCTGTGCTAGGGTTCTGCCTGGTCATGTGCACAGTAGGTACACATGACAGGCCCAGAATCAGGCCTGGTTGGACGTTTTGAGTATCGGCATTCCCCAGTGCCAATCAGTGGGTGCGTTTGGCCCCGCTGGGGAGTCTGGGGAAGGGCACTTAAGATGTTGGAGTCACGTGTTCGGGGTTCGTTCGGCCATAGCTGCCAGCAGCAATATGCAAGTGAGCAGAGGAGCCTCTGAGGATGAGGTTTCCTAGAAGTGGGGTATCCTTGTTATACACGTGTCTCTTCCTGATTTCTGTTTCAATCTTTTTATTAGGATTTCAAAAAGTAATAGAATATTGTAGGTAGACAAAGTCAAGTACAAAAACAGAATGGTCAGCATAGGCAGTGTACAGTGACAACCATAACATATAGAAAGAATAAAGGGTGCAACCATCGACCCATAAAAACTCAATAAGCAGGTATGAGAAACTACATCAATGTGGGTATCCGTGAAGAGTTCCATGTAGTAGAACATATGCAGCTATGTTTCTAGAAAAGGCTAGACCAAAAAATGGGCCTTATTTCAGGACAACATTGTAGGTCCAGCCGAAGAGTCAAGCAAGACTACCCCACCCAACCCCTCGACTGGGCAAGTGAAGTCTTTTCCTGATTTAATTACAATGCGTACAGTATGGTTTTTGACAATTTGCCCCATGAGGTTTTCCAGCTGTGCACAGGTTTTGGGTAGGTATAGCAGAGGCGCTGAGTTAAATGTGGTCCTCCACTCGACTTTTGGATACAGATGTGACCCTTGGACCCTTTTTTTTTTTTTTTTTTTTTTTTTTCAAATATATGTTTTTAATAGTTCCCAGAAAGGGCAAATGTAACAAATACAGTTTATACAACAATTTACATCAAGGTATAACGAGGGAAGGAAGGAGAGGGAAGAAAAAAAGAAAAAAAGGGGGGGGGGGTCCTCCTGATGATCAACAAACATATGCAGGAGGGCAACATTCAACAAATCAGTACGACACTTTTACTTTGCTTTGCATCACCTGCCCAGGCCTCTAGGGTCATTAGTGTAGGGTTCAAGACCCTTCTTAGTGGTAAGATCCTAAACCGAGACTGCTGGTCTCGAGAGGACGATCTGATAACAGCTCTTTTCCCCCTCCTCTCAACCGCCCCCCACCCTTCAGGGTGGGATTCAATAAGCGGAAGGGAGGAATGGGGCAACTATTCTCAACTGGTGGAGGCCTCCTGGACAAAAAAAAAAAACACCCCTTGGACCCTTTAAATAGGACACCACTGGTCTAAAATAACCCAAAACATACTCACAAAAACACCCTTTTATGACCTCTGTCAAAGGGCTTGTGATTGCTTAAAATTAGTTTTTCAATTCCATAGTCTAGAAGCATGCAAAACCCACTTACAGGAGGTCAAAAGGAGGTCAACTGCAGGTCAAATGTACCTGTCAAATTCTTAATGAACTCAGAATGGTCTCACCTTTCTGTCAAACGGATGCCATAAACAATAGCCCAAGGCCTATGGTCCCCTAAAGCTTTAAATTATTTCTGCTCAGGATCAGTAATAGAGGTTGTCAAACACCATTTGAATGGCGGAGTGCCTTGGTTTCAGGCGTAGAACGTGTAATAAGAATTAAATGGATTTCCTAGTTTTTATCTTGCCCATGGAATTGTAATATGTATTCTTTGCCTTTTTGCAAAGACTGCAGCAAGGATTTCATGTGGAGTATCTTGGATTGGACAGTGGGTGGTATCAGGTGTTTTCCCATACACCCGAAGAGGTACAAGAGGCCCACACGGAAAGACTCTTTGTTTCAGTTTGATTTTAACAAATCCTAATCCCCCCTAATCCCGCCATTATAATTGTGCATTTTGGGAGGTAATAACATAGAGGGCATAAAAGTTAAACCTCCTTGTTTTAATGAAAAGGGACTTAACACTGGTAAAATGACTTTTCTGTATTGCTGCCTTGGTATAGTGTGAATCTGTGCCAAGATTCCTGTGGTAACCAACCTCGCTTTCTATATCATGAAAAGGAGCAAAATAAAAAGAGATATTTTTCGGCATGGGGGAGTTTTATCTTTCTTGCTAACCTTGTGATAATTGATGCTGACAAATGTAGCTGTGAACTAGAGACAGAAAAACGATCCGTTGGGAGTTGGGTACAAAATACACAATTTTTATAATATTTACACACCAACATCTATACTTGTAGCATCCCTATGGACAGTTGATAAGCCAGATGTCAGACCAGGTACCTACTGTATCATGAGAATTAGAGGTTGGGTTACCTCCACCCTGTAGCTGGGGAACTCATAGTCATGTTGAGACCTCTGTGGCTTGCCAGGTTGTGAATGGCCATGTGGCCAAACCTGCAGCAACCACACAGAAGGGTTACCTGATTCAACTGTATCTATACAGAGGCTTAATGTGCACTATGCTTTGACAGGTCAGACTCACACTATAACGCTCTAGGACAGCAGTCGCCAACCTGTCTGACCTCACGGACCACTAAATTTACAATTTTGAATCCCGCAGACCGTTAACGTGAATTTTACATGCCTTATACACACACAAAGCTCTGTCTCTCTGTCCCCCCACCCCCTGGATTGCACTGTTGCAAGTGCTTTATACACACAATGCTTTGGTTGTCTGCCCCCAACTCTGCATCACACTGCTGCCCTACGCAGACTCATCATTGAATTTTACCTCTATTACCTCCAGCCATTTGCTTGAGCTCCGTGCGCCCTCCCACAGTCTGTGATCAGCGCTGCCCTTGGAAGCACCCTCCTTCTTCACCTCCCACTCTCCACACTACTCCCAGCGCCTCCCTCTGAGTTCACAGGAGCAGGCACTACAAAGGAGGTATTGGGTATGAATGTGCACTGACAATATTGACTGTCTGTGTGCATTGAGAACAACACTGAAAACAACATTATACAACTGCCACAATGTTAATTTGCTGCAGAACCCCTGGGGACCACCAAAATTTTCTCGTGGACCATCAGTGGTCTAGGACAGCAGCCAAATACTAAATGCTCTGCCTGACATCCTAAAGGGCCACAGGAAAGATACCAGTGCACTTGTCCTTGCTGTTCACAGGACCCAACAAGGGTATATCGAAAATTCATGACATACACTGCATCATACTCATCCTAGCTGTCCCACTAATGGAATATCTTGGCAGGAAACTTGCTTTTCTGCTTTCTTTTCTAAATGTAAAATGGCATTACAGGGTCCAAATAATGGTAAAACTTTAAAATACTACCATTTCTTCCATAAGAGTCAAATTATCCTGCAATAAAGTACTTGACCACTAGTGATCAAAGTCTGTGTCCTTAGCCATATACTGCACACATAACTATCCTCCTAAATGACTAGGTTAGGACCAGAACTGGATCCTGTTTACATCTGGTTCTCTTACCACCGCCTGTCGAAGTTCTCCATGACTCTGCTTTTACCATATACCACTCAACCAGCAACTGCACCCTCAGTATATAAACTCTGCAAGGGGGGCAGAGGGCTAGCCCAGACTTGCTGGAGAGACAGGGAAGAGCCCCACCATAAAAGAGATACTAACCCCCTCTTGCATATTTATCCAACATACACAACCCTACTAACCAGACCGAGGGTGGAACTGGTGGAGAAAGACTTCAGACTAACGGTACGGGCCAGATGTCTATAAAATTGTCTCTAAATTGCAAAGGGCACAAAAGACAATATTCAAAGTTTGTCTTTATTGTTTAAAATAAATTGGAAGCCAACACATTTTGGGGATTTTAGAATATCTCCTTCTTTAGGGCTCCAAAGTTGAAAAGTCAGCTTAGAATCAATATGTGAGAATTCATCACAGCAGCTGTTTATCCACAAGGAACCCAACTGTGGAAGCCAGTATGCACCTTGGCACTGAACACTTCACACTGTTCAGCCATAGGGGCACACAGAGAACGTTTTTTCTGGTTGATAGATGTAAGAGTAGACACCTTGCAGTGTATTCCCATATGGCAGGCTTTTGCTTTTAGATGTTACATAGTCTGAAAGGTTCACCATATTGGGGACTCATAGGTTACACAGAACTTTGCTTTTGCTCTGTGGCTGACAAGAGCGGCAGAGGAATGAGAAGGTAAGTTTGGGGTGCCGGGGAAGGCTTTATGGTTTGCATAGGCAAAGCACGTGTCCACTTTAAGCTTTATTGTTAGAAACATTCTTTCTCTTTACTTATGTATTTCTATATTTGCGGACAGACTTGTTTCTTCCTTACTCTTCATATAACTCTTGCAAAGTGCACTCCAATGTGTCAGTAGGAACAGGAGTAGAACAAGGCAGCTTTTTAATGCCGCGTACACACGGTCGGAATTCTCATCGGAAAAAGCTTTGATGGTTTTCCCGTCGGAATTCCGATGGAATTGTGCTCAAACTGTCTTGCCTACACACGGTCACACCAAATTCCGACGGTCTGTAAAACACGTTCGACAGCACTATAAAAGGGAAGTTTAATGCTTCCGAGCATGCGTCCAATTGTTTCTGAGCATGCGTGGGAATTTTGCGTGTCGGAATTGCCTACACACGATCGGAAAATCCGATAGAAAGGTTTTCCGTCTGAAAAATTCAATCCAAAGTCCGTCGGAAATTCCGACAGAAAAAGACCGTTGGGCATACACACGGTCGGAAAATCCAATGAAAAGCTCCCATCGGACTGTTTCCATCGGAAATTCTGACCGTGTGTACGCCGCATTAGGCTTGTACACACGGACCAAATATCAGCTGGTATCGCCTGATTCAACAGAAACTGTACAAAATTAGACCCCTGTGTACAGTAGCTCTATCCAACAGAAGGCCATCTAATGATTGCCTTTTGTTGAACGGGCATGCTGGAAAACCAGTATCTGATCAGCAATTGCAGCCAATGGCTGTGAGCTGTGATCAGTGTCTTCTGGCGGGGGGCAGTCTCTGTGTAGGAACACAACAGCACAACATCACTTGTGTTAGTACAGCGATGTCAGTTTTTTTTTGTGCAACCCGCTAGGTTGAGCATAAAAAAATACTGGTGTATACCTTGCATTAAAGTTAAAATTTGCAGAACTAATGAGTAGCTGCTACTGCTTTACTCATAATGTTTACTACTTTCTGGGTATTTGTATTTTCTTTATCTCTACTCTTGTAATTACACACTACCATAGAATCCAGTTAAATCTGAAGCTGGCTTGCCTTGCTTCCTGATAACGATAACCTCTCTCAGGTAAATGATGATAACTTCCATTCAATTGTCAGCTTATCAGATAAGTAGAGATTATATGCAATTCTTGCATCACACATGGGTTCAGAAAACATTTACTATCTCTTAATAATCACTTCCACATTTAGGACTATTATGCAACCATATGTGGTCAATGACATGACGGTTAACTCTTTCATGCAGATGATTTTTTTTAAATGTATTGTATAGTTTTTGTAAATATTGTTTATGGTCATAACTAAAAAAATAAAAATTATACAAATATTGTTTTTTTTTTCCATTTAAAGTAGAACTATAGGCAAAACTTATTTTTTTCATTTTGGATAGCGTAAAGGAGGGTTATAACCCCTGTCAGATTTTTTTTCGCCATCTGTGTCCCATTTTGGAGATTTCCCTTCACTTCCTTTCCCATAGCCAAATAGGACAGGAGAGGAAATCCTTGCAAATAGAGGGAATTTATTGGGACCTCCAGGTCACCAGAACTAGCGTCCTCATTGGAAGATTTCCCCTCTTTCTTTTCTGGGGACAACCCAAAATTTGGGATTTTCTTTACTTTCACTTTCAATGATAATGGTAAACAGAACAAATAAACAGTGGCGGCTGGTGCTCAAAATTTTTGGGGGGGCGCAAACAAACAGCCTCACTGTGCCATCAAACGCTGCCACTGTGCCCATTAAACGCTGCCACTGTGCCCATCAAACGCTGCCACTGTGCCCCAAGTGCTGCCACTGTGCCCATCAATCGCTGCCACTGTGCCCCAAGTTCTGCCACTGTGCCCCAAGTTCTGCCACTGTGCCCCTTAAGTGCTGCCACTGTGCCCAAGTTCTGCCATTGTGCCCCAAGTTCTGCCATTGTGCCCCAAGTTCTGCCATTGTGCCCCTTAAGTGCTGCCATTGTGCCCCTTAAGTGCTGCCACTGTGCCCCTTAAGTGCTGCCATTGTGCCCCAAGTTCTGCCATTGTGCCCCTTAAGTGCTGCCATTGTGCCCCTTAAGTGCTGCCATTGTGCCCCTTAAGTGCTGCCATTGTGCCCCAAGTTCTGCCACAAGTTCTGCCATTGTGCCCCTTAAGTGCTGCCATTGTGCCCCTTAAGTGCTGCCATTGTGCCCCTTAAGTGCTGCCATTGTGCCCCAAGTTCTGCCACTGTGCCCCTTAAGTTCTGCCACTGTGCCCCTTAAGTGCTGCCATTGTGCCCCTTAAGTGCTGCTATTGTGCCCCTTAAGTGCTGCCATTGTGCCCCTTAAGTGCTGCCATTGTGCCCCTTAAGTGCTTCCATTGTGCCCCAAGTTCTGCCACTGTGCCCCTTAAGTGCTGCCACTGTGCCCCCTGCCTGCCCTCTGCACTTACCTTGTCCCGGTGTGCAGCTGGTGACGGCGTCAGGCGACGAGCGGTGTCTCCGTCGGATGTCTCCGTCGGATGTCTTCTCCCGCGCTCCTCCTGTCTTCTTCTGCTGTGATTGGACGCTAGGTGATTGGACGCCTAGCGTCCAATCACAGCGCCTGTGACTTCAGCCAATCAGGTGACAGGTAACAGACCTGGCAACCTGATTGGCTGAGAGGCGGGTCTGTGTTAGGGAAGCGATGTATTCGCTTCCCTAACACAGTACTGTGTAATCAGCGAACGCACAGCCGTGCGCCCGCTGTTTACACTTAGGGAAGCCTATTAGAGCACACCGCTCTAATAGGGTCCCCTATTAGAGCTTACAGCTCTAATAGGGGCGCTTCCAGCAACACCCCCCCCCCACTGTAATTCAGATGCCCGGCGCCCGATCAGGGGCCGGACACCTGAATAGGGGGTGGCAGCGGTGACAATAGATAGATTCATGCAATGCATGAATCTATCTATTGGTGATAGAGCGGTGCAGGAGGGGGGGGGGGGTGGCGCTCCTGCGCCCTCTATGCACGCACCGCCACTGCAAATAAAGAGGGTGAATCTCCCTAGCGGGGCACAGGCAGCAATAAAGACTGACAGGTGTTCCAATCCCTCTCCACTCTATACAAAACTAAAAGGTTTTGCCTTTAGTTATACTTTAACTCTGGTACATATAAATTATTATGTTGTTTTCTATCCAGGCAGCAGGCGAAGCTCTCAACACATTTTTTATGTTTTCCTCTACCACCTTGCTTCTTGTTTTCCAATATACCTCCCAACTTTCTGAGATAGGAAACAGGGACATATAGGGCTTCATGTACATAGGACATTTGAAAACCTCTTTTGAACGCTCCAAACTTGACAGCTAGCAACAGACTATTAAAAACATTCAGTTTTGCCACTTTTACATGCCGCGCTTATGCGCATTTAGCTGCATTTATGAGCGTTTGCGTTTCAAAGCGTTTTTTTACAGATAACCTTAGTAGACCCCCCCAAACGGCCACAATGCAGAAAAAACAAGCATTATTAACTATTTCAGCCAATCTGTGAGAGAAAATCTCTTTCCCTCTCCCCTCGCTCTCTTTCTCTCTCTAGATCTCTCCCTCTCTTCCCCCCCTCTCTTTCTCCCCCGCTCTCTCTTCCTCTCTATCCCCCCTCTCCCCCTCCCTCTCTCGCTCCCCCTCTCTCTCCCCCTCTTTCCCCTCTCTCTCTCTCTCCCTCTCTCCACCCCTCCCTCTCACACTCTCTCCTACTCTATCTCCCTCTCTATCCCCTCTCTCGCTCTCTCCCCCTCTCTCTCTATCCCCTCTCTCCCTTTCTCTCCCTCTCTATCGCCTCTCTCTCTCTCTCTATTCCCTCTCTCCCTTTCTCTCCCCCTCTATCCCCTCTCTCTCCCCCTCTCTATCTCTATCCCCTCTCTCCCTTTCTCTCCCCTCTCTCCTCCTCCCCCTCTCTCGCTCCATCCCCTCTCTCCCTATCTCCCCCCTCTCTCTCTTTTTCTCTCCCCCTCTCTCTCTCTCCTTCTCTCCCCTCTCTCATTCTCACCCCTCTCTCTTTCTTTCTCTCCCCCTCGCTCTCTCTTTCTCTCTCCCCCTCTCTCTTTCTCTATATATACTCCCTCTCTCTCGTTCCCTCTCTCCCGCCTCTTTCCCTCTCTCCACCCCTCCCCCTCTATCTCCCTCTCTTCCCATCCCCTCTCCCTCCCTCTATCCCCCTCTCTATTTCTCCCCCCCTCTCTCTCTATACCCTGTCTCTCTTTCACTCCCCCTCTCTCTCTCTCTTTCTCTCCCTCTCTCTCTCCCCCTCTCCATCTCTCTCTCTCCCCTCTCTCTTTCTCTCCTCCCTCTCTTTCTCTCCCCCTCTTTCTCTCCCCCCCTCTCTCTCTCTATTTCTCTCCCCCTCTCTCTCTCTTTCTCTCCCTCCTCTCTCTCTCTTTCTCTCCCCCTCTATCTCTCTTTCTCTCCCCCTCTATCTCTCTTTCTCTCCCCCCTCTCTCTTTCTCTCTCTCTTTCCCCGCCTCTGTACGTTGCAGTGCCATTCAAAAAATGCCTTGTAGATGGTGAGATAAAACGCTGTGGCAGGCTGGCAATAGGCCAGTGGCATAGCTAGCACCCGGGGCTGGTCGTTTTTGGACCCCCCCCCCCCCCAAGAAAAACGTGGTATGTGGCAATATAGTAGAGCCATGCAAAACTTTGGGTGTGGTCAGATTGCATCAACAGTGGGAGGGGCTTAAATGGCCATATGCTTTAATGATTGTGCCACAAGCGTGTATGTAACAGACAGTACAAACCTCAGTACACTCATTTTAATAAAATAAAACTGTTCTATTGCATATCCTTTACTACACACAGCTAACCATAAAGTGATAGTAAAGTCTTGTTTTTTATTTAAATAACAAACATGGTATACTTACCTGCTCTGTGTAATGATTTTGTACAGAGCAGCGTGGATCCTCATCTTCTGGTAACTCACCAGTGCCCCTGGCCCCTCCCTCCTTCCGGGTGCCCTCACAGCAAGCAGCTTGTAATGGGGGCATCCAAGCAGGCATACTCCTGCCCACTCTGTCTACTGATTGGCTCACTGGCTGTGATTGACATTGGCTCCCACTGCTGACAAGAGTCTATCCGGAATGCAAGTCCCCGGAGAGTCAAGGCTCTCGTGTACATCGCTGGATTGAGAGGGGGCTCAGCTAAATATTAGGTGGGGCTAGGGGGCTCCTGCACACAGAAGGTTTTTTACCTTCATAGACATCTCAAGTCTTCCACGACTAGCAGGATACTCCCACATTTGACGGTGGGCTCGCAGACACCCGCGAGTCCGGCACGATCTCCCGGCTGAGCCTGCACTGCCACTCAGCCTGGAGTAATCACAAACAACGGGTGTCTCCCACTGTGTCATGCATCTGCAGTCTTAACTGTTCGGCGGCTGTCCACTGTAACATAGCTCCGCCTCCAAATCCATGATAGACGGAATAGACACCCCCTCACCTAGTTCAGTATTACCCTTGTACCCCATCCATCCAGGGGCCTTACCACCACTTCCTGGTCAAGGGCCTATTCTGCACATGTCCAGGGCTCCCATTACACTCTCCCCTCTTAGTCCAAGGCCTCCGAATCCAGGTCCTTTACCACATTAACATTACTGTCCAGGGCCTTCTCTACACCTCCCAGTCCAGGGCCTTCAGTGTACTCCCATCCTAGTCCTGGGCCTCCTGTGCATCACCCAGTCCACTGCACACCCACCCCCCCCCAGTCCAGGCCCTTCTGTGTACTCCCCCCCTAGCCCAGGGCCTCCTCTCCTAATCCAGGGTCTTTCCCACACCAACTCTTTTCTAGTCCAGGGCCTCCTCTGCACCCCTCCCCCACTCCAGCGTCTCTTCTGTCCCTCCCCAGTACAGGGCCTATTTTGCACCCCCCAGCCCAGGGCCTCCTCTGCACCCCCCCAGCCCAGGGCCTCCTCCGCACCCCCCCAGCCCAGGGCCTCCTCTGCGACCTCTCCAGGTCAGGGCCTCCTCTGCACCCCCCCCTCCCCCAGCCCAGTGTCTCCTCTGCACACCCCATCAGCCTAAGGCCCCCACTGCAACCCCCAGTCCATGGCCTCTTCCGCACCCCCCTTCAGCCCAGGCCCCTTCTGCACCCTCCCACCCCCCCAGATCCCTCAATCGTTTGCCATACCAACCTTAACTTCCTAGTGCAGGGTGTTCTGCAACAACCCCCTCTCCTTGTCCTAATAAATGCCTTCCAGTTCCACAAAGGCTCTTCCATGTGGAAGCGTCGCTCTGGAATGCCTTTCTATAGTGCTGGTGGGTGGCAGTAGCAGAGTGATTTATCCTATTTGCTTCTCCATGTTTGGCAAACTATGCAGCGGGCGTTGCTTGTCCATTACACTTGATCGGGCTGCAGTGACACCCTTAGAGAAGCGCTTCCCAGTGCGGGTGGGGGTGACGGAACCCCTGGCAGTGTCCTCCTAGATGCGACACCAGGGGCGTGTGTGTCCCCCCCCCCCTAGTTTTCAGCCCTGCAATAGGCATGTCTTTTAGACATCAGGGAAGAAAATACATACAGTATTCACACACTGATCAGCCACAACATTATGATGACCCATCTATTATTGAGTAGGTCCCTCTTTTGCCGCCAAAAAACAGCCTTGACCTGTCCTGGCATGGATGTCCCTAGACCGCTGAAGGTATGCTGTGGTATCTGGCACAAAGCCATCAGTAGTAGCTCCTTTAAGCCATATAAGTTGTGAGGTGGGGCCTCCATGATTCAGACTTGTTTTTCCAGAACATCCCACAAATGCTTGATGGATTGAGATCTAGAGAATTTGGAGCCAAGTCACCATCTCAAACTCGCTGTTGTGTTCCTCAAACCATTCTTGAACCATTTTTGCAGTGTGGCAGGGAGCATTATCCTGCTGAAAGAGGCCACTGATGTCAGAGATAAACATTTCCACGAAGGTGTGTACTTGGCCAGCAACAATGTTTAGGTAGATGGTACATGTCAAACAACATCCACATGAATGGCGGAACCCAAGCCTTGTCTCAGATATTGTACTGGGGCCCAGATAATGTTAACTTTTCCCCAGAGTTGGATGTCTTTACATGCTATTTATTTAGATATAACAGACATGAATATTATTTTTCTAATTTCATAAGATATTCTGTTTCTGGAAATCAAATGGAATGAATTTGCATATGTAGCACTAACCCCAGAAGGAGCTGCTGGTTTTGTTTGGGCTTACCGTTACCTCACCTGCTTGCGTCTCCGTCTTAGAGGTCCCGTGGAAAGTGGCCCAAAGAATGTTAAATCCGACACTTTTTTGCTTATTTATTTAAAATAGGGACAAAGTCTTTCAATAAAGGGTCAGAGGGTTAAGGGTACTTGGTAATTGTGGGGTAGAGGTATTAGGAGAATCCAGAGGACAAACAGCTCCACAGACTGGATCCAGCAAACACCGGATAGGCCCTTCTCACTTGGCCTAGCAGCCGGTAGGGTGCTCGACAAAGTCTCTGCCACAGACTTGTTGATTACATTTTAAGCATTACTGAGAGATCTTGAGAAATTCAGAGAACTGCCATACAGTACTAGTTTCTTGCAGCCGATCTGGCGATACTGTATGGGTGTTGATCCGGGTTGCGTCCTTCAACTGAGTTTCCAGGCCTATCCAGAGATACCAGCCTTGCGCTTGGTCCTCTCCTGGATAAGTCCACCCCTGGTTCCTCCAGTTTCTGGGCCTTTCTCCGCAGGCGAGACAGCACCGGACCATCCCTGGATCAGTAGGCCCCGAGACTTTTAGGGTCTACCCTCTCAGTTGCATAGCCTCAGGCAGGCCGGCCCCGAGACACAGGATACATAGGCTGCACACCCCAGGCCAGGAGGGCCATGAGGTCGGGGCAGCGGACCCCAAGAGCATCCAGGCAAAAACCCCAAACGCCTAAAAAACAACGAAAAAATGGCATCGGTACCTTAAATACCATCTCCCAGAATTCACAGCAGGAAGAACACTCCCACTGAGCTATTTCCAAGCAATAGGTGGCATTCAATACATCCAGCTGAACTGCGTTTCTACACTTACCGGTGGTGACAGCGACACCTACGGTCAAGGAGAAACCAGTGCAACCCAGATGAACTGGTACAGAAACCAGAACTTTTAGAATGATTAGCCTGAAGCCCAACTGCGGCTTCAGACAACTTAAATTTGAAAAACAATAGCGTCTGCTCATTAGGAGTCGGCGCTACACATATAACTGCAGATAATATAAATGCATAGGCGGCTCTAGGCTTTGTGAGGCCTTAATTTAGACATGAGGCCCCACATTTACACCCTTTGCAGGGGTTAAGGAAGAACCCAGAGGCCGAGCATCTTATTACTGCTGATGCTTGTGTGGGTGGGATGTGTACTGCGCCAATCACATGGGATGAATAGGAGAGGAGGGTCAGCAAGGATTGGCGCAGTATACATCCCACCCATACAAGCAGCAGCAGTAGTGAGATGCTCTGCCTCAAGGTGAATAGGGGTGGGTGGTATGTGCAGGAGGGGGGCACAGAGTGAACAGGGATGGGTGGTATGCGCAGAAGGGGGGCACGGAGTGAATAGGGGTGGGTGGTATGCGCAGGAGGGGGGGAAGGAAGTGAATAGGGGTGGGTGGTATGTGTAGGAAAGGAGCACAGAGTGAATAGGGGTGGGTGGTATGGCAGGAGGGGGCACGAAGTGAATAGGGGTGGGTGGTATGGCAGGAGGGGGGCACGGAGTGAATAGGGGTGGGTGGTATGTGCAGGAGGGGGCACAGAGTGAATAGGGGTGGGTGGTGAGTGCAGGAGAGGGGCATGGAGTGAATAGGGGTGGGTGGTATGTGCAGGAAGGGGGGCACGGGCAGATCTCCGATCTCTGGTAATGAGCACTCAGCGTCACTCCATGAGCATTCGCTCCCATCTCAGCACTTGTAAGCTGTAACTCCACCTCCTCCCTTGTGAGATTTTTTGCAGACAGCGTTGGAGCACACTGAGTGGGAGCACCAGAAAGAGCTGAGAGAGAGGGAGGATAATCCAGGCCCACGTGCGTCTGTGTCTTTAACAATGTGACAGGAGCCAGAGATTAACAGGAGCGGCTTTGTCTCATCCATGGGTGTCCTGTGGGACAGCCTCAGGGGTGGCTCTTAAGCCCCATACACACGGTCGGACTTTTTCATGGATTCTGTCCGATCGGACAATGTTGTTGAAAAATCAGACCGTGTGTATGCACCATCGGACAGTGTACGTCGGATTGTCCGACGGACAAAGTCTTATCTCCTGCTGGAAAGATTTGCCGACAACACGGTCCGATCACACCAAATCCGATCGTGTGTACGGTTGTCCGACCGGACAAAGTGCTACGCATGCTCAGATCACATTACAAGACCAAAGCTATTGGCTACTAGCCTCTACGTAGTCCCGTCGTAGGCAACAATCGTCACCGCGTTCAGAATGATCGGATTTTCCGACAACTTTGTCTGACCGTGTGTACGCAAAACCAACATCAGACAAAGTATGACGGACATGGTCCGACGGACCTGGTCCGCGGATTGTCCGACCGTGTGTATGGGGCTTTAGGCAAATTAGGCAGCTGCGAGGCCCCTGTGAGTGTGAGGCCTTAGGCGACCACCTAATTTGCCTAATTAGAGAGCCGCCTCTGTATAAATGGTGTAAGAACACTTCCTGACAAACCATATAATCCTTTCCTGTTAATATTATTATATATGGTAATCTAGTAACAAAGCTTTTGTTTGCCTAATGCTGTTGTCTCGATGCTCTGCGGGTTAATGGAAGGTATTTGCACTTCTGTTCATATGACTACATTTTCAACATCAGATGATAAGCAAGGAAAACCTTTAATAATGTTAGTCTGAAATAATAACACATTTAATTGTGGGAAAAGCAATTGTTGCCTCTGTCACATCATCTAATAGAATAAATATGACCTTGAGTTGTATCTGTAACCTGCATCAAGGATGGAGGGGTGGGCAACCATTTAATTCACTAGGGTCATTTCCCAAACCAATATTTGTGATTAAAAGGCATGTATCATGTCTTTGAATATTTTTTATTTATTATGATCAGAACTAAGAAATACAATTCTTAAATGGTCAGGTAAATATAAAATCATATATAGACAGTAGATAAAGCTCTGGTCTCCTTGTCGTGTGTTTTGTTGGCTTTCCTTATGTGTCTCTTTGCTTACAGAGTTGAGTAGCTCAATCTGAAATGTACACACATAAGTGAATAAGTCAGTACAGCGGCTCTTCTCTCCTCCTCCCTCTACAGCTCCATCCAGGATTTCAATTAGAGAGTCTGAAAGAAAACAGTTTCTACTGTGCACACTCTTTAACCACTCGACCTCTGGAAAATTTACTCTACATGACCAGGCCATTTTTGGTGATACAGCACTGCGGTACTTTAACTGACAATTGCGCAGTTGTGCGACACTGTACCCAAATAAAAATTTATGTATTTTTTCACCCCCACAAACAGAACTTTCTTTTGGTGGTATTTGATGACCTCTGCGTTATACATTTTTTGCGCTATAAACAAAAACAATTTTGAAAAAAATATATATATTGTGTACTTCCTGCTATAAAACATAGCCAATGAAAAAAATGGAAAAACTCAAATTTTTTCATAAATTTAGGCCAATATTTATTCTGCTACAAATTTTTGTTAAAAAAAATCCCAATAAGCGTATATTGATTGGCTTGCACAAAAGTTATAGCTTCTAAAATTTATGGGATATTTGTATTTCTTTATTTATTTTTTACTACTAATGGCGGCAATCAGCGATTTATAGCTGGAATGCGATATTGCGTTGGACATTCTGACACTAACTGACACTTTTTGGGAACTAGTGACACTAATACAGTGATCAGTGCTAAAAATATGCATTGTCACTGTACTAATGGCACTGGCTGGGAAGGGGTTAACATCAGGGGCGATCAAAAGGTTAACTGTGTGCCTAACCAGTTTTTATGTGAACTGTGTGAGGTGCTTTTGCTAAGGGAAAAGATGAAAGGGACACAAACTCCATCCCTTCCCCCCCTGTCAGGATGGTGATCTGCCTTGTTTACATAGGCAGGTCACAGTTCTGCCTCTCTGCCTACTGCTACAGGGCAGCAGCCAGGGGTGGACTGACCATTCGGCCACTCAGGCACTGCCCGAGGGCCCCCGGTTTTCAGCCTCAGTAAAACCAGGGACAGTATGTAAAAATCTGTTTTTTTTTACATCTGCTTCTGAAATGTCCCTTACCGACATCCTTTTGGTCTAAGAATCCAGAGATTATAGCTGCCCCACCTCTCCAGTACCTTCTCAGCCAATAGAAACATGTCTGTGTATAATGTGTGTACATGTATGTGTATACTGTGTGATTGTATACTGTGTGGCCCCATAATCTTTGATTGCCTGGGGGCCCCATAATCTCCTATTGCCCGGGGGCCCCCATGAGTTGTCAGTCCGCCCCTGGCGGTAGCTGTGTGCCGGATCACGTATATATACGTGATCCAACACTTCCGGGTAGGGGGCTTTTGCTTCCACTGTTATTACACACAACGGAAGCCAATCGGCGGGTGCCAGTGGACATCGAGTACCTGTCACCCGCAGAAGTGTTGGATCACGTATATATATGTGACCTGGCGCACAGCTGCCGCCCTATAGCGGTAAAACTGCTATAGGGCGGACTGGAAAGTGGTTAAACAAAAATATAGTGCTCTGGGAATCCTTTGTCATCTGAGTTCCCATTATAGCCTTCCTGCAAAAGATCTAGAAGTAAAAAAAAGCTGGTTCTTTAAAGCTACCAACCAAATGCATGTTTAGGTAGATGGTACATGTCAAGCAACATCCACATGAATGGCAGAACCCAAGCCTTGTCTCAGATTTTGTACTGAGGCCCAGATAATGTTAACTTTTCCCCAGAGTTGGATGTCTTTACATGCTATTTATTTAGATATAACAGACATGAATATTATTTTTCTAATTTCATAAGATATTCTGTTTCTGGAAATCAAATGGAATGAATTTGCATATAACTGCAGATAATATAAATGGTGTAAGAACACTTCCTGCCAAACCATATAATCCTTTCATGTTAATATTATTATATATGGTAATCTAGTAACAAAGCTTTTGTTTGCCTAATGCTGTTGTCTCGATGCTCTGCGGGTTAATGGAAGGTATTTGCACTTCTGTTCATATGACTACATTTTCAACATCAGATGATAAGCAAGGAAAACTTTTAATAATGTTAGTCTGAAATAATAACACATTTAATTGTGGGAAAAGCAATTGTTGCCTCTGTCACATCATCTAATAGAATATGACCTTGAGTTGTACCTGTTATCCTGCATCAAGGATGGAGGGGTGGGCAACCATTTAATTCACTAGGGACATTTCCCAAACCAATATTTGTGATTAAAAAGGCATGTATCATGTCTTTGTATATTTTTTATTTATTATGATCAGAACTAAGAAATACAATTCTTCGCGACCTCCGTGAGTATGATCGCAGGTCCCTCCCCCCACAGTCAGAATCACTCGCCCCCCCCACAGTTAGAATCACTCCCTAGGACACACTTAACTCCTACAGCGCCCCCTAGAGTTAACCCCTTCACTGCCAGTCACATTTACACAGTAATCAATGCATTTTTAATCACACTGATCGCTGTATAAATGTGAATGGTCCCAAAATAGCGCCAAAAGTGTCCGATGTGTCCGCCATATTGTCGCAGTCACGATAAAAATCACTGATCGCCGCCATTACTAGTAAAAAAAAAAAATATTAATAAAAATGCCATAAAACTATCCCCTATTTTGTAGACGCTATAACTTTTGCGCAAACCAATCAAAAAACGCTTATTTTTTTTACCAAAAATATGTAGAAGAATACGTATCGGCCTAAACTGAGGGAAAAAAATGTTTTTTTATATATTTTTGGGGGATATTTATTATAGCAAAAAGTGAAAAATAATGTGTTTTTTTCAAAATTGCCGCTATTAATTTGTTTATAGCGCAAAAAATAAAAACCGCAGAGGTGATCAAATACCACCAAAAGAAAGCTTTATTTGTGGGGAAAAAAGATATCAATTTAATTTGGGAGCCATGTCGCACGACCGCGCAGTTGTCAGTTTAAGTGACGCAGTGCCGAATCGCAAAAAGTGCTCTGGTCTTTTGCCAGCCAAATGGTTCGGGGCTTAAGTGCTTAAAGGGCAACGTACAGGTACGTTAAGCTGCCTGTACGTGCCCTTCTGCTGACGTATATCGGCGTGAGCTGGTCGGCAAGCGGTTAAATTGGTTGTAAAGGCAGAAGGTGTTATATCATAATGCATTCTCTGCATTAAGGGAAAAAACCTTTTAGGTATAGCTCTCCCCAGAGGCGAGAGTAGAATGCCAGAACCCCAGTAGAACCTTCAGAGCCACAGTGCAAGAAACCATGAAGGGCCCCCCTGGCCCCTGACCGGGGTCCTTCCCACTGATCTCAGGGCCCTTTACGCCTTTACTCTCATCGTGGGACCCTTTATTACGGTCGCATTGCGGGCCACCTTTTTGCTGTCTTGGGGCCCCCCACGTTGGTGGAACACTAGAGCCCAGCCGCAAGCGCGGGAGGGGGAGACCCGGGAGCACTGCGGGGGGAGCCCGGGGCAGCCTGTGGATGAAACAATGTCCTCTATTTCCCACCTGCAGCCGCTGAATGTCTGTGGGAAGGAGAGGAGGATAAATGGGCATTCATTGGCTGCATGGAGGGATTGGTTCCTCTACATGCCACCGCCCACACCGTCCTCATATCCAGGCATACAGGGGGGCGCACGGCCCCCTGGAGCATGGGGCTAGGTTACAATGGTGACCTCTGTATGTACGCCCCTAGCTCTTCCCTAGCTCTCCCCTTGCCTCCCCAAATACTCACCTAAGCCCATCCAGCGATGTGCCCAAGAGCAGCGGCGATTCTCTCTCTCCCTCCTCACTGGACTCAGTGAGAGCCATTGGCTCCTGCTGTTGTCAATCAAATCCAGTGACGAGGGAGTGGGGGGGTGGGGCCGATGCACACAGTGCAGCTTGGGATTGAGCACGAAGAAGTACCCCCTTAGCAAGTGGCTTGCTGGGGGTATACTCAGAATGCAGGAGTAGCCAGGCATGCTGGTGGATGACCCGAGTAGAGGAGGATCAGAGCTGCTTTGTGCACCTCCCCTGGTCCCCGGGGCGGGGCGTGGGTGGGTGTATGGCGGGGTTGCGTTGGCCCCGCGTTGCCGCAGGGGTGACAAGCGCTCCCATTGTTGCGCGGGGCCGTTGCGGCGGGGCTGTCCCGTGGGGCCCATTAATTGGCCTGGCCGGCCGCTGCCTTGCGCTGTTGCGGCTGCCGGCGCCGCCCCCCTATTGGTGCGTCCCATGGGTCGGGGTGGCGCGCCGCGCCTTGGGGCGCGCGGCCCGGCGGGGGGGTTTTTTTTTTTTGGGGTTTGGGCCGGCGGCGGGGCGGCGGCCCCGGTTGGCGCGGCGGTTTGGTGCGAGACGGTCGTGGCTGTCGCGAGGTGGGGCTGCACCGCCCGGGATATGGCCTTCGCGGGGCGCGCGCTTGGCGCCGCGCGGCTGCGGGGCCGCAGGGGGGTTGCCCTCCCATTGCGGCCTTGCCGCGCGGAGCTCGCGCCGCCGCGCCGGTCCTTGCGGCCGGTTGCCGGCTGCCGGGGTGCCTTGGGGGGCGGCGAGCTGCGCGTGGGCGGGTGCGGCGGGTTGGTGGGCGGGCCGCGTGCGGCGACGGAGGGTCTGGTTGCATTGGCCGTGGCGGGGTGGCCGCGCGGCGCATTTGGCCGCCATTGCAGGGCCCATGCCTGCCGCGCGGGGCGGGCCGCGCCCGCCGCCGCCGTGCCCCGGCCCGCGCTGCCCTTGCGCTTGCCGCCATTGCCGCGCGCGCGAGGCGGCGGCCCGCGGCGGGCGACCGTGTTTTCTGGCCGCGCGTGCCGAGCGCGCCCTGCTGGCCGGCTTGCGTTGCGCTGCTGCGGGGGCCCGCCGAGTTGGCGTTGGGCGGGCGCCTGCGGGCGCCAGTGCCGGCCGCGCGGTGTTGGGTTGGGCAGCGGTGCGGCCGGCGCGCGGCGCCGAGGCGGCTTAGCGCGGGCGGGCATGGCCTTGGATGTTGCCCGTTGGCGCCTATGCCGGTCGGTCGCGGCCGCCTGCCGTCCCGGCCCACCGGCGGCCGCTTGCGCCCCGCTCTCGGTTGCGGTGGTTGGCGCATTGTGCCTGCTGCTTGGCGTTGGCCGGCCGGCCGGGGCGGATGCCTTGGCGGGGGGGCCCGCGGGCGCGTTGGGGGTTGCTTGCGCTGCTTGGCGCGGGCGGCGTGCGTGCGGTTGTTGCGCGTTGCCCCAATGAGTGTGGGGTCGGGGGCGTTGGCGGGGGGCCGCGCGCCCAGGCTTGCCGGTTGGGCGGGGCTTGTGTCTGGGCTAGGCGCGCCCTGCGCCGTGGTTGCGCCGGCGGGTGGCGTGCGGGTTGGGTTGGTGGCCTTGGCTCTGGTGGGGGTGCTTGCCTTGCGCCGTTTCCCGCCCCGGAGTGCAGCTTTGGGGTTTGCATTTGGCGCCGCCCAGTGCCGGCCGCCCGCCTTGCGAGTTGGGGCCGCGCGGGCCGCGCCAGCCCGCGGCTGCGGCCAGGCGCCGGCGCCTTGCGGCGATTGGCCCGCGGCCGCGCGGCGCGCGAGGGGGCGGGCGACCCGAGTAGAGGAGGATCAGAGCTGCTTTGTGCACCTCCCCTGGTCCCCTTTCATTCTCCCCTCCCATTGCCCCCCCCCCTTTTTTTTTTTTCCTTCTTTCTCACCTTTTACTCTTCTTTCTTTCTGCTACTTCTGCTATTTTGTTTTTGTATACTTCATTTGATAGCTTTACCAAGTTGCCGGATAACTCGGATATCATACCCCTAGATGAACTTGAAGTTGATGCATACCCTTTCTTTTACACTTACTGCTTCTTAAATATATCCCATTGGCTTTTGGCATCCAAAATGTTTTTTTTATACTTATTACTTTTATTATAAGTATTGTTTAACATAATTATTTTTTTTTTTTTACATTGTATTTTGATCATCATGTGTGGGTTGTAGGAGTTTGTATGCATTTGTTCAGACACGATTGGTATTTGTACTGCAATTCTGTATTGTCTACTTAATAAACACGATTAAACATATATTTTTTTTAAATTACCTTTACAAGTACCGTACTTTAACATTTATTTAGCATGGGCAGTTTATCAAGGAGGGTGAAATTTAAAAGCTGTAATTTAAAATGTATTACTGTTTCCTGCTAAAGCATTATTACTGTATGACAATCTACTGTATATGGTTACTTTACAACTGTTAGTCATGAATCAATACAGGAAGGAGGAAAAGTTGTTTTTCTGAGTAACAAATGTGTCTTCACATAATGAAGACAGAGTAATGTCCTCTGTGTGCAGAGGAAGGAGGAAGAACTTCTCTTTTATATCGCAATGCTTCGCCTGACCTTATTATGCAAACAAAAACTTTTTAATACTTTCTACTTTCATTGTTAGCAGCACCTTCACAACCTTCACAACTGAGGCTATGACAAACAAAATCTCCAGACGGTGGTGGATATTACGTAGGATCTCTATGGCTCTGGGGAAATGCACAGACTTTGCTGCCCTCCAGGGGTCGGGAGAAACCCAATGGAAACACAGTAGAGAAAACTAATGCCGCGTACACACGGTCAGAATTTCTGATGGAAACAGTCCGATGGGAGCTTTTCATCGGATTTTCCGACTGTGTGTATGCCCATCTGTCTTTTTCTGTCGGAATTTCCGACGGACTTTGGATTGAGAACCTGTTCTTAATTTTTCCAATGGAAAACCTTTCTATCGGATTCTCTGATCGTGTGTATGCAATTTCGACACACAAAATTCCGACGCATGCTCGGAAACAATTTGACACATGCTCAGAAGCATTAAACTTCCCTTTTATAGTGCCGTTGAACGTGTTGTATGTCGCAGTGTTATTGACCGTCGGAATTTGGTGTGACCTTTTGAGCGAAATTCTGTCGGAATTCCGACGGGAAAACCATCAGAGCTTTTTCCGACGAGAATTCCGACCGTGTGTACGCGGCATTAGAGGGCGCACCAACCTTGCGCATTACTAGAGTGACGTTTATTTGTATAAAAAGAAGGGAAGTATACTCACAGACAAGTCAATCATAAAAGCATTTAAAAATCCACAATCTGCCCTCGAAATGCATCGGCCATCTGAAAGGTCCCCCAGCGTGCTGAACGCGGTCCAGATTACCTGGTCGCTTTGTGCCCATTGTGGACTTTGAAATGCTTTGTGATATGTATATTTCCCTTCTTTTTAACCACTTCCCACCCGGCCAATGTACATAAACGGCCGGGTGGGCGCTCTCTCCTTCAGGAATGTCCCTCAGAAGGAGGGGGTTCGTGCGCGGGCACACGCAGCAGCGCGATCCCGATGCGCTCGTGTCACCCGGACACGGCGCATCTCTGATCGGCAGGAGGGCTCTGTGATTGGCCCTCCTGATCACATGACGGCCATGTCTCCAATCACAGCCGTCATGTGATGTAAACACAGAGCCGGTTGCTAGGCAATCGGCTTTCCTCACACAGAAGTTGTCGTTGAGGAGAGGAGAGGGGAATCGCTGCAGCCGGCTGGTGATCAGTGAGTATGAGCTGTTTTTTTTTACAGCTTTTTACTCACTGATCATCAACCTAGTGTCACCACACATGTAAAACTCACCCACACAATGTCCCCAAAACACATATCCCCACACAATGTCCCCAAGTAATAAAAACACCTGTCCCCCACCAATGTCCCACTAAAATCACATGTCCCAATGATTATCTGCACACATATGTCCGTGATCACCTGCGCACATCTGTACATGATCATTTGCGTACATCTGTCTGTGATCACACAAACCAATTATTATACACTTAACATAATTTTTTTTACCAAAAACATGAACATTTTGGCTTAAATTTATGATATAATTCGATTTTATTGCAGTTTTTTTTAAATAGAAAGAAGAAAATATAGTTTTTTTTCCAAATTTCCGCTCTTTTTCGCTTATATCGCAAAAAACAGAGTTGTGAATAAATACCACCGAAAGAAAGCTCTATTTGTGGGAACAAAATGATAAAAATGTCATTTGGGTACAGCGTAGCATGACCGCGAAATTGTCAGTGAAAGTGCGAGAGCGCTGAAAGCTAAAAATTGGTCTGGGAAGGAAGGGGACGAAAGTGACCAGTATTGTAGTGGTTAAACAAATAAACTTAAATTTGGGTAATGCGCAAGGTTGGTGAGCCCTCTTTTCGTTTTTTATAAAACTGAGGCTATGTTCTGGATATGTCAGCTATGCAGAAAGGGATTCTGGTTAAAAGGCTTTAAAGGTGAACTTTAGGCAGATATAAAATACACAAAATGAATGCAACTCTTTATTCATTAATACAGTTCATCATTAATGAGCAGTGTAAGTACTTAAAAGAGAAGTGCTGTGTATTTTTTTAAAGAATGTTCTCACCTTGATTCTAATAGAAAATCTGGATGAAGCTGTAGAGAGAGGCAGAAAGAAGAGTCATTGTACTGAGTCATTCACATATGTTTGTACATTTCAGATTGAACTCCTCAACTCTGTAAACAATCAAACAGCCCTTTAATCCATTCTAGATTCCAGAGGCATTTCCTGTCATTTCTGTGTTTGCTTTATATATTACCAATTATATTCAGACACATTTGCATTTGGTTGGTAGCTGTAAATCACCAGCTTTTTTTACTTCTATATCTTTTGCAGATAGGCTATAATGGGAACTCAGATGACAAAGGATTCCCAGAGCACTATATGTTTTTAACCACTTCTCGTCCGCCCTATAGCAGTTTTACCGCTATAGGGCAGCAGTTGTGGACCAGGTCACATATATATACGTGATCCAACACTTCCAGGTAGGGAGCAGCTTGCTTCCGCTGTCATTACACACAGCGGTAGCCGATCGGCAGTTGATAGGTACTCGATGTCCACCGACACCAGCCAATCAGCTTCCGCTGTGTGTAATGACAGTGGAAGCAACCCGCTCCCTACCCGGAAGTGTTGGATCACTTATATATACGTGATCCGGCACACAGCTGCCGCCCTGTAGCAGTAGGCAGAGAGGCAGGACTGTGATCTGCTTATGTAAACAAGGCAGATCACCATCCTGACAGGGGGGAAGGGATAGAGTTTGTGTCCCTTACATCTTTTCCCTTAGCAAAAGCACCTCACACAGTTCACATAAAAACTGGTTAGGCACACAGTTAAGCCCTTTTGATCTTCCTTGATGTTAACCCTTTCCCAGCCAGTGCCATTAATACAGGGACAGTGCATATTTTTAGCACTGATCACTGTATCAGTGTCACTAGTTCCCAAAAAGTGTCATTTAGTGTCAGAATGTCCACCGCAATATCGCATTCCAGCTATAAATCGCTGATTGCCGCCATTAGTAGTAAAAAATAAATAAAGAAATACAAATATCCCATAAATTGTAGATGCTATAACTTTTGCGCAAGCCAATCAATATACGCTTATTGGGATTTGTTTAAACAAAAATATGTAGCAGAATACATATTGGCCTAAATTTATGAAGAGATTTGAGTTTTTCCATTTTTTTTTATTGGATATACTTTATAGCAGAAAGTACAAAATATTGTTTTTTTTTTTCAAAATAGTTTTTCTTTATAGCGCAAAAAATTAAAAATGGAGAGGTGATCAAATACCACTAAAATAAAGTTCTATTTGTGGGGGAAAAAAATACATACATTTTTATTTGGGTACAGTGTCGCACAACTGCGCAATTGCCAGTTAAAGTACCGCAGTGCTGTATCACCAAAAATCGCCTGGTCATGTAGGGGGGTAAATTTTCCAGAGGTCAAGTGGTTAAAGAGTGTGCACAGTAGAAACTGTTTTCTTTCAGACTCTCTAACTGAAATCCTGGATGGAGCTGTAGAGGGAGGAGGAGAGCTGTACTGACTTGTTCACTTATGTGTGTACATTTCAGATTGAGCTCTTCAACTCTGTAAGCAGAGAAACACATAAGGAAAGCCAACAAAACACATGACAATGAGGCCAGAGCTTTATCTACTGGCTATATAAAAATACACAAATATTTTTATAAATTATTTTATATTTACATGACCATTTAAAGAAACTAGTAAACCTACAAATAAGAACAATAAGAACTTCTTTCTTTGTTAGCTTGCCCCTTTCCCACAGGTCCTTACCATCAGTGCTTTACAACCTGAACCACCATTAAAAAAAAAGAAAAAAGGTATTTTCAGGTTGACTTCTTTTTTCTTGATCTGTCCCAGCCCACCAAAGACATTCAGGCTTGATCTGGCGCCTGCGCCATGCAAACTCTGCTGTGGCTTATCCAATAACAAGCCATGCCAGATCTCGTACATCTCATGCACCAGATCAGGCCAAGTCTCCATGGAAGGCACAGCACTGGTGATGTAGCCTTCCCAGGGGGCATCTTTGATCTCCTACTTATGTTGCCAGTGCCTATTGAAAACCAGATAGTAAAAAAGAGTGTAATTTAAACAAAATATAAGATAAGATATATGGTATAAAAGATACGTCTGCTTGGGAGAGAACAATGGGCCTTACAAATAGAGTCAGAACTTTTTTTCAAAAAGTTTTTGGATAATGTTATATTGATATTTTGGATGAAAACAGTATTTAATTCAGATCTTTTTTAGTAAAGAGGAAAAAAGAACACATGACCCTAGCCCTAACAGACATGGCAGTTCTGGAGCTTGCCATGATGTTTACAATATTGAAATGAAAATGCACACTTATTTATTATACCACGTATCAAAGATAGTTAATTAAAATACTATTTAATCCATTTTTCACATTTAATATTTTAATTATCCCATGCATGTAATTGGGGATATTACTAAAATGTATCCATATACTGCGAATGCCATAACCTGTGACTCCAGCATTTCACATGATTGAAATCCTATTTCATAGACAGCCCTTTGATATTGCATTTCTGCCACTTCAAAGGCAAAAGGAGCCTATGCCACAGTAAAGTAATACACATTTACTTGAAAGAAAAACAGATCACAGTGTTGGGGCTAAATCCTTTAAGAGAAAAGTTTCAAAGTAAAGGTATTCCCAGGAAAATTGTTTGCGGAGAGCAGTCAGTAACTGCAGCATTCTTCTGAAGTGCAGTCATCAGCAACGTACGGGCCCATGGAGATGGGACGCCTGGCGCTATTCTATGGCTGGGGTGACATATGAGGGATATGGGAGGCATCGAGCTGCATCGTCTCTTTTCTTCAGTCTAAGGAATTAATTTCCTGAAATTTCAGCAAAATTCTGGAGATTTTAATGAAATTTTGCCATTTTGAAGTCAATGGAGAACGCAGCATCAACCACTTAAAGACCGGAAGGATTTACCCCCTTAATGGGGCCATTTTTTGCGATACAGCACTGCGTCGCTTTAACTGACAATTGCGTGGTCGTGCAACATTTTACCCAAACAAAATTGACGTCCTTTTTTTTCCCACAAATAGAACTTTCTTTTGGTGGTATTTGATCACCTCTGCAGTTTTTATTTTTTGTGCTATAAACAAAAAAAAGCGCCGATTTAAAAAAATATATATATTTTTTACTATAATAATACTATATTAATAATACTATATATAATAATACTATAATATAATAATATCCCCAAAAATGTTTTAAAAAACAAATGTCTTCATCAGTTTAGGCCAAAATTTATTCTTGTACATATTTTTGGTAAAAAAAATAAATAAAATAAAATAAAAAAATCGCAATAATCGTATATTGATTGGTTTGCGCAAAAGTTATAGCATCTACAAAATAGGGGATAGATTTCTGGCATTTTTATTATTTTTTTTAATTTTTTTTTACTAGTAATGGCGATGATCTGTGTTTTTTTTGAGGGACTGCGACAGCTCAGACATTTTTGACACATTTTTGGGACCATTGACATTCATACAGCGATCAGTGCTATAAAAATGCACTGATTACTGTGTAAATGTCACTGGCATAGAAGGGGTTAACACCAGGGGGCAATCAAGGGGTTATGTTAGGTCACCCTGAGGCTAGGTGACAGATGCACACCGTAGGGATCAGGAGTGCACCGCAAGGTAGTGGACCCTATGGCTGACTGCAGCGGACTGGAGTCCAAGTGATTCGGAACACAAGGCCGCTGGACAACAAGACGGATCCCACCGGGGTTAGAGCGTGAGATTCCCTGGGGTGAAGATTCTAAGAGCCAGCTGGTATTCACCAGAGCCTCTAGTGGTGAGGATGGACTGGGCTGCAACTGGCTCAAAGGTCGCGACCCCCAGGGTCCCCCAGCTCACACCCACAGTAGACAAGAGGAGGACAGGGATAGTGAGGGATAAGCCAAGATCAGGGCCACAAGCAGACAAGGACAGTGAGGTACACGCCAAAGGTTTAGGGTCACAGGCAACCAGGGATAGTCAGGGACACGCCAGAAGGTCAGGGTCACAGGCAAGCAGGGATAGTCAGGGACACGCCAAAGTCGGTAACGGAACAACAGAAGAGCACACTGCAGGTAACAGAAAGCCAAACACACAAAGGTTGATCAGCAGGGTTGGCCTGCAGTGCACAGGTTAATATAGAGTCCTGTGATAGGAGCTAAGGTGGAGCCCTGCCAGAGGAGGGATATAAAAGCAGTCAGGTGATGGTCGGCTGGTCTCTAGAGATAAACACATGGAGACAGGTAAGCAGACAACTCTATTGCATAAGCATGACAGTACCCCCCCTCTTACGAGGCCTCCCCCTTCCCCGCCTGGGACCAGGTTTAGAGGGGAACTTCAAATGAAACCTCCTCAACAGACGAGGTGCAAAGACCTCGGAAGCCGAAATCCACGACCTCTCCTCAGGACCAAACCCTTTCCAGTGCACGAGGTACTAGAGAATGCCTCTACAGAGTCTGGAGTCCAAAATCTGGCTAACCTCATACTCCTGATTATCCTCAGAGACCGGTGCTACGGTAGAGAAAGGACAAGAGAACTTATTGAGGACTAAAGGCTTCAGAAGGGCAACATGGAAGGAGTTAGAGATTTTGAGGCTTTTGGGAATCTGGAGCTTGAAACAAACCGGGTTCAGTTTAGAAGTTATGGTGTACGGACCAATGAATCTTGGGGCGAATTTGAGAGAAGGAACCCGGAGTTTGATGTTCCTGGTGGAGAGCCAGACCTTGTCTCCTGGCAGAAGAGAAGGTGGCTTACGTCTGCGACGGTCAGCAAAATTCTTGAATTTATTGGCAGCTTTCTGGAGAGAATCATGAACGTCAGTCCACACAGAATTGAATGATTTCTGAACAGTAGCCAAAGCTGGAATGTCAGAAGAACAAGTCATAGGCAGAGGCAGTTGAGGATTTCTTCCGTAAACAGTGACAAAGGGTGTTTTCTGAGAACTGACGTTGACATGATTATTGTGGGAGAACTCAGCCCACGATAATAGTGATGCCCAATCATCATGATGGACTGAGACCAAGGTACAGAGAAAGACCTCCAACTCCTGATTAACCCTCTCAGTCTGGCCATTGGATTGAGGATGGTAAGAGGAGGTAAAATCCAAGGTTATGTCAAGGGATTTGCAGAAGGCTCTCCAAAAATGAGAAGTAAACTGCACACCCCTGTCCGAAACGACATGGGAAGGAACGCCATGAAGGCGGAAAATCTCCCATACAAAAATGGGAACCAAGGCAGGGGCAGAAGGGAGACCAGGAAGAGGAACAAAATGAGCCATCTTGGAGAACCGATCGATCACCACCCAAATGGCCGTATTATTCTCCGACGCTGGAAGATCAGTGATAAAATCCATGGCGATATGAGACCAGGGCTCCTTAGGAATGGGCAAGGGCATGAGAAGGCCAGCAGTGCACAGGTTAATATAGAGTCCTGTGATAGGAGCTAGGGTGGAGCCCTGCCAGAGGAGGGATATAAAAGCAGTCAGGTGATGGTCGGCTGGTCTCTAGAGATGAACACATGGAGACAGGATAAGCAGACAACTCTATTGCATAAACATGACAGGTTAAATATGTTCCCTCCTGTCTGTTTCTAACTGTATAGGGATGGGACTTACTAGATGCAGAGACATATCGCCATTCCTACTTAGTAGGAACAGACCATCTGTCTTTCCTCTCCTGACAGAATGGGGATTTGTGTATTTACACACACAAATCCCCATTCTGGCAATCGTGCCGCAAATCGCGGGTGGCCGGCGGCGATCGCGCCGTCGGCCATGCGCATTGGGTCCCCATCCACGCATCGGGCGCGCGCGCCTGCTATGGCTCTCGAAGGAGCTAACGTACGGGTACATCGTTTCACGGGAAGGACCCACTTTTCCTACGTATATGTGCGTGAGCCAGTCGGCAAGTGGTTAAACACAAGAACATAAATGTAATATATTGGAGCTAGTCCATACTGGTGGCTGCATTCGTTTTCTTTAAGTACAGAAAAATACCTGATAGAAATCCAATGTCCTTGCAACTTTCTGTGTACTAGACCGATATTTTAAACAAAGTTATTCGCTTTCCTAGCTATCGTCAGTAAACGACACAACACCATCTCTCTATGTAATAGAAATGAGGAAAGGGGTGAGTGTGGTCTCAATCAGGAGAGTATCCTAGGGTGACAACACCACTACTCCATAGGTATTTTACAGTTAGTAACGCCATCACCCTGGGACATGAAGTGCATTACTGGCAATACCATTGGTTCTCGTCGCTGGAACGATGGGGTTCAGGTAAGAAAAAGGGGGGCTCTGGGGGGCTGCTGCAGCACAGAGGGTTCTTCACCTTAATGCATAGCATGCATCAAGGTGAAAAACCATGAGACTTTAACAACTCCGTTAAGGTATTTGCACACGGTACTGATGTTTGAAAATCAATATTCCTGGCTGAAATTTCTTGCATTTATTTTGCGTGTATTTGCATACTTATATGCATGCATGAGCATACACACATCAAATAACTTCTAGCTCCCGCAATGCAATTTTAATCTTTTGAAATTACTATTGTATGGGCATATTTGGGAGAACCAGCAATGCAGATTTCTGTATTTTTTTCATCCTGCCCTACATCCAACTGACCTCTGTACACTGCCCTACATCCTACTGACCCCTGTACACTGCCCTACATCCTACTGACCTCTGTACACTGCCCTACATCCTACTGACCCCTGTACACTGCCCTACATCCTACTGACCTCTGTACACTGCCCTACATCCTACTGACCTCTGTACACTGCCCTACATACTACTGACCTCTGTACACTGCCCTATATCCTACTGACCCCTGTACACTGCCCTACATCCTACATACCCCTGTACACTGCCCTACATACTACTGACCTCTGTACACTACCCTACATCCTACTGACCGCTGTACACTGCCCTACATCCTACTGACCTCTGTACACTGCCCTACATCCTACTGACCTCTGTACACTGCCCTACATCCTACTGACCTCTGTACGCTGCCCTACATCCTACTGACATCTGTACGCTGCCCTACATCCTACTGACCTCTGTACGCTGCCCTACATCCTACTGACCTCTGCCCTACATCCTACTGACCTCTGTACGCTGCCCTACATCCTACTGACCTCTGTACACTGCCCTACATCCTCATTACCTCTTTACCCTGCCCTACATCCTACTGACCTCTGTACACTGCCTTACATCCTACTGACATCTGTACACTGCCCTACATCCTACTGACCTCTGTACACTGTCCTACATACTACTGACCCCTGTACACTGCTCTACATCCTACTGACCCCGTTACACTGCCCTGTATACTGCTCTATATATTACTTTCACTGGCCAAAATCTAACACAACCAGTCAGGCCGGAACTCAGACAGCTAGCGCCAGAATTGGGGCCGGCCAGCCAGCCAGACTGACTAGTCAAGCAAGTCAGCCTGCAGTATCAGTATCAAACTAAGGGTTTGATCAGGTCCGTCTGTCAGTTTTTCAGGCAGACCTGATCGGACGGTCCATTCACCCTCAATAGACTTGTTGGGTGCAAATGGACTTTGTAGTCTTCTGTCTAGGTGGATCAGATTGGAGGGCATACTCCACTATCCGTTTACAACTGGCCACCTATAGAGCAGAGCAGGCTCTGTCCGTGTCCACTCTGCAGGCATCGACCTGTCATCTGCCTGCGCTGCTCCGATCAGCAGGGGATTAGTGGACAGATCCTCTGCTGATCAAAATGGAATCCGTGTGAAATGGGCCTAAAGGTAGGATAAGTTTATATTTTTACAAAACAAAATAATATAGACTTTTCATCCAAAATTATCAGAGAAAGAAAAAAAAAGACCAGGAAAGGGGAAAGAAACTCCCCACTGGACACCAATATATGCAGACTTTATTGGCACACCACGAGACAATAGTAAATACAATTATATGTTTATTACACCTCATTAAAAAGTCACATCACATAACAAGAGAAAGAACATGTATCCAGGGGTCTTATACTCTAGAAAGTAAAAAATATGTACAAATACCTTCTACTAGATTGTTACAATATCTAGCCTGGATTTCTATATGCATGCATATACAATATTCAATAAATGTTGTGCAGACAGGCTTCTCCAAATCCAGATATCTAGGGTTTAAACCCCTGGATACATGTTCTTTCTCTTTTTATGTGATGTGTCATTTTAATGAGGTGTAATAAATGTATAATTTGAAGGGTTCACGCCCCCCTTCCTTTCTAAATGGGAGGCTGATTTAGGAATCCAATTCAATGACTCACAAAGGGACAAGATCTTGCACTTTGCCCAGAAGTCATCCATAGCCACTAGAGTCCAAGAGACCTGCTATAAAATCATGTCTCGATGGTACAGAGTGCCTACCACTCTGCATCGCTTCTTCCCGCAGGTCTCTAGCGTTTGCTGGCGCTGTGGTTTGGAGGAGGGAACGATGCTCCACATTTTCTGGGACTGTCCCAAAATCAAACCCTACTGGCGAGAGGTGACCAGCACGATCGAGCACCTGACTGGTGCCGTCCTAGAGGGGGATCCCGGGGCCTGCCTGCTGCACCTCTCTAAGCGACCCATTAAGAAGTACAAAGCCTCCCTTACCATTCAGCTCTTAAATGCTGCCAAGGCCTGCATCCCCTTGTGCTGGAGATCGGAGAATCCACTATCAAAATCTATGTGGTATGCTAAGGTTAATGAACTGAGGAACATGGAAGACCTCACTGCCACCCTACATGGAAGAGAGGAGGCCTTTTCGGAGACATGGCGACCATGGATCCATTACATCTATACTGAAGCATACCTCAGTGAGGTTACAGGTCCTGATTAATCCCTGCAGCTCGAGCTTCCGCATGGTCAGGGGGGGCACCACCATCTCCATCCTCACCTTTCTTCACTTCCCCCTTTCTCCTCTCTTCACCCCTTTCCACCCCTCCCCATCCTTCATATATTTTTTCCCTTTTTCTTTTTTTTCTTTTAAGTTTTCCCCAGCCATGGGCCGGATTAGTCAGATAATATGCATATCTTTTATACATTACTCGCCTTTGGCGTCACATGGCTGGACCTGGCTATTTGGGGGACAATTCCCCCAGCCAGCCGGAGTAGTTTCTCTTAGTGTGGCCGTGGCAGCCGCACCAGACATATGGGTTATTCAGGAAACAGTATGGAAGCTCCTCCCTGGTGTTGCACACGGGCAGTTTGGCTCTCACACGCATCCGCACCCGCAAACCATAAAGTGCAAAACCGGGGGAAGCGCTACACGGCGAAGCTAGTACAACATCTAACCCTATTTGTTACATGTTACTGTTTTTTTTTTACTATAAGCGATGTCATTATTATTTTGTGATTGTAATGCTGTACCATTTTGAAAATAAATAAAGGAATTATAAATGTATAATTTTTTTTGCAAATAACATTTTATTCAAGAAATGTGCAATACATATAAATCAAACAACCAAAGCAAGAAATGTAGCTTGCGCTATTGCTCATGGTATATAAATAAACGGGCTTCACAAACTTATAGACTTGGGGGGGGCGGAAGACAGAAATTCCACACTATATTGTGCACTTCCAGCCTGTCCTGTATCCTGGCGGTCATCTTCTCCATCAGCTCTACATCCTTAATTATAGCGTGTAGGGCACCTGGATCAGGGGGGCATTTCTTTTTCCAATTTAAGGCTATAAGGCAGCGTGCAGCTGTTAGTATATGTCTCGTTAATTTCTTGTAGGGTGTAGATAATTGTGGGTGGGGTATGCCCAGTAGGAAAGATTTGGGAATCGTAGGAATATGTATTCCCAGGAGCTGGGTTAATAATTGTTGGACTTCCTGCCAATAGGATACAATCAGCAGGCACCCCCAATATATATGGTAGAGCGTGCCTTTGTCCAGCAGACATCGCCAGCAGCAGTCAGGGGTTGAGGGGTAAATGGCGTGGAGAACAACAGGGGTCAGGTACCAAAAGAAAAGTACCTTGTACGTGTTTTCTTTGTATAAGGTGCATAGGGAACTCTTGGCTGCCTGTGACCATATCACCCTCCATTGTTCCATGGAGATCTCTTCTCCTATGGCCTTTAAATGTATAATTTTATTTACTATTGTCTTGTGGTGTGCCAATAAAATCTGCATATATTGGAATCCGGTGGGGAGTTTCTTTCCCCCTTCCGGATCCCATTCTTTATTTATTTTATATTTTTACGTTGACATTAGTTTTATTAGATTGTTCTATGTTTTCTCCATGCCATCCTTACTTTTTTTATTGGGACCTAGCTAGTTAATTTATCTTTTTAAAAAAAGGGGATGCTTACTCCTGCTATACACTGATTAAAATGTGATCGGTTTAGCAGCGACTGGCCCAACCGTGACCAATGCGTGGCCATCCCCGACTGTTTGATCCATATCTGTCCGAACGGCATGCTGGAAAACTTTTCTCAATCAGTGGCTGCAGCTGCTGATCTGTGTATTCTGGCAGCGAAGAGTGCACCTGTCTCTGCAGAAAAGATTCCTTCATCAACCTTGTTTGAGTGGATGGAGGAAAAAAAAAACTACCTATGTATAGCCAGCTCTACTCTAGAAAAGGGAATAGGGTAATGGAACCAGGACTCCGTGTCTAAATGGACACAAGGAGCTGCAGCTCGAATCAGGTGTCCCCATAGCAAGCTGCTTGCTGTGGGATCACTCAACAATAGGGAGCGGCCAGGAGAGCCGAAGAGGGACCCGAGAAGAGGAGGATCTGGATTGCTCTGTGCAAAACCAAGTAAGTATTAGATGTTTATTATTTTTATAGAAAAAAAAATTTGACTTTACAATCACTTTAAGTGGCCTTCGCTGTTCAAAAGATTGAGCACCCTTACTCTACAGAGTACAAAAAAAGCCAGCAAAGCTTATGCTAAGTTTTGAAAAGATGGCATCACATCCCTAATGTTGTCATAGAATTTTTAAGAAATTTTGATGGGATTTTATAGGCACCAAAAACAACACATTTGTAAAATAATTTTACTTTATTATTACAAAACAATAAAAACAGGGATATATGAAACGATACAACATCTTATTAAAAACGGGCCACAAATTTTGTAGTCATATGACATTAACAACTGTTGTTAAGCAAAGAGGTCCCGACCAATCTCAGTCCAAAGAGTCTTCATCAGTAGACAATCAACATTACTAAAATACAAACATACATAATACAATATACACAATGTTTGCACAATTTACATGAAATATATTATGATATGTATAGAATCATGAAAATAATAAATATAAATGAGACTAGAGCTCTCCCCCCAAGAACAACCCCCACAGCGTATACTAATATACTGCATATTACATCCCTGGCACTTCCATTAGTAAACGCTGTGGGGGGTTCTTGAGGGAGAGCTCTAATCTCATTTATCGTTATTATTTTCATGATTCATACATATCATATAATATTTCATGCAAATTGTGCACAAATTGTTTATATTTTTGAGTTGAAACGTGTCGGGACCTCTTTGCTTAATACATTGTGAGAAAAAATACACATATCCTTTGATATATCCCTGTTTTTATTGTCTTGTAATAATAAAGTGAAAGCATTTTATAAATGTGGTGTTTTTGGTGCCTAAAAAATCCCATCCAAATTTCTTAAAAATCTATACTCTACAGCAGGGATATGCAATTAGTGGACCCCCAGCTGTTGCAGAACTACAAGTCCCATGAGGCATAGCAAGACTCTGACAGCCATAAGCCATAAACCCAGAGGCATGATGGGACTTGTAGTTTTGCAACAGCTGGAGGTCCACTAATTGCATATCCCTGGTCTACAGACTCCTAGATTAGAGTATCACTCTACAGAGCTTAGTGAGGAGAGCTCTGAAAGCAGATTGGAGGGAAGCGACACACCCCCTTTACACAGCACACAGGAACAAAGCTGAGGATGTCAATCAGCTGGAGGTCCCTCCCCTGTCACCTTTTTTCTCTTGGTGTCAGGAAAACTTGTCAGAAGTGACTCATGCTTATAGCAGAGGAACGAGGCAGCAGACAGAAATGATACTTAACCACTTGCTGACCTCCTTATATAGGGTTGCCACCTTTTCTTCAAGCCAAACCGAACACTTTAGCATCCTGGGAGACCTTTGGGTGCCCCAAGGAGAGTACTAATGTGGTGCGCATAGCGTGCCACAACAAACGGTGGGTGTGGCCGAATTGCTCTTGCTGACATCATCACCCTTCCCCCCAGTGATGGCGAACCTGCGCCCAGATGGCTGCCTGCAGCTCCCGGACGGAAACAGATTTGTGTGTGACTATCTTGGTTACTTGGGGAGCCACAGCCTGGTCTGAATAATGTGTCTGGGTTTCAGTCCACCAGAAACCCAGACACATGATTCAAACCCCAGACTGTCCTGGTGAATCCCGGACAGGTGGCAACCCTAGCCATATAGCACATTTACTGTTACAGGGCGCGCTGCACAGGATCATGTATATACAACAGAACCTCAGAGCCTCCAATGTGTGGTGGCTGGGTGTTAAGGCCCGGCCTCCCTGGCGCCTCATCAATGCATTACGCAGGCAGGAAGAGGTTAACGGAACATATTTAAGACCCCAGTCACACTTACCATAGACTGAATGCGTGTTTTTGCGCATAGTTTTTTGTGTGTTTTTCTTATGTTTCCACGCGTCATTCAGTTCAAGGCCCATTCACTTGAACATGCCTGCCCTACATGTGACAAACGTACCAAATAAACTTCTGCACCTTTTTGGCCTCTACGCTTCACGCATTTTTTTCTGCCCATATTGCCCATTGTGGCATGTTTATAGCGCACAATAATGCATATCTGCTGTCTGCGTTTGGGGTACCATTAGGAATTAATGACACTGCAAATGCAATGTGCATTTTTTGTGCGTTTCTGGAAGGTGCAGATGTAAATGCAGTCTTAACGCATGCAAAAACACATGAATGCAACCAGAAAAGGGCAAACCCAGCCTGTACTGAAAGAAGATGGAGGAAACCATTGGTGGAGCTCTCCCTCTGTAAATGCTGGTTGCCTGGCTGTCATACCGCTCTATAGGGCAGGGCTGTTTTAATAAATAGGCACACCTGGGCACTGCCCAGAGGCCCCAGGTGCATGTTGGGGCCCACGATCAGGGCCAGAAAAAGAGGGAGGCGGGTGCTGTGTTGGGGGTGCACTGACGATTTGTCCACTCTTCTTTGACAGGAGTACAGTAAACCCCCGCTATATTGCGGTTCAGTTATTGCGGTCCCGGTATATCGCGGTATTTTAATTAGGACCTGTTATTCTGATATTGTGGTAATATTTCACCATTTTCGCAGTTATGTACTCTATTTTTTACTGTACTGTACAGTATACTGTACTGTTAAGACAATATTTTTGTGTTTTAAAAATCCTCTTGATCTCTCTCTCTATCTTTAATGTGTTTCTATTGCATAAAAGTGTGTTTAAAGACCTTTAAATGCTATTAAAAAATTAACAAAACATGCCTAGGGTGTATTTAAATAGGGTCTTTCTATTTCGCGGTTTTTCACTTTTCGCGGGTGGGTCCGGAACATAACCCCAGCGATGGAGGGGGGTTTACTGTAAATGCAATGCCACCCCTGTCAGAAGGGGCAGCGGCTGGCCTCTGCTGGAGAGGGGATTCAGCTTTTTTTTCCCTCCTGCAGGGGGCAGAAGAGAGCCATTGCTGAGACTGCGAACTCACCTCAGTCTTAGCACAGGAGAGGAAGGAGGAGCTGCCTTAATTGCAGGTGGGAAAAGATTTGTGATCTGTAACTACAGGGGGGGGGGGGGGGGGGGGGGGGGGGGGGACAACTCTGATGGACGGTTACAACTGATGTACGGAGACACTATGATGGAGACACCTAATGTATGGACTCCATACATTAGGTGTCTCCATCATAGTGTCTCCGTACATCAGGTGTCCCCATCACAGTGTCCCCATCAATCAGGTGTCACCATCATACTGTCTCCATACTATGGAGACAGTATGATGGTGACACCTGATTGATGGGGACACTGTGATGGGGACACCTGATGTACGGAGACACTATGATGGGGACACCTGATGTATGGGGACACCTGATGGGTGGGGACACTGTGATGGAGACACCTGATTTATGGGGACACCTGATGTACGGAGACACTATGATGGAGACACCTGATGTATGGAGACACTATGATGGGGACACCTGATGGATGGGGATACTGTGATGGGGACACTGTGATGGAGACACCTGATTTATGGGGACACCTGATGTACGGAGACACTATGATGGAGACACCTGATGTATGGAGACACTATGATGGGGACACCTGATGGATGGGGATACTGTGATGGGGACACTGTGATGGAGACACCTGATTTATGGGGACACCTGATGTAAGGAGACACTATGATGGAGACACCTGATGTATGGAGACACTATGATAGGGACACCTGATGGATGGGGACACTGTGATGGTGACACCTGATGTATGGAGACACTATGATGGGGACACCTGATGTATGGAGACACTATGATGGTGACACCTGATTTATTTGGACACTGTGATGGGGACACCTGATGTATGGAGACACTATGATGGTGACACCTGATGAATGGGGACACTGTGATGGGGACACTTGATGCAGACTGGTAAGATTGCACTGCTATAGGACTTCATTCATAGTCAGCTACACACCCTGAGCACTCCTCCTGTATTTCTCAGTGCGGGTTTCCTTTAATAACAAAGCGCTCAGCCTGCACACACGTTCTATCTCCGCTATCAGACACTTCCGTGCTTTAAAGGGGTTAATAGTGAGTAGCCAGTCCTGTGCCCCTCCCACTAGAGGGCGGATCACACCTACAGTATGACAGGAGCCACGCCCTTCTCCACAGTGCACCTCCTGATCACGCCCCCTCCCTGTCAATCCTTACGTGTAAGCTCCTGCAGGTTCTCGATCTGTCCGCCCCCTTGCTGGATACGCCCCGTAGGCGGGGCTCTGCCAGTCAGTGCACGGGCTGCCGGCTCCATGCGCCCCGGGACCCAGCGGAGGCAACATGAGGAGCGGCTGCAGCAGCGGGGCCATCCCGGGCCTCCTTCTGCTGCTGGTGTTGGGGAGCCGGACTGGCAGAGGTAAGGAGGAGCGGAGAGCGGGCGGTATGGGTTCCGGGTATTCATCCTCATTGTCCTCTCCATGGCTCGCCCTCCATCATCACATCCAGGCCGGGCTACATCAGTACCAGAGCGCTGCATCCCATCACCTGACCTCCCCCCCCAATCATCATCATCATCATCATCCTCCTCCTCCTGTCACTGTCTGATAATCCCACCGACATGGAGCCCCCCAACATAGATCTGATCCAGGCTCTGCTCCCCCATCATCACTTTCCAGGGACCCCCAGACCACACACAGCCCTCCGCACCCCACAATCTACCGGAGTCCTCTGCTGGAAAAAATGCTCAGGCTGCAGAAAATACCCTTCACCTGGCTGACTGCAACTTCCCCCAACCAGCAGGCAGCCAGGGAAGTCCAACCCTCAGCCCTGCATGTTTTATCCCAGGTCAGGTGACACGGAAAGCAACTCACCTTTGCAGCAGCCAGGCATGGGGGGAGTTTAGGGGGGGGGGGGGGCAATGTGTGTATGATTACAGCACAGGCTTCCTGATACATGGGAAGATGAGGAGACCACTAATGGTACCTGGGGGGCGGTAATAGAGATGTGAGGGGCAGATCTACACAGGAGGGGGGTTGTCTGTGGAAATTGGAGACACTGGGCGACTATGCAGCATGTACTCATGTCTCCCCCTGGTGACCCCCGACGTCTCCTTCTCTCCCCCCCCCCCTGGTGACCCCCGACGTCTCCTTCTCTCCCCCCCCCCCTGGTGACCCCCGACGTCTCCTTCTCTCCCCCCCTGGTGACCCCCGACGTCTCCTTCTCCCCCCAACGTATCCTTCTCACAGTGGATGATCACCCCTGTTATATGCTAATGTAAAGATCTCTCTCTGATCACCCCAATTCTCAAGTATGCACCCGGGTACATGAAGAAACGTATTCCCCAATCACTCCATGCTAGTCACCTCTCACCAGCAACACCTTCACTTCACCGGAATCACCCCTCACCCCTGTACTCCTCTCCTTCACCGGAATCACCCCTCACCCCTGTACTCCTCTCCTTCACCGGAATCACCCCTCACCCCTGTACTCCTCTCCTTCACCGGAATCACCCCTCACCCCTGTACTCCTCTCCTTCACCGGAATCACCCCTCACCCCTGTACCCCTGTACTCCTCTCCTTCACCGGAATCACCCCTCACCCCTGTACTCCTCTCCTTCACCGGAATCACCCCTCACCCCTGTACTCCTCTCCTTCACCGGAATCACCCCTCACCCCTGTACTCCTCTCCTTCACCGGAATCACCCCTCACCCCTGTACTCCTCTCCTTCACCGGAATCACCCCTCACCCCTGTACTCCTCTCCTTTACCGGAATCACCCCTCACCCCTGTACTCCTCTCCTTCACCGGAATCACCCCTCACCCCTGTACTCCTCTCCTTCACCGGAATCACCCCTCACCCCTGTACTCCTCTCCTTCACCGGAATCACCCCTCACCCCTGTACTCCTCTCCTTCACCGGAATCACCCCTCACCCCTGTACTCCTCTCCTTCACCGGAATCACCCCTCACCCCTGTACTCCTCTCCTTTACCGGAATCACCCCTCACCCCTGTACCCATTTGATGGCTGTTTACTGCCAGCTTGCGCCCATCTCACCAGCTGCTAGTATCCTGTTATTTCCAGGCTTTCAGACTTTCACTGCCAACTTTGCTGTGTCTCCTCAGCCATAACTTGTAATCCTCACAAACTCCAAGCATGCATCCTGCCGTTCAGCTGAATCTAGTGAGGCAGTGCAAAGATTGATAGCGATGCTTAGTTCAGTGACCCATAGCAACCCGGTTCAGTGTAGAGTAGCCCATAGCAACCCGGTTCAGTGTAGAGTAGCCCATAGCAACCCGATTCAGTGTAGAGTAGCCCATAGCAACCCGGTTCAGTGTAGAGTAGCCCATAGCAACCCGGTTCAGTGTAGAGTAGCCCATAGCAACCCGGTTCAGTATAGAGTAGCCCATAGCAACCCGGTTCAGTATAGAGTAGCCCATAGCAACCCGATTTAGATAATCTAAGGAAAGACTTTTGATTGGTTGCTATGGTCCAGGGCAGCTCCTTGCGCTCCCTTAATAAGCCTGTTAGTAGTATATTTGCTCTGCATTTTTCAGTCCTTTTTTGCTTTAGTTGGCTGGGTATTACCCATCTTCACCAGCCTGTACCATCCCCTGGCCAGTATTCTTCTTGCTCTTGAACCCTGTCTACTCAAACATAAGAGTGATGGCAGAAAAAGAGCACGGGGTCCATGGAGTCCGCCCTTTTTGAACCTTTTTGCCTGAGTATAGCCCTATGTTTGCCCCAAGCAAAGTTTTGTAAGCCAAGTCTCCAAATGTAGTCACGGTATTGTAAATGAGGTCTACCCAATGATCTATATAGGGGAATCGGGACCCCCTTCCTCCTACTGGTGACCCCCCTCTAGTGATAACTAAATATCTGTAAAGGGGAATCGGGACCCCCCTTAATCCTGCTGGTGACCCCCCTCTAGTGATAACTAAAGATCTATATAGGGGAATTTGGACCCCCTTCCTCCTGCTGGTGACCCCCCTCTAGTGATAACTAAAGATCTATATAGGGGAATCGGGACCCCCTTCTTCCTGCTGGTGACCCCCCTTTAGTGATAACTAAAGATCTATATAGGAGAATCGGGACCCCCTTCCTCCTGCTGGTGACCCCCCTCTAGTGATAACTAAAGATCTATATAGAGGAATTTGGACCCCCTTCCTCCTGCTGGTGACCCCCCTCTAGTGATAACTAAAGATCTATATAGGGGAATCGGGACCCCCTTCTTCCTGCTGGTGATCCTTCTAGTGATGCACCCTAGAGGGATCCCCAACTGTCGGATATGCTGGTTTATCTTCAGTCACATCACCCACATACTGTCAGTCTTTAGTAAATCACGTCATTATACCTGAGCATCTCATCATTCTAGCTAGTACCCATCTCACTCCTGGCCTCATCACTCAAAACACCTTCCCACCACTGGCCCACTCACTGCTTGGCTCTCTCTCCAGCGCTTTCCCCCTCCGACTGCGAGGAGAACCAGTTCCAATGTACAAACCAACGCTGTATCCCCAGCCTGTGGAGATGTGATGAGGACGATGATTGCTCCGATAACAGTGATGAGGAGGGCTGCCGTGAGTGCGGGTTCTGGGGGGGCATTGCTGTAATCTCTGCTTTTGATGTTCTGCCGGTTGGCGACCATAACTGTTACATCACCTCTTGGGAGGCAGAAATTGGAATGATTTGTGTTTATCAGTTATACATACATATGCAATGCTCGGGGGTTTAGTAGTTTGTGTCCATGGAGGAGGTGTGGTGGTCAGCTACTTTTCGGTTTTGCTTTTTATATATTTGACTGGACACTGTAAAAAAAAAAAAAAAAAAAAAAAAAAATATAATATAAAATAAAAAAAAAAAAAAGATATATATATATATATATATATATCTCTATCTCTCATGTTTAATTCACTGCCTCCATAGCCATAAACATGCACACTGGGCAGTAAGATCGCGCGTTAAACATTTTCTAGTGGTTCATTATTGCCTTCATGTTTGGCTGTTCTCTGTTTTGTCTATGGCCACCTTAGCGGCATACATTCCAGACACGGCACCAGGAGCCATGTAAAATGCTAATTGGCACTATGGAGGGGATTTACTAAAACTGGTGCAGCTATGCAGAGTAACCAATCAGTTTCCATGTTTTATTGTGAAAGCTTAAAGTGGTTGTAAACCTCAGACATGAAATATGAACAAAGCATATCCCTCTATAGTGTGCACTTATCTCCATTAAGAACACAGTCTAATTTCTGTCTGCTGTTTTGTTCCTCTGCTATCAGCTTGAATTACCGCTGACAAGACTTCATGACACCAAGAGGAAAATGGTGACAGAGGAGGGACCTCCCAGCTGATTGACAGCCTCAGCTCTGTTGCTGTGGGAAGGGGGTGTGTCCTTTCCCTCCAATCAGCCCTCAGCTCTCCTCACTAAGGCTCGATTCACATATATGCATGTTGCTTTTGAGCGTTTTTGCAGTGCTTTTTGCGGTGCTTAGCGTGTTTTTGGACACGTGATTTTGCTGTGTTTTTATTTTATTTTTTACACTGGTTGCATAGCAACCAGCTATATACAGTGTAAAAAAAAAAAAAAACGCAGAATTGCGGTAAAAACGCGGTACCTGCGTTTTGGATGCGGGTCCATTGACTTCTATTACATGCAAAACGCTGCATTTTGCATAAAAAAAAAAAAAGTCCCCGACCCTTTCCAAAAAACACAGAGGCACAAAAATGCATTGTTACAAAAACCCATGTTACAAAAAATTTCCCTGCATTTCTGCAAAATGCATCAAAAACCGCATTAGTCTGAATTAAGCCTAAGCTCTACAGAGTGTAACTTCAGCTGTCCGCCCCCCTTTTTTTTTTTTTTTTTTTCTGAACTCTCAGACAAGCTTTATAAATTCAGCACTTTGAACAGATGTAGAAAAGAGAAGATGGCAGATAAAAAGGTACAAACTATGTAGGAGGATTTGTTTAATCTCGGTGTATCACCAAAGGCCAGTCACTGCACTGGGTATATGTAAAGGTTTACAATACCTTTCTTTGAACAATCTGATTGGTTACAATGCACAGCTGCACCAGTTTTAGTAAAGCATAGAGAGATGATACAATGGATGTGGGTGTCAGTGCTGGACACGTCTCAGATGGTGTTTGTACTGATAAAGTTGCCTAGTGAGGAACGTGTGCTATCAAATATCATGCGTGTCATTGTCATCAATAGGCCCTATAATGTGCGGTGATGCATACAAAACAGATAATGCACCTCGACGCATTGCACAGATGTTAGCCAGCACCCTTTTAAAGCAATGGCTGAGCTGTGTGCGTGCATCGATGTGCTTTTAAAAGCTTAGGTGTGATTGGGCTCTAAGGGTAACCTGTACTCTGCTTTTGAAGATGCTAGTTGCCTGGCTGTTATGCTGATCTAAACGTTCAGTACTTTTGATTTGCTGCAAGTATTCTGATCAGAAGCTCTGACCTCACTAGATGCATGCTTATTCTGTGTCATTGGTTCATAAAATATTGAGGCTAAAGGGAGCCGAGGCAATTGGCATTTTCAGAAGGACAGCAGTAGCAGCCTGTGTGGCCCAGGTAAGATATCTAAACTTTGGGGAAAAGTCACTTCTATTTGCACAGATCTGTAGAAGTGTTTGGCTGGATTTACGTCTTTTTCATGTGCATTTTTGTGTTATCAACACACCTGTTGTATGCGCTGTCACTGTTATCAATGACCCTTGACGATGGGATTTATTTGCTAAAGGCAAATCCACTTGGAAGTGCAGTCGCTGTGGATCTGAGGGGGACATGCAAGGAAAATAAAAATCAGCATGTTTGCTTGTACATGATTGGATGATAAAATCAGCAGAGCTTCCCCTCATTTTGGATAATCCCCTCGGATCTAAAGCGACTGCACTTCCAAGCGCACTTATAGTGCAAAGTGGATTTGCCTTTAGTAAATCAACCCCAATGTGTAAAAAAAAAATGGTCTCCATCCTCCCAGACAGATGTGAACTAGTACTGTGTAAACTGTAAACCAATGGCTAACGAGATTCCTCTTGTCGTCGTGTGACAAATCGCACAGGCGTGAAAGGCGACTTTTTTAAATTTAAACATTAATTTTCTTTTTTTTTCTTTTTTTTTATTAGTATAAATAAACAACTGGTGCAAGTTGATTGTAATTGCTACAGGCTTTGTTCACACAGGCGTACTACACTGTACACCCGTGTGCGGGCCACGTTTGACCGCACAAGTGTTCTGGGCAGTCCCATTCATGCCAATTCGGGTGCAGCGGCTGCATGGACACAGCTACTGCCAATTTGACAGCCGTGCGGGTGCATGGCCTTGAACGCACAGGGGTTAATTTACTAAAACTGGAGCACTCAGAATCTGGTGCAGTTGTGCATGGTAGCCAATCGGCTTCTAACTTCAAGCTTGTTCAATTAAAGTGTTACTAAACCCACAACAGTAAAATCAGTCTGTATGTGCAGTAAAGCATGTTTGTTATACTCACTGTGTGTAAAAAGGTTGTCTGATCCTGTCTCCTCTGATCCTCCCCATCTTGTATTGTCTCCAAAACATGTGCGGATAAGACAGTTACTGGAGTCAGGCTGCACATGCTCAGTTTGGTGTGTATTGCTAAAGAGTTATTTTTTTTTTTCTTGGGAGAGTGCATGTGATCAGCACAGGGCCAATCAGCATTGTCCAGACAGACAGAGGGCCAGGAGTCCTGCATGATCCTGATAGGACAGCCAGTGAAGTATGAAAACTCCTCCAAGCTTTACTCAGGCACTAATGGAAGTCACAAGAAGGCTATATACTACTGCTGAATATAAAAGAATTGCATTTCCATGTTCTGTGTATGGCCAGATATAGTAAATGCAGGGTCCTGGACTCCTGGGTTTAGTAACACTTTAAAAAGGTTGTAAACCTGATTTAAAAAAATAACAACAAAATAAAAAATTAAAACCTGTAAGACAAGGGCACAATTATCATTATGAAATACTTGCCTTCAGAGAGCATGCGACGATGCCGGTGTGTACAGTAAATATCTCCTAAAAGATACAAGTTTAGGAGATTTTTACACTACCTACAGGTAAGCCCCTTTCACACTGTGCCGTCAGCGGTAAAGCGGCGCTATTTATACTGTCGTTTTAGCGACGCTATTCGGCCGCTACTTCACCGATCCAAAGAAGCCGCTGGCAGGACTTTTTCTGACGCCCTGCCAGCTCTCCGCTCCAGTGTGTAAGCCCTCGGGCTTTCGCACTGGAGCGAATGGAGCAGCTGTTTTAGGGCTGTTTGCAGGCGCTATGTTTAACGCTATAGCGCCTGCAAAATGCTCCAGTGTGAAAGGGGTCTTATCATAGACTTACCTGTAGGTACAATTTAAAAAAAAAGGAAGACTTTACTTCACCCTTTAAACTTTGACAATAAAACAAAGATGCTGAATGGTTTCTATGCAAAGCTGCACTAGATTTTGCACTCTCCAGTTTTAATAAATATGCCCCACACTGTCTGTGTTTGGGGCCTGTGCATGCGCACCGCCCATCCAATTTGGAGTACTGGCTGTGTCCCAGTTGACATGAATGGAACTGCCTGCATGGAGATGAACAGAACACCTGTGCATCCCTTTGTGGGCAAACACGGACCTAGCATGGGTGTATGCTGTAGTACGCCTGTGTGAATGGGGCCTTATACTATTATTTAGGATGTGACATGAAACTTTATATACCGTATAGTAGAGATGTACCGAAATTTCGACCGCCGAAACATTTCAGGCAAAAATTGTGTTATCGGCATTTGGCCATGGTGCCGATAATGGCACGAAAATTCACCGCTATTTTACTGTAAATTCACTGCGATTTTTACCATGCTGTGCTTATTGGGTTTTTCATAGGTCATGTGACTCAAACTTGACACGGGTTCGTTATGCGTTCTTGCTGTGTTTTCAATGAATTTGAACTGGGTGTGTTTTTTTTTATTTATTTATTTTTGCTTTTGTTTTTTTTTTTTTTTTTTTTTTAACTGACACAAAATGCAGCAAGCAGGATTTTTAACACCACAATGGAGTCGCAACGGACCAGTGTGAAGCCATACATAGAATTTAAAGGCATACATCTTGAGCTTTTCTTGCGCTAAAGGTGCCAATAATGGCCGACGATCAATTCTCGTTCGTTTAAATTGATATTCATTAAAAAGTCGAATACAATTCTATATAAAAAATATAAATATTTTTTTTAAAACTGTCATTTTTGGTTTTTGGCTAAGTGAATCCTGCAGTTTCGGTACCAAAATTTTTGGTGCACCTCCTATTGTATAATCCTTTTTGTAAAATGAATGCTGCTTATATTTTAGCATAGTAACATGCTCCTGCTTTGTATAATCTGGCAGTCATGATGCATACAATGTATATAATCTGGTGTTTATGATGCATGCAATGTACATAGGGGGGTTATTATCCAGCATTGTCTGTATTGCTGGAATTTGTAGCAGCGAAGCACCGACAGTCTGTATTGTAATGGTTCTTTGTGTGGTCTGGGTTGTCATTGTTTGTGTAGTGCTGTCATTGTTTGTGTAGCGCTGTGCTTGCTATCAATGGGGATGTGATGAGTCTATTGATTGCAGCGTGCATTCTCTGTTCTGGCACCTGCGGAATGCTGTCTGCATCTTGCATAGGACCTGTTAGTGACAACTACCCCGCCAAGCTGGCCAATCTCTTCCCTGATGCACCTTTCCTCCTCCGCCGTCTATCAGTGTTTATATCACAGGCATTGCATGCATCTGCTCTTTTATGAATGAACGTTCTCACCTACAAACTATTGGCTGCGGCTTAGCATCAGATGTAGTCACATGCCAGGGAGGCGACCAATAGAAAGGCGGAGAGGGTGCGCACATCCCTGACCCCGTGTACTAGAAGGTGTGGCCTGGATTAACCATTGCTGGTCCTGGTGTAGTGTGTGTGTGTGTGTGTGTGTGTGTGTGTGTGTGTGTGTGTGTCATCATGGCTGCTGTTGTGTAAATGGAGGGGAAGATCTGATACCTAAAACCTTGAACGCATCCTACGTCTGCTCCTCTGTGGGTTGGCTTTGTATAGACGTACACCCTGCAGTGTTTGCTCACAGGAGGAAATAATACGTGTCGTGCTTTGTCATGCTGTCTAGGCATTGCTTGATGTCACACCACGCCCCCCCATGACACATTTCTCTGTAATGCTGCCACATATGTAACCAGAGAGGTATCGATGTTGTCACTTCCTGGATGTCAGGCTCTGTGCGGGAAATTAGGGACTTCTAAAATAATGACCTTTCACGTAACGTTCATCCGAACACATAGACCTCGTGTACACTGTGCGTTTAGGGCCGTAGGCATTCATGGACATATGACCTGAACGCAGACATCCTGCATTCCAGACATAGTATGTCCCTAAATTACAATATACAAGACTGAAGTGCTGGTATATAACCTTCAGGCTGGGTTCACATGTATGCGGTGGGGGACCCCGCTTAGGATTCAGATAGGAATCGCACCGCATTTCTGTTCAAATCACATGCGATTCTTTGCTGTGCGATTTGAACCCATTCATTTTGTATGGGTTTAATTCGCACCGCACAAAAAAAATGGGTGTAACATGTTCCCGAAGGTGATAATTTTAACTCTTTCACAGCCAGCACACGTTTAAAAATATAATTTTAGGCCCGACGATTACATAAAAACCCCAGACATAGTTTCTGAAAGCAGACACCCTAGAGAATAAAATAGTGGTAGTTCCAATTTTTATGTCACACGATATTACCGCAAAGGTCTAGGAAACCCAGTAAAAAAAGGTCTAGGAGCCCAGTAAAAAAATAAAAAATAAAATAAAAAACGCATTTAGGCTGGGTTGACACTGCTGCAAACTGGATGCGGGTTGTTTTGGCAAAAGTCAAAGTGGCACAGAGGAAAATGGATACCCAAGATGTCTGTACCCTATATTTTCCATAGGCAACGCTTCAAAAGCCCCCTATAGGTTACCAGTTTAGCATCTTAAGGAGGTTTGGTGCTATCAGTTATTGCTCTCATTCCGGCGTGTGCGGCGATCTCCTAGATTGTAAGCTCTAACGAGCAGGGCCCTCTGATTCCTCTTGTACCAAATTGTAATGTCGTCTGCCTTGATTTTGTTGAGCGCTGCGCAAACTGTTGGCGCTATATAAATAATTATATGTAACCTGCATCACAAGCAATGTTTTCAGGTGTAGGTGCCCCGCCATGTGCGTTCTCGTTTGTATGTATATGTGGGGGGCCTCCAATTTTTTTGTGCTTGGGTATAACTTACACACAGGAAATATATTAACTTAAAGCGGAGTTCCACCCAAAAAATGGAACTTCCGCTTTAAGTGCAGGTGACACCCTGACATACCATATTTTGGCATGTCATTTTTTTGGGGGGGGGGGGGGGCGGATGACCTCTTCTTCTTTTTTATATAGAGGGATCCAGCTCCCACTTCCTCCTGAGGCACCGCGGTGCCGGAAGCAAGTTCACCTCTCCCTCTCGGCAATCATCTGGGACACGTCATAGGTCCCAGATGATTGCCCGGCCAGTCACAGTGCGCAGCGCATGCCCGGCTGCGAAGCCACAGCCAGGCGCCCACAGTGACAATGCAAGTGCCACAGAGAGGGAGAGAGAAGCGGGGCTTCGTTTGCCCACATCGTGGGACTGGTGAGTGTATGATTTAATAAAAGTCAGCAGCTACACTTTTTGTAGCTGCTGACTTCTATATGGGTGGGACTCTGCGTTAACTTTTATTATTTTTTTTTCAGCACATATGTAATGAGTTTTTTTTTATTTTTTATATTTTTGGTGACAGGTTCTCTTTAATGATATCCAGGGTCTAAAAGGCCCTCCATGTCTCTCGCGTGCTCCACTGAATGTAATGCAATGAACATCACACTGCATTACATTCTTTCCTGGCCTTGATGGCCAGGGAAACTGTTAACGGGGACCTGGAAGTGACATCACACTTAACTTCTGGGTCAACAACCATAACTTCTACCGGCATTACCCGCTATGCCAGTCCTAGGCCTGCAGATGGGCAAGCGAAGCCCGGGATACATTAGTGGGGTGGCGAGTGGGTTGTGGGAAGCGGCCGAGGTGCCAGGACGAAACTTATTGTCGCCATGTCGACCTGGCGCTTGGGGTTTCTCGAGCCCTGTAATAGAGGAAATGAGGGTCAGAGTGCATTTTTGCTGCAGAAGACCATATGAAACTGGGAACATGTTGCATGAGGCTGGTAGAGATCAATCCTATGGCCGTAATCAATGTTCTCACTACAGATTGAAAGTTAGACACCAGGGTCCTAAAGGTGAGGGGTTAAATCTGCTTGGACTCTTATCATTTGGTCTGGCTCTCCTTCTATTGTTTTTTAGCAGATGACAGCCAGGCAGCTTACATTTTCAGGAGGTCCGCAAAGGCCGGTATCCCTGTCACTGCAGGTCTATTGGACGCCGCTCTATGCTGCCTGTGTGAATGAGGCTTAACGTGTCTCCCCAGATCTCACCGTCTACACGGGAATGTCATTTCCATTCACATCGTCTGCGCTGAGTTCTGAAGGAACATAATCAGCCTTATTCAGAGCAGACAATGCATTTTTTTTCCCATCCTTGGGTAATGCGGATTACATTGAAGTGTTCTGCAGCTGCAGAGTCCCCAGACATTTCCAGCCCTCTTACAGAACGCAATGAAGTTATATAGGGAGGGAGAGAGGTTACAGAGATGTTAGATTGAATTATTAATGGGAGCGTCACTTGTCTCCTGACTGGGTAATGCTAATTGGTGTTGGGTTCGCTGTGCTTTCTTCATGCACGGCTCTGACCATGAAGGAGGGGGGAGGGGGGGGGTTCTGTAGTTCTGGATGTGCGGCCTGTGCACTTATACTGATGCTGGATAAACGCACTTTCATCACTGATGGGCTTCTATTAAAAGTGCTTTGGAAGTGAATACAAGATTGTTTGGGCTAAAAAAAAAAAAAAATACAGGAGAATGGCATCGGAGCAATGTTGTGAAACGCTTGAATTGGCCGCACACAAAAAAAATTGTTTGATTTTGCCGCCCCTGCCAAAACAGAGTGTGTGTGTGTGTGTGTGTGTGTGTGTGTGTGTGTTAGATGGAGATATATCATTTTATATTATATTATTTTTATATTATATTTTTATAAAAAGGGCAATTTAAAGTGTCTGTAGACAACTTATTTTTTTTAACTCTTTCACACTGGATTAACTCCATTCACCACTAGGGAACATAGAAAACAATTGTTTCCTATGGGCCCTGTTCGCATTGCAACACAGCCCGGAGGTGTGGTGCAGTGCGCTGCAGTAAAATGCAGGCATGCTTTATGCTCCACATTTCATGTGTCACTTTGTGCATTAACCCCTGTGCCCAGCCCTTTTAAGAGGTTCTAGATGCTGGGGGGGGGTGGGGTTTATGAACACGTGACAGCCATGATTGGAAAGCTCTCGATCGCAAGCGGCGTTTGTGAGCTTTCCGTTTGCCGTCGGTAACCGCGGCGGGGGGGGGGGGGGGGATTGCACAGGGCAAGCGCTCTTGGCATGGCTGCATTCACCCCACTTCACGCAAATGTGCGGCCGCTTGTGGCTGCATATTTGCTTGCAGCCAGCCGGCGCCAAGGGGATAAAGTGGTTGTAAACCTCAGACATAAAATATGAACAAAGCATATTCCGCTAGTCTAGTGGGTCCCAATTCAGAACACTAAGGCTGGCTTCACACTATTGCAAATTTGGATGCAGGATCCTCGCATACAATTTGCAATAGCAGGATATTTTGGCCAGCTCTTTATGGAGCTGATTCACATATCTCCGCAGCAGGTCCGGTGCGTCTTTTTTGGTTTGTTTCAGGTCCCAAGATTCAGGCTTAAATCGGACCTGAAACAGTGAACCAGGACGCACCGGACCCCTGCTGTGAGACGGATTCGTCTTAGGTGTGAACCGAGCCTAATGCCGCGTACACACTTTTGGAATTTCGATGGAAACAGTCTGATGGGAGCTTCTCATTGGATTTTCCGACCATGTATATGCCCATCGGTCTTTTTCTGTCGGCATTTCTGACAGACTTTGGATTGAGAGCCTGTTCTTAATTTTTCCGATGGAAACTATCGGATTTTTCGATCGTGTGTATGCAATTCCGACACGCAAAATTCCGACGCATGCTCGGAAACAATTCGTTGCATGCTCAGAAGCATTAAACTTCCCCTTTTTATAGTGGCGTCGAACGTGTTGTATGTCGTGGTGTTATTGACCTCCGGAATTTGGTGTGACCGTGTGTAGGCAAGACAGTTTGAGCGATATTCCGACGGGAAAACCATCAGAGCTTTTTCCGACAAATTCCGACCGTGTGTACGCGGATTAGTGTCCTTTCTGTCTGCTGCCTCATTTCTCTGTCTCAATGAATCTCTACTGACAAGTTTTCCTGACACCAAGCGATTATAAGGTGACGGGAGGGTAGGAGTGGCGCTGTTCTACGGGGGGGGGGGGGGGGGGATTTCTTTTTATACCTAAATAAAATGTATCCCTGCTGGGAACAAACGTAAAAAGTGTAAACCCCAATACATAAATAATCTGTGTTCTGGTGTAACAATCTAATATGCCTCTAGCGACTAATATAAAGCCAAAAACGCATGGAGTGCGATTCCCAATATGCAAATGACCTAGGTTCTGGTTCACTAAACTGGAGTATCACTGTTTAAAGATTCTCCATGTGACTCGGGATGCGCGTCGGGACCCTTCGGGGTAAGACCGCGCTATATAAAGATTCCTCTCAACTCATAAAGTCAACATACAAAAAATGCAAACAAAACCATGAATATGTGAACCGCAGTATCTGCGTTTTTATAACATATGTAAAAACATAAAAAAACTAAAAAAACTGATGTCCTTTGAGTGATCCACTCTTAAACAATTGAAGAAATTAAGCTAAAGAAAATGCTGTGTGTGAAGGCTTCTGGTCCGGAAATAACTGAAGCAATCCTCCCTATAGAAGTCTATGGGGCTTACTACTTCAGTTCTAATAATGCGGAGCACTGACAACACAAGCCTGCAGGCAACGGCTCAACTGTGGGGACATTCAGCTGTATGAAGAGATGAGTGTATCCTACAATCGTTCGTTCCCAAGTGCTGCTGCTTAAAGTGATACTAAACCCCTTTTTTTTAAAAAAACATTTCAGAGTAAGAAGTCCATGCTTGCACAAGATGATTGGTCATCTTTTTTTAAAAAGTTATCCTTTCCTTCTTTTCAGGCCGGTCTTGTGTCTCCTTTAGGTAGCCGACTGCTATAGAGACCCGCGCATGTGCACTCCCGTTCATAGACCCACACGGCACCTGGCAAGCCACACCTCAGCTCAGCGGGAGATCGCTCTGTTGATCTCACTGAGCCAGCGGATGACGGGTCCATCTCTGCTCACTCTCTATGGGCAGATCGGATGAAAACAGACTGCATGTCTGTTTTCATCCAATCCCATCCGATCCGCTGGACGGATGGCAAATGTATCGCCATCCATCTGTTTTGAGCGGATCTTATCGGATGGCAGCGGACACATGTCCGCTGACATCTGCCTGCCCATACAAGTCAATGGATGGCCCGCTCGGATCCGTCTGAAAAACGGACAGGTGGATCCAAGCGGATCAATCGTGTGAAAGGGGCCTTAGAAAGTAAGTGAACTGTAAGACATTGTAAACTTTTTTTTTTTTTTTTGTTTTGATGTAGAACATCCCCCCCTAGCACAATGATCAGGGCTATGCAAAAGTCCTGATTTACATCTAATTTGTTCGCTTAGCTATGCTCTCTTATTAAGATGCGCACATCTTTATTAGGAACGTCAAGAATGACATATTTTACGCTGTGCGTTTTTATCAGACATCTTCTTAATACCTGCTTTGTGGCTGTAAGCATCAGTTAGTGAGATTTCAGAATTAGCATATAGGAGCTTGCGGCTTTATATTTGGATTCCTGGCAGAAGATGAATTGCTAAAGCTTTTCTGTGTCCTGTAGTAAGCATGATAAATTAGTGGCTTATGGCAGGCTGAAATTGCACCTATACAAAAACGTTACTCTAAAGCTTTATGCTGATTGCACACATTAACCGACTTCACAGTGCTGCAGCACCTTGCTACCCTGGAGAATATGCTACTCGGACTTCCTTTAGAGATGACCTAGGCTCTTAGTCATGTGATATATGGTTAACCACGTGCCTACTGGGCACTTGTACCACCTTCCTGCCCAGGCCAATTTTTAGCTTTCAGAGCTTTCACACTTTGACAATTGCGCTGTCTTGCAATACTGTACCCAAACTAAATTTTTTATAATTTTTTTTTATACCGTTTGTTTTCTTTTGGTGTGTTTTAAAAAAAATAAAAAAAAATAAATCGCCACTAGATTTATTTTTTGCTCTGGTTTTTTTTATCTATTTTTTTTTTTTTTTATTATTTACCAAATTTTATAACAAACCAAAGTAATTTTTCTCCTTCACTGGTGGGCGCCGATGGGGCTTCACTGGTGGGCCCCGTCTTTATCGGAAGCATTGAACTTTATTTTCTCGGCTCATCATAGTGTTGTACGTCACCGCGTTCTTGACGGTCGAAAGTTCAGAGAACTTTTGTGTGACCGAGTGTATGCAATACAAGCTTGAGCGGAATTCTGTTGGAAAAACCATTCAAGTTTTTCTGACGGAATTTCAGATCGCGTGTAGTGGGCATTAGTTGCAAAATGTTCTTCCAGCTCTTCCTTGTCAGTATCCCATCCTTTGCCAAGTTTTTGTTGCCCTGTTTCAACTTTTTTGAGATGTGTTGCTGCCATCAATTTCATAATTGCCTTATTTATTTTTTTCTTAATGGTACATTTTTTTTAGTTTAAAAATATTATATTTTTATATTTTCTATTGTGAATTGGTTTATGGGTTTATGAGATTTGCAAATCCATTGCATTGTTTTTATGTAGATTATATGTGCCTATGTTTTTGGAATTGGGGTTTAATGATTTTCGTGATTTGGGCTTGGATCTACTTTAGGCACATGGAAGTTTTTATTTTTGATTTTAGCAAAACACAGCAAAAAAATAAAAATCCCCCTTTTTTAACATGCTTCTGCATCCTGAGCAAAATCTTTTTAGAGTGAATGAGTTCTTACTGACTACTGGCCATGTTCCTGCTGAGCCTACAGAATGCGGAGTGCAGTGTGTCTCCAAACACAATGGGACCTCTAACATTGTCTGTGCAGACAAGGCCTTCTTGTCACCTCTATGTCCTGGACAAGAGGCACCTCTGAAACAAACCTAATAATGTCAAACTGCACTATGCAAGTTCTGGGAGCCAAAATGTATTTTAAATGGTTGATCCACCAAAATTGCCAATTAAATCAACCCGACGGGGTGGAAAATGTTCACACAGCAGTACCAATAAAAGGAGATCTGTACTTACCTGTCTGAGGTGGTGAGTGGAATCTTTGCTCTCCTGAAGAGCTAGCGTTCTCCTCTGTTACAAGTCCCCTCCTGCTAGCTGCTGTGGTTCCAGACGCTGGTTCCTCCGTCCACTACAGGACACTGCTTTGACCATTATGAAGGGTTCCTAACTGGATTTTGTGTTTGTTAACACTATGGAGTAGGCAACATGAATAGCTGAACAAACGTATAGACTTGGATGGGAACACCCAAGTCTCCCAGATGGACAGGGTCAGGGGGGGGTTTTACTGTTGGAACATGAGAAAAACGTATAGGACACCAATGACCATGAAGGCCACCTGCAACTAAAGTCTAATGTTTAGGTAGACTGGCCCTTTACCATAAAGAGCTTGTTGAATGTAATTGATCTATATAGACATATTCCACAGCAGAACACATTATGATAAGTTTCTGTTAAAGTATGCGTTTTCTCGCCCAAGCAAGCCTCCAACTTACCTGCCCTTACTCCTTAGAGATCGTTGGCAGTTGCATAGCTGCCCTTGCTAAATCTCCAAAAGAGGCTCTTGTTTTGCACGTACATTAAAAATTCTCTGTTATATCTTGAGGCTGTCCACCATTGAGATGACTTGGACATAGGAGTCACTTATCTGTTTTTTGTATGTCACCCCCCGTCTTCATTAGGTATAATGTTGATCTGAGTGGTTTCAAAAACTAATATTTTGTTTAGCCTTGTTTGTTTAAAAAACAAAATATATTTAAAAAAAAAAACATTGTGTCTCCTATTTAGGCTTTGTTTACACCGTTGCAGCTGCAACGGTGCGCATGTGTTTTTGCGCTTATTGCTATTGATTGCACAACTGTGAACCTACTGTGTAGCCTTATAGAAGATCACCAGTGATTTTTATTTTATTTTTTCTTTTTTTTAAAAACATCAGCTGTTTTCTCTCCAGGACTGTCCCGTTCAGAAGCTTCAATTCTGCTGCTGGCTACCAGGTCCACTTTGTGAACCCAGGCTGTTGTGGACACACTACCTAGGGTTGTCACCTCCTTGCACTATGCCCAAAGTACAGTACTACTGTTATAACATTGGTAAATGAGAAGATCTAGGACCCCCAGATGACTGGTGAGAAGACCCCTAGGAATAAAGTAGTGTTAAGATGTGTTAAGTGTTAAGATGTTATTAAAACAAAAAAGGGTTGGGAGGGGGTGCAAAAAAAAATGATGTTCTGCTTTGCCACTTCGGCCCCAGAAGGTTTTAGTACCTTAATGACCAGAGCATTTTTTGCGATACGCACTGCATTGCTTTAACTGACAATTGTGCAGTCGTGCAACGTGCTACCCAAACAAAATTTACATCTTTTTTTTTTTCCCCACAAATAGAGGTTTCTTTTGGATATCACCTCTGCGACTTTTACTTTTTGCGCTATAAACAAAAAGAGCGACACTTTTGGAAAAAAAAAATATTGTTTTTAGTTTTTGCTATAATATCGCCCAATTTAAAAAACAAAAACAAAAAAAAAAACGAATTTCTTCATCAATTTAGGCTGTTTTTATATATTCTTCTACAAATTTTTGGTAAAAAAAAATCTCTGAGCATATATTGCTTGGTTTTCTCAAAAGTTATAGCATCTACAAAATAGGGGATAGATTTATGGCTTATTTATACATTTTTTTTTTTTTTTTTTACTAGTAATGGTGGCGATCAGCGATATTTATTTTTATCGTGACTACGATATTGTGGCGGACACATCGGACACTTATGACACTTTTTTGGGATCATTGACGTTTATACAGCGATCAGAGTTAGAAATAGCTACTGATTACTGTATAAATGTCACTGGCAGGGAAGGGCTTAACACTAGGGGGCGATCAAGGGGATAAATGTGTTCCCTCAGAGTGTGTGTGTGTGTGTGTGTGTGTGTGTGTGTGTGTGTGTGTGTGTGTTCTAACTGTGGAGGGATGGGTGTGACTAGAGGAGGAGACATATCGCTGTTCCTAACTAATGGGAACACACGATCTGTCTCTCCTCTCCGGGATTTGTGTGTTTACACACACAGATCCCCGTTCTGTCTCGTGCCGTCATCGTGACCGCCGGTCCCCCGCCGTGCAGTGGGCACGCGCCTGCTAAGGTTCTTAAAGGAACCGCCGTACCTGTATGTCGCTTTGCGCAGGAGAGCCAACCTGCTGACATGTATGTACCTGAGCCGGTCAGGAAGTTGTACATACAGGGGTTGCTCTTTAAAGCATTGGCATGGCCTTACTGCTGCTTTAAAAAATGTGCATCAAGTACAGTGATTTACAAATGTGTTATTGTGTTTTGCTTGTCTCGGGACTCTAAAGCAAGTTGAGTGCAATAAAAATTTATATAATATATATATATATATATATATATATATATATATATATATATATATATATATATATATATATATATATATATATTTATATATATTATATATATATATATATATATATATATATATATATATATATATATATATATATATATATAATATATATATAAATAAATGAATAAAGAAAAAAATAGGAAAGCCAAGGGGGAAGTGAATCCTGGTCCCTACAATTATGGAGTTCTGTCTGCAGTGCGAAGAAGGGAGAACCCTTTGGAATATGCAGGTTCCACACCGTGGTCTGCATTTTAGGATTGGCTTGTAAATTGCAGACTGCCGTTAGGAGTAACGCTGTGGTGTTGTGTAGTAGCATCTGATCTCCATTTTAAACCGGGTCCATAGTTATTCAGGGCACTTTTGCTAGGGACCAAATTCAGTGCCAAGCGTAACACATGCTGTGGGCATGAGGGCATGAGGTGTTGGGTATGAGGGCATGACAGGCAGTTTGCCTCTCATGCCCTCATACCCAACACTTCATGCCCTCATCCCCATCCTGTGGCCCTCTGACCTCCAGCAGTCTGTAGTGGAAACAATGATTGGGCTAATGCCCTGTACACCCGTTCAGACATTCCGACAACAAAATCCATCAGATTTTTTCCGACGGATATTGGCTCAAATTTGTCTTGCATACACACGGTCACACAAAGTTGGTCGGAAATTCCGAACGTCAAGAACGCAGTGACGTACAACACGTACGACGAGCCGAGAAAAATTAAGTTCAATAGCCAGTGCTGCTCTTCTGCTTGATTCCGTACATGCGTGGCACTTTGTGCGTCGGAATTGTGTACACACGATCGGAATTTCCGACAATGGATTTTGCCGTCGGAAAATTTTAGCTCCAGCTCTCAAACTTTGTGTGTCGGAAAGTCCGAAGGAACCTACACACGGTCGGAATTTTCGACAAAAAGCTCCGATCGCACATTTTCCGTCAGAGTCCGATCATGTGTGTACAGGGCATAATAGTATTGATCTCTACTAGCCTCATGTAAAATCTTCCCAGTTTCATATGGTTTTCTACAGCATATTTCCAGACAAAAATGTATCCTGTCCACACGCTTTGACCCTCATTTCCTCTATTAGGTTTATGCTTTCTGACAGTCCTCTCAATCCTTCCATATATTGAACCTTCTGTGTGGCCCAGAGGCGGCTCTCTAATTAGGCAAATTAGGCAGTCGCCTAAGGCCTCGCACTCCTAGGGGCCTCGAGGCCGCCTAATTCGCCTGATGTGTGTGTTACAGTTGAAGGGAATATCATGCAATTTACACAGTTAATTTCTATTGCTTTAATTATTTTTCCCATTTTGGGCATGAGTGGGGCCTCATGTCTAAGATTTGCCTAAGGCCTCACAAAGCCTAGAGCCGCCTCTGGTGTGGCCCTTTGGTGATGTGGGAGGCCACATTTGAGACCCCACTTTAGCTCATAAGTTGAAACTACTGCTCTACAGCCTTGGCCTTGTGACTAGTTCTTGGTGAGTTGATAGACCGACATAGAAGAAATACAATGGCACCATCCATGTGTAGAGGATGAGCTGAGTTTAGCCCCATTTCTTGCTGCACCTGCTATAGTGTATTCTTTACTTTTTAATTTTCACTACAGGGCAAAAGGCTTATCTCTTATGTCCTCCCTTAAGAGGATTTGCATTGACTTGAATTAAGAATGCAGATAGTTTTCCGTTTACATAAAGATTTGGCGATTCCATCCTCTACTTATGTAATCCAATTTAACGTGTGCATTTATAATAACCTTGTTGAATAATTTAATCCAATAGGGATTTGGAAAGTGGTGCACAGCGAACATGTACACCGCACGTGTCATTATTGGGACAAAACCTGGACGGTTTTCGCATCCCCACTCTTGAAGTAACAGAGGAACTAGGGCAGCAATCGGCAGCCAGCGTGTTGAAACACATCCGTGTGTTGCCATGCCAAGGGATGTTTTGTAATATTTGCTGGTATTTAATTTTAGTGATTCTAGGAATAATTTCCAATGAAAGGTATACTCCAGACACGCTGTCAAAACTGTATATAAATAGAAACCTAAAAAAAGACCACATTTTTCTCTAAGTGCAATCCAAATTTCAGGTGCAAGACAGGGGAAAAAAAAATTACACTATATTGTCAAAATTATTGTGACGCCTGCTTTTACACACACATGAACTTTAATGGCGTTCCAGTCTTAGTCTGTAGGGTTCAATATTGAGTTGGCCCACCCTTTGCAGCTATAACAGCTTTAAAGCGGTTCTGCACTGTCTATTTTTTTTTTTTTGAGCGATGCTATGGATTGCAACATGTTTTGTTAGTACTCACGTGTTCCTGTTCTCGGAGTCATTGCTGCCGGTTTTCGTCCTGTAAAAAAAATTTGAATCCTCCTTCCTGCTGGGGGCCATCTTGCCTGTGGGCATGTGAAACCCTACAGGCACTTCAGATGGCCCAGCATGCATCGCCTTTACTGCGCCGATCTCGCGCGTGTGCAGTAACGGCGAAGTGCAGCTCACGTTCTCCGAAATCTCGGAAGATGTGGCCGACATCTCGCGAGATTTCGGAAGATGTGGCCGACATCTCGCGAGATTTCGGAAGATGTGGCCGACAGCTCGCGAGATTTCGGAAGATGCCCGCACAGACTCCTGGGATCAATGACACCAGATCCCAGGAGACAGTGCGGCGTGACGAGGATCCCCGCACAGACCCCGCCCACCGCTGCAGACACAGAGGACAGGAAGTCGGCGATTATCAAGGTAAGTGGAAAAAAAAAAAAAACGTTTCATTTAGTACTCTTTGCCTGATTTGGAAGGCAAAGAGATTTACTAAATTAAATGTGTGCAGAACCACTTTAACTCTTCTGGGAAGGCCGTCCACAAGGTTTAGGAGTGTGTCCATGGGAATGTTTGACCAAGGCCTTTTTTTCTTATTAAAAAGGTGCAGGAACTCAATCATGCCCCCCCCCCCCAAAAAAAACCTCTTCCACCTCCTACGCACACACCGTCCAAACCGCATCAAATTTTGGGTGTGGTCAAATTTCATTACCAGTGGGATGGTCTTAAAGGGGCATTAAATACATAGTACAGTACATAGTAAGTACAGGGTGCAGAGTTCGGGGTGTGCTACGTACATAATGCAGAATGCACTTGAATGTCATACACCAATGATGTCACTGAAATCCACCTTTATTGCACAGATGACCACAGCAGCAATCGCAAAAACAGTTGCCCCACTTGCGCGTTTCACTCAATTGTCTTTCAAGTGGGGACTGCTGTTGTGGCCATCTGCAATAAAGGTGTATTGCAGTGATGACATTGGTGTGCGTGATTCCTTCTTTTCTTCCTGGGGGAGCTGGTAGTCACCCTATAAAAGATGGATTACAGGGAGGGGAAAATAGAGCAAATACTGTCTCAAAGCGCAGGCGCGCAAAACGTGTCAGTCACGGTCGCCCATACCGACCCACTGAGCGTGCCTACCGCCCCGCTGTGTTCCTGACCAGCTGGTTCTTTCTCCTTCCGGGTCCTTGGGGTTCTCTTCTGTCGCCACAGATGCTGGAGCGACTGGGACGCCTGATCGATGCCAGCTGACAGGGCTTTTGCAGTGCGGTGAGAACAAAATACATCCTCTTGCTTTTGGCAGCAGTTCCAGTAGTCGGTGAGAGTGGCTTCCTCCCAACACTGTCTGTTTCCACTCATTGTGAAGCATTCATCGAGTTCCCCACTTGCTTACCGGTGTGAGACTTTCCAAACACCTTGGTTAACCCCTTGTCATCAGGACCTGAGGCGGCACTGTGCACAGCTGTTTATTGATTATTCATTGTTTTACCATATTCCTGTGATGAAGTTCACATCATTGGATGGAACTGTTACCATTTAATCTTCTTCATTGGATTGTTTTTTTTAATGAATTTTTATCCTGATCTTTATCCCATTGAGTGCTGTTGGTTGTGTATATCAAATACTGTCTCCAGCCCAGCAATGGAGCTTACTCACCCTTGTCACCAAGACTATTAGACGTTAGAATGCAGCTGCAGGGGTGCAGTGTGAGGACCACGGTGTTCATGCGCCGATCCTGGCACATCGCACTGTTTTGTTTTCCTTTGGGACATTTCAATAAAATTGGTACAAAGTGACATTTCGCATGCGCACGGGAGCCGCCACTTGCAGAATATCGCCGTTGAGAGCGGCTTTCTCAGTGCGCCTGCGCGCCGCTGTCGACGGCGCATGCGCCGCAGACAGCGGTGCCTGTCTTTTGGCAAATATCTCCTAAACCGTGTAGGTTTAGGAGAGGTTTCTTTGACCTACAGGTAAGCCTTAATCTAGGCTTACCTGTAGGTCCAAGTGGTTTGTAAGGGTTTACAACCACTTTACGTTCTATTGGCAGCAGAGCAGTGCAATGCGGTGGATTGTGTTGCACTGAAAAAAAGGACTACATGCTTTACTTTCTTTTTTCAGTGCACACCACCAGAGCATGGTGATATGAACCGGCCTGATGGAGAAACAAGGCTTTTTGCCTAGACTTGCATTGGGACAGCAGTGGGCATGGGGGTCTAGCACAGTCCCAATGCACCTGTTGTGAACTAGCCCAGAAAGTTATGAGATAATGCAAAATTGGCACAGGAACAGAAGTAGCGGGTAAAAAAATCTTCCAATTGGAACTCTTGCTGTCTAGGGCTTGTTCACACATACACGTTCATTAAAGTGTATGAAAATGTTTAAAAACATGGGTGTGCATTGCCTGCCATTGGCGTGCATTTTTATGCATATTGATGCATGTTAGTTGCATGTTTCTTCAATAGATAATGATAGTGTTGTACGTGCATTGCATTAAAATGCATACATGTACATCACACCACACAACACGTGACACCAATGTTGTGGCGTGAACAGGATCGTTTTTAGATGTCCTTGCAGTGTCCTGCATTCTTCCCATTCGGTAACATGCAGGCCACTGCAGTGTGTGAGATCAGGGCTTAAGAGGCGAATTCCTCTTACGTTTTAGGGATTTAATCTCCCTTTCTGTGCATCCTTAGGACAGGAAGTAAAAGTAAACCTTCTCAATGGGAAACAGACTGCAAAACATGGAGGAATACACTATAGGCCTTGAAATACTTAGTGTAATTGGTTGGCTAGCCCGGGGCTCTACATTTTCATTCAGACGTTGCTTTAGCGCACAAAATCCCTCTCCCTGTCGTCTAGCGATCTAAGAACCCCCTTTGTTTACCTGTTTGTAATTCAGGAGAGGTATTCTCAGACACGCCCACTGTTTGATTTTTGCTGCATCTCAAATGCAAAGATTTATCGAAATGTCAGTGCTACGAAGTTTTTCACTCTGCAATTACATTCAGACCTGCCCTGAATGTTTGAATCTGCAGAAAGTGAAGATAAATAGTGCAGGATCGAAAGAGCAGACCCACCTACTACACACAAGGGATGATATTTGGGATTAAAAAGAACCAAGATTGAGGTAAAATGAGGAAACTACCCAATTTTAGCATAATTACAGTGTTTATTGGCTAGCAGTTCACTGGATTTCTCTTATTTCAGTAATGTTATATCTGTGGCAAAGAACCCAATTTCAGCATTTCTAAAGCTGGCCATAGATGGATTGAACTTTGGTGGGTTCAGCAGGGACTGATTGAATCTAATGATCGACTTCTGTCAAATGGGCTTGTGGGAAGACTTTTCTCGATCAGCCAGCTGTAGCCAATGGGCAGCAGCTGTTGATCAGTGTAGTCTAATGCCGCGTACACCTGATCGGACATTCCGACAACAAAATCCCATGTTTTTTTTTTTTTTTTTCTCGACGGATGTTGGCTCAAACTTGTTTTGCATACACACGGTCACACAAAGTTGGTCGAAAATTCCGAATGTTAAGAACGCGGCGACGTACAACACTTACGACGAGCCGAGAAAAATAAAGTTCAATAGCAAGTGCTGCTCTTCTGCTTGATTCTGAGCATGCGTGGCACTTTGTGCATCGGAATTCTGTACACACGATCGGAATTTACAAGAACGGATTTTGTTGTCTGAAAATTTGAGATCGAGATCTCAAATTTTGTGTCGGAAATTCCGATGGAAAATGTCCAATGGAGCCTACACGCGGTCGGAATTTCCGACAAAAAGCTCCCATCGAACATTTGCCATCAAAGTCTGACCATGTGTACGCGGCATGACAGTGGAGAAGTCCTACTATCACAATACAATGTGAATGGGAAGGTTTTCTGACCTTTTCTCCATCTACCTTGCTTTTGTGGATGGATGGATGGGGGGGGGGGGGAGGATGCGATCGATCTATGGCCAGGGTAATTCAGAGGCAGACCTTCCATGGCTAGCAACTACATATACTCTTGTGGTAAAGAAGGGGGGGAAATACCTGAATTGAATTTCTCCTGACTGATTACCACAGGTCCTTTGATCTAAGTGGTGTCTGCTCCGTTCATAGACAAGTTTGATCATGCAGAATCTCTCCGTACACCTTTTTTGTCATGATTTTCTACCGACTGATCATGTTGGGGGCCTATAGACAATTGGCAGTCGCCCAATCGTCCCATTTTTCTTTTTCTTTTTTGTCTAGGCTATGCTGCGATCTGATGTCTACTGGAGAACCCACAGACTCTTCTTGCCAAGGTTTTTTGGGAGGACTAGCATCAAGCAGATGCTGTTTTCCCCAAAAAGCCAGTACTGGAAGGGTTTGCATTGTGCTTTTCATAACTGGCCAGCACAGATGCCTGAAGGCTTTCACTTTTTGCCCGCATTAACTCTAGTGTCTGTGGGCAGCTTATTGTTAGGCTTGGGCTTTGGTCTGTAGAGTTTTTGCTAGATGGCAAAGCAAGACTGTTGCACAATCAAGTTATAGCTAATCCAGTGGTTCCAAAAGCATAGCTCCCAACTGTCCCAGATTTCGAGGGACTGTCCCTGATTTGGAACATTGTCCCTCTTTCCTCCTCATTTTGGTCTGATCTTTATAGTTGTATATAAAATGCACTTTTTATCTTTCAGTAAGTGTTCCTCAGAGCTAAACCTTCCATCCAAATTATAAACTGCGGCATAGTACATTTTAAAAGCCAGTATAAAGGAATAGTAGTGGTAAAAAAAGTCCCTTGTGGATTTAATTAATGTTGTTTTTTTTTGGTTAATTCTCCTTTAGGTGGGGGGTGGCAGGGTGGCATGTCCTATGCCTACATACATTTGCTAGTAGGTGTCCCTTATTCCCATCTCAATGTTGGAAGGTATGCAAAAGGATTCAATTACTACAATACACACGAGACAAATATTGGACAAAACAGTCATTTTTTTTACACTGATGGAAATTGCCTACTATATGGGTTATCTCCAATACTGTAGGTGAGTGAGTGTCTAGTGAGTTTTTAAATGGCCAGTGTAAGGGGCTTGTAATCCCGTAAAGGCCACAACTGTGTGTTATTGGAGGTTTCTGTACAACTGCTCCACAGATACTGACCATGAGATCTGTCATATTTGCTCATCAGTGCAAATGTTTGCATCTTTTACACCAAAAACAGTTGGTGTCAAAACATCTGATCTACTTGTGTTGGCCAACCTAAAGATAGAGACCCTGTCACCAGACCATTCATTTCAACGGCAATCTTCCAAAAGCCCTGCGACTGCTGCTGGGCACCACCATCTTGCATGTGATCAGTGGCGGCCTGTCCATAAGGGGTGCCGCCCCCCTAATCCGAGCGCCGGCCCCTAATCTACATGCAGGGCACTGGATGCAAAGATTTCAATAGGGTGGTAAAAAAAAATAAAAAACATGATTAGAGCCTGAGGCTCTATTTGGCTTCAAAAAAGGGTGGGCATGTGGCACAGAGCACAGATGTAAATTTCTCACTACTAAAGTAGTTTACAGTGTGAAGTTGACATTTTTTTTGTTATAAAATGGGCACGCTCAATTTCTTTGAAAACATTTCCGGCACGCTGTGCTCAAAAGGTTGCCTACCCCTGGTGTAAATATATGCACCTAAATTCAATATCAACCAGGGGTCTGTGGAACCCTATAGTTCCTCTAGAGGTGGCTAGGGGTTCCTTGAGCTATGGCTGAGTCGCCTACGTACATGACACATAACCTTTTTAGTTGTCTGTAAGGGTGGCATCCTGGCCACCACTGTAAAGAAGGGCATCCTTCTGGCTGAGCACCAATGTGAGGGGCATTTTTGCCTTGGGGCCCCCAATGAATTGGTTTTAGAAGGGGCTCCTTGAGACTTAAAAATGTATTTTAGGGGTTCCTCTGGGGTAGAAAGGTTGAAAAGGCTGACCTATATTACCAACAGAATTCTCTTGAGAATCTCCCCCTGAGAGTCTTCGCTATTTGACAGCACATTTCAAGGCTATACGAATAAGGGGAGTTATTATCAGCACTTATCATAGTGAGACATTAGTCTGAATCTTAATATCATTAAAGCCAAAAGGGTTGGCTGCTCAGCAAGTATAGTAAGGTGAATTCCTTAACGTCCTGTTCCCTGATCTGCTTCTGAAAGCCCACCTCAAATCAGCCTTTTTTTTTTTTTTTTTTTATATTTTTATTAAATTTTTTTCTTGGATAGAGTTGTGAAGGGTTTTTAGCTCTCTTTGGGTTTTGATCACTGTTATCCCCATTGTGGAAAATTACCGTGACTTTCTGACCCATTAAGATCACAGAAACAGGAAGAGATGGGAGTGATTTCCAAAGTAAACAGACTGGGGAAAGGTAAGAACCCCTGCGATGTTTTCATTGTTGCTTGTGTCTGTCATGGTAGATTCTGTTCTCATTTTCTTGTTCTGGTGCCAAGGGAATACAATGCTAGTCAAATCTTCTATTTGTTTTAAGAGATGCCTAAAGGGCCAAAACCCACTTTTCTGCTGTGTGTGTTACTGAAGCACATGTGACACGCGTATTTCAAATGGCACCCAAGCACACTAGGGCTGGATTCACCTATCCAGTTTTTTAGTGCTTTTTGCATTTTGCAGATTTGCACTACAGTCCATTTAACATGGTTTCCTATGGAACACGTTCTGTAGTGCAAAATGCACAAAAAATGCATAGGTGTGAATCCAGCCTAAGGCAACGTAGTTCCAGTGCACATTTGTTGCAGCACACCACAATGCATGGTAATAAAAGGCCATGTGTTGTGTGCCAAAAAAGTTGTGTCTCTTTATTTTTTTTATTTATTTTTGGGATGTTTTGATGCCTTGCCATCCCATTAATTTGAATCGGCTACTTCCAGGTTCGACTTGAGTGACTTGCCTTCTGTGTACTGAACACAGGGGCTTTCTCGTTTGGCGCTACCGCAGCAGAAAAGTGGGTTTTGGCCCTTAGGACATTTTTTAAAAACAAATTTAAACTTTGACTAATTTTTATTACTGTGGCAGCAGAAGAAAAAAGTGAGAACCATCACGAGAGAAAGACCTAGGTAGCAATGAAAACGGCAGAGGTTCTTACCTTTCCTCAGTCTGTCCACTCGGGAGTAAATTCTGTCCTTCATCCAGAGAACAGCTTGCATTTTTTTCAGTGAATACAAAGAGTTCTCTGGACAAGGCAGAGATTGTGATGTTATCCTCCCCTCCAAGATGTTTAAGAATTTTGGTGGAAATGCCAAGCGTGTGACCCCCCCCCCCCCCCAATATGTTCAGTATACAAGATAGCAAGTTGCTGGTGTAGCGCCACTACACACCCAATCGCAGTCTTCGATCATCTAACCAAAACCTCCTCCTCATTCCCAAATCCCACTACAAATCAAAGGGAGAACGAAGATTTGCAGTCCAAGGACCACGGCTATGGAATGCTCTACCGACTTACATCTGCATGGAAGAAAACCATCAGGCCTTCAGGAAAAAACTCAAGACCCACCTCTTCTAAGAAGCTAGACAACACAGGACAAATCCAGCGCCTCGAGGCGATTCAGTTCGCATTGCAGCGCTATACAAATTATTCATTCATTCACCCAGTAGAGACCAGCGTTGATTACTACAGTGAATTTCTGCACCCCAGCGGCCCCCATATTTGAGCTCTTAAGAATTACATGTAACCAAGCTGGGCACAGACCACCTGATTTCCCTATCTTTGCCAACGATGTGGATGGAGGAAACTCCACCGCCATTGTATTCCGACAACCCCTCTACCTGAAGCTGCCTGCTTACAGTGGCAGTGCTGATCAGCGTCTGTATCCGATAGGATTTGTCACTGTTCCGCTCGTAGTTTTCCACCTGGCTCAGTTGATTTTTAAATCTAATTTTGTGAAGCCAAGCGATGCTTGCACGGCCTTGACTCAAATATTTGCCAATCTAACAGGAGTTGGTCAAGATTTGAGCTGTCTTTGGGAGTCTTGGTGACTATAGGCACTTTAACTGGTTTGTAATTTACTAAGCCTGCACTGGCTTCTAGTTTTTACTAACTGGCTCGCCAATTCTTCCATAGTTTTGTTCACTTCCATCATGATGCCAACAACTAGATGTTGCTGTTTTGTCTTATAAAAAAAGACGGATTAATTAAACATTCTTGTACTGTAGCTGACCCTTGCCATCACAGCTGTGGGATTGGAGTGAAGTTTTAACACAAATTCCCCAACGTTCTATTTTTTTTATAAGGTCTTTTTTTTATAAAACTACATAACATTGTTAATTCAAAATTAGTCACATGGTTGAAATAAACATCTATAAACCTTAACCATATGACTGTAATGTTCAAACTACGCTAACAATTTTTTTTTATTTTTTTTTTTCCCCTCTTTTTATTGGGTTGTGTTTTTTTTTTTAATTTTTTTTGGACCGACTGTGGATATAGAATTGCGTATATGGTGGTTTTCTATTTTTCTTTTTCTCTGTTGGTTGAACTTGTGTCTTTTTTCAACCTGACTTACTATGTAGCAACAGTCACTTTTTGGAAAATGAGTCCCTATTCTGGTGTGTAAACTTTGTAAACTGGGCATGATGAGTACACCGTAATGTTTAGTCTCGAATCATGTAGGAGGGCCTGTTCACATCATTTCCGTTGGCCTAACGTAAGAAAGTGATTCGCCTTGATTTCTATGAAGTCAGTACACATCACTGCATCGCAGTGGTGTACCTCTGGGGAAAAAGGTACTGCATGCAGCACAGCGCAATGCAATGCTACTGCCGAGAATAGAGCTGAAAGATAGGCCAGTGTTCCTCCCAGCAGGGCTGGGGGTGTGAATGAGCCCTAAATACAACATTTTAGGCTCAGTTCACAAAGCTTTAACGCAAAAAGAATCCTTGTTAGCCAAGTGGCGGTTATTTTAAAACCTAGTTGGACTTGGCTGACGATAAAGCCAGCCATAGACGGTTTGAGTCCCAGCCAGTTCAGCAGGGACCTGCCAAGATTCGAACCATGTATGGGCAGGCTGATTGTATCCAAGTTCATTGATCGGTCAACTTGAGTACAACCAGCAGGTCAGATTTTTCATGTGATTGTGTTCTCCTGCTCCCCGCGCCCCCCCTCCTGCCAGGAGAGCACAATAGCTTCACAGGGGGATTTGAGATTATATATATATAATATATATATATATATATATATATATATATATATATATATATATATATATATATATATATATATATATATATATATATATATATATATATATATATATATATATACTTATACTCTTATACTTATACTCTTATACTTATACTCTTATACTTATACTCTTATACTTATACTTATACTTATACTTATACTTATACTTATACTCTTATACTTATACTTATACTCTTATACTTATACTTATACTCTTATACTTATACTTATACTCTTATACTTATACTTATACTCTTATACTCTTATACTTACTCTTATACTTATACTTATACTTATACTCTTATACTTATACTTATACTTATACTCTTATACTTATACTTATACTTATACTCTTATACTTATACTTATACTTATACTCTTATACTTATACTTATACTTATACTCTTATACTTATACTTATACTTATACTCTTATACTTATACTTATACTTATACTCTTATACTTATACTTTTTTTTTTTTCTTGCAACTGTGACTACTGGAAAGTAAATCGCTCTTTGGCTGGCTTAAAGCAGTAGTAAAGGTTGAAGGTAAAGAAAAACTCTCTCCTGCAAGGTAAAGACATAATGTGTAAGCATTGCCTACTAGCGCATAAGGAAAGACTTACTTTGAAATGAAGCCCTGCAGACTCATGCTGTCACCACTGCAAAGGCTTCCATCTTTACCTGGTCTTCCTTCTGTGTTCGTGGGCTGTGACTGCTTGAATGGCCGAGCCACGATGATGGGTATGCTGTTCCTCCAGAGCGCATGTGCCGGTGACGTCACCGGCTGCTGCTCACTAGAATCAGTGCATGTTTAGGAGATATTCATTTAACGTACAGGTAAGCTTTATTACAAACTTGCCTGTAGGTAAAAATAGGGAGTATACTACCACTTTAAGTCACTTTTTTTTGAAAAGTAAAGCTCCTTATTTGGGTGTGTTAGTGCCGGTTCACACAGGGGCAACCCGACTTGCAGTGCGACTTTGCAAGGCGATTTTTGAGGCAACTTCAGCGCGACTTTGCGCAACTTACAACGCGACTTAAAAAGTTGCCTCCAGCACAGGCGACTTTGACTGTGGCCAATCACAGAATAATTAGCTCTGTGGGAGGGAGGGGGTTGCCTGGGTAAATTATTTTCTTTTTTACTGTAAAGTCGCTTCAATATAGATTGAGATCCGTCTCCGTACAAGTTGCCTAGAAGTAGTACAGGAACCTTTTGTGAAGTCGGAGCAACTTCAGTGGTGTACATTTAAGACGGCTCTCATTTACTTCTACGGCATTTCTTATGTCCAGAAACTTGGAGCGACTTGAGGACTTACAAGTCACTGTAGTGTGAACTGGCATTTAGCCTTGTGAGTTGCGTTGAGCCTTGTATATTTTACTACCGTGTTTCCCCGAAAATAAGACCTAGCGTTTTTTTCCAGGAAGGCTGCAATATAAGCCCTTCCCTGAAAATAAGCCCTAGTTTAAAAAGCTTGTAAAATCCTATACAGGGGGTCCCCTACTTACAAACATCCGACTTACAAACGACTCCTACTTACAAACGGAGGGAGACAACAGGAAGTGAGAGGAATTCCACCACTAGGAAGGGAAATTCACTCCTGTAAGAGTTAATATGGGAAAAAGGTGTCTCCACTGATGCTTCATCACCAGTCCATGCTTCCCTAACAACCCAAAATTTTCAAAATCCAATTGTCATTGGGACAGAAGGTGAGGTGAAATCTTCTGAACAGGGGCACAGACAGCAAAACAAATGTTACAGGGGTGATAACCCTTCTCTATGTTATCTAAAAAACTTTAAAATAGATTTTTTGGCTGGAGCTACACTTAAAAAATGTACCTGTTCCGACTTACAAACAGATTCAACTTAAGAACAAACCTACAGTCCCTATCTTGTTTGTAACCCGGGGACCCCCTGTAATCCAAAGTGTGTGTTCCTGTAATATAATTACAGGGAAGAGGGCTCCGGTGGGTCACAGAAGTGCAGAGCTATAATGAAGGTATTTGGCACAATTCTATTACAGAAACACACACATTGTACATTATATACTACTGTAATAGAGTGGATTATAAGATTTTACAAGCATTTTTAACTAGGTTCACACTGGGGATTCCTTTCAGCCAAGGGGAGAGAAGACCACACATTACATGGTAAGACCTACCCCAAAAATAAGCCCTACTGTGTCTTTTGTTGCCAAAATGAACATAAGACCCGGGCTTATTTTCGGGGAAACCCGATACAATGTTTTAAATGTTTTTAGATGCGCCAAACCAATCAAAATTAGCATTAGTACCAACATTGAATTGACAATAGTCTTTTCAAAACTATTTTGGGATTGTTGAGTCAAAGTGAACACTTGAACTAGGAAAAAAAGTGTTTTGAATATTTGATGAAAATCGGCTTCACATGTAGATGAAAGGGCCAATCCACTAATAATAATGTATTTGTTTTTACGGTTTTAGTTTATGAGATCTGACTTGATTGTGGACACCATCTGGATTCCTCTAGCGAGTTCTGTGTTTACATCTGACCTCTTGCTACGGCCATTGTGAGGTGGTCTTGATTTTACTAAGGCCCTTTTCACACTTTTATACGACTTGTCCCACGATTTGGGACTGCAAAGTAGCATGACAAGTCGTTCCCCATGATTTCCAATGACAGCCATTCATATTAGTACGACTTCAAAGTAGTCCCTGCACTACTTTGGTCCGATTTTGATGCCACTTACACAGGCATTCCTTGAAATCCCGGCAAAATCGCGGCAAAAATCGCGGACTTTGAAGTCGCACAAGTGTGGAAAGGGGCCTAAATATTAATTTGTTTCATCTTGTAGAGAGTGCAGTAGAAGCCGTGAACATCCATAGTGAAGCAGGGTAAACCCCAAAGGTGGATACAGCCCACCTACTGCATTTCCAACTATAACGGAAATATCCGGTTGAGTGGACTTTCCCTTTTTTAAGCTTTCAGAGCTTTGATTTTTTTTTTTTTTTTTTTTAAACTCATCGTTGGAGCTGGAATCGGTCTTTACATGAGGGGAGTCCCTTTCTCGCGTTGAATAAAAAAACATAATCGCAAAGTTTTTCCGCATTCTTTTCCGCTTTTGGACCTTTTCTTCTCATTTTGACACCATTGATCAAGCCCCCCTACTGTCTCCATTCAGCCAGAAGTTCCGCTTCAGGGTGTGTGACCCCAAATGGCTTTTGTTGAGGCGTGAAATCTCCCAAGTGATCCCTTCTATAGGGTAGAGCCACAAAGCCTTCTGTAGGGAAGGATTGTGAGTTGGAGGCAACAGAAGCATGATCGAATCCAGGTATTTAAGGATCCAACAGTGTTTTGATTGTGTTTTACACCTTTCTTCATACAGAACACTGTTCATTAGTTCTCCACAGAATTGTCGTTTATTGTGTCTTTTAATTAGTTTTTCTGTTTCACAGATTAGCAAATTCAATTACTCGTTTTGTTCCTTTAGTTAAACCAATTATCATGGGCAGCCCCGTCCTTCTACAGGAACGCATCTGATGCGTCTGACATGGGATCTGATCTGCCAACAACTCCGGTTTTATACGCCGACGTTTAAGAATAAATTATACGTCACCTTGTCTCTACTGCGCTTCATTAAGCTTCTACTAAAGTATTGGCTTGCCGCATTCACCGACTGTTGTCTAAACAGAAACCTTTCTTTACAGCGGAGGGGTGTACAGCGCTCCATATAACCTATGACTTGTTTAACCCTCTATGATCTTAAAGTGAACTTGTCAGGATGGAAGTACGGGAGTCTCCAGTGCAGACTTTGGCGTCTGTCATGCTAATTCTTGCTTTATGACCCAACAAACACGAACCACCGACGTTCAGACCCCCCCCCCCCACACCTGGGTGTATGCTTGATCCAGGTCAATGTCTCATTAGATCAGGGGTGTCGAACTCCATTTCATCCCTGGCCACATCAGTATTATGTTTGCTCTTAAAGGGCCAGTTGTATCTGTAAGACCAGATGTTTTTAGAGTAGCCCCCCCTCTTACTTTTAGATGTCAAGAGTCCCCCATCCTCCATTGCATTACAGTGAATCGCCGTTACCTTGTGCTGTTGCCGGTAGGAGGCTTGGGGCGCAGCGGGGAAACAGAAAGCGCAGGGTTTGGAGGAGGACCAGAGGAGGTCTGGAGTCGGCTACCAGAGTCTGCTGAATGCTGAGACCAGGGCATGTGGAGACAAGGGGGTGCTGCAGCTGCCCAGAGAGGGGCAGGATCTGGCAGAAGAGTTCTGTCGTCCTCTCTGCTGTCAACTGCTGAGACAATGCGGGGGCAGAGACGAGGGGGGTGCTGCAGGAAAGGTGCAAGAGGCTCATTAAATGGCCTGGTGGGCCAGTTTTGGCCTGCGGGACCTGTGTTTGACACGCATGCATTGGATAATAAAGACCGTATGACAGCCCTGGAGCCTGTACTTTAAAATAAAAGCAATGGGGGTTATTTACTAAAGGAAAATCCACTTTGCACTGCTGAAAGTGCACTTGGAAGTCAAGTGGCTGTAGATCCGAGGGGGACATGCAAGGGAAATAAACAGCATTTTAGCTTATTGGATGATAAAATCAGCAGAGCTTCCACTCATTTCAGATCTATCCCTTTATATTTAGAGCGACTGCACTTCCAAGCGCACTTTCAGTGCAATTTCAAGTGCACTTTGCACTTGTAGTGCAAAGTGGATTTGCCTTTCGTAAATAACCCCCAGAGTCTTTCATTCACCTGCACCTATTCCTTCCAGATGTTTATTGTAGAGCCGCCCGGCCACTGCCGAATAATTCTCCCGGTCTGGACCTCTTTCTTCTGCGTATGTGCAGAACAATCTCCATCAATTCTTATGGAGCAGTCATCTAACCCATTGGTGCATTTCCGTTTCATACATAGAAATGGTGATTCTTCTGCACATGCTCAGTCCAGTTCAGACAGGAAAAGATGCAGGTGAATAGGTGTAGGTACAAGATGGGGGGGGGGGCTGCTAATTGATCATCAGGGGTCATTTTAAGGATTTCGAACTAAAGCTTTAGTCAATTTTTAGTCTGGGGGAACTGCTCTGGTTGTTCAGTGTTTTTTTTTCTTCTTTATTTTTTTTTTTTTTTGTTTTGTTTTATAGTTTTGACTTTTTTTTTTAATGTCAGTTGCCATCTCTTTTCCCTTTCAGACACATCTTTGCTACAGACGCTAGTAAGCAAGCGCCTAGATTAGTAAGTCAAAGCAGGTTGCCCTCTAAGTAGAATATACATTTTGTTTGTGCAAATTAAGTAAAAGTACTTCTGAAGAGTTCTGAGTAAATTTCACAAGTGTCTATGGTAAGTACATTCCGGCCTGGAGAGGCCAAGGCCACTCAATGAAGACCTCTTGGGCTGCCCCCAAGCAACAGCCCTATTTTTTGCTTTCAGATGGTTGCCATAAATCATCTCCTCTGGCAGTTACTTTATTCTATATGTTATGTAGAAAGCGACTCAGGGCTGTATGTTTTACGTGCTCAAGTCGGTGATTTGGGAGGGGAAGCACTCACGCAGGGCAACAGTTCAGCTTTTTATCTGCTGGGACATTATTAGCAGTTCCCACATCCATCCAACAGTGAGCAAGAAACTCCCCACCGGGATAAATAGGGATTGAAGGAGATGGCCTCTGCGGGAGAGCTAGCAGAGAAGAACTTCTGGTAAGAGCAGAGAATATAGAATAGGAAATATGCACAAGTGCTCAGAATTTTGGTGCACAATATAAAACCTCCTTAGAGGCTTCATCTGCATCTAGTTACTACATTCTCAACGCTTCTTCATCTAATGCAGCCTTTGTCAATCTTTGAACCCCAGAGGAACCCCTAAAATTTTCAGGTCTCGAGAACCTTATTAACCCAATTAATCAGGGGCAATGGCAAAAATGCCTCTTACATTGGTGGTCAGTAGGAGGAATGCAACTCTTATGCCGCGTACACACGATCGGAAATTTCGCCAGCAAAAGTCAGATGAGAGCTTTTGGTCATAAAAGGCGACCGTGTGTATGCTCCATTAGACTTTTGCTGGCGGAATTCCAGCCAGCAAAAGATTGAGAGCATGTTCTCAATTTTTCGGTCGCAAAAAGTTTTTAGATCGGAAATTCCGATTGTCTGTACCAATTCCGACACGCAAAATTCCTACACATGCTCGGAAACAATTTGACGCATGCTCGGAAGCATTGAACTTTATTTTCTCGGCTCGTTGTAGTGTTGTATGTCACCGCTTTTTTGGTGGTCGAAAGTTCAGCAAACTTTTTTGTGTGACTGTGTGTAAGCAAGACAAGCTTGAGCGGAATTCCGTCGGAAAAACCATCCAAGCTTTTTCCGACGGAAAATTCGCTCATGTCGACGTGGCATTATTGTACCATCTCATGCAGCGCACACCAGTGTGCACTATATACAGAGAATAAAGCCCCGTACACACGATCGGAAATTTCGCAAGCAAAAGTCCGATGAGAGCTTTTGGTCGGAAAATGCAACCGTGTGTATGCTCCATCGGACTTTTGCTGGCGGAATTCCAGCCAGCAAAAGATTGAGAGCATGTTCTCAATTTTTCGGTCGCAAAAAGTTTTTAGATTGGAAATTCCGATCGGCTGTACCAATTCCGACACGCAAAATTCCTACACATGCTCGGAAACAATTTGACGCATGCTCGGAAGCATTGAACTTTATTTTCTTGGCTCGTCATAGTGTTGTACGTCACCGCGTTCTTGACGGTCTAAAGTTCAGCGAACTTTTGTGTGACCGTGTGTATGCAAGCCAAGCTAGAGCAGAATTCCGCTGGAAAAACCATCCAACATTTTTCCGACGGAAAATCCGCTCATGTGTACGCGGCATTATTGTACCATCTCATGCAGCGCACACTAGTGCGCACTATATACAGAGAATAATGCCTCGTACATATGATCGGATTTTCCGATGGGAAATGTTCGATATCAGGCTGTTGGCAGAAAATCCGATCGTGTGTGCTCCATCGGACAATTGTTGTCGGACTTTCCGCCAACAAATGTTGGCTAGCATGTCTTCAAATTTTCTGCCAACAAATGTGTGTTGTCGGATTTTCTGATCGTGTGTATACAAGTCTGTCGGACAAAAGTCCAAAGTACAAACATGCGTGCTCGGAAGCAGAAGCGGTCGGTCTTGTAAACTAGCATGGTTCGTAATGGAGAATTAACAATCGTGACGCGGCAAATTATGAAATCTCGAAATGCAGCGCAAAATTCTCTTCTTCTTTAATGGGATAATAATGAAGCTGCTTTGCTGGTGATGCTGATGGAGTTATTGCAAACTAATTTTCAAAGGCTTTTTTTTTTTTTCTCTAGTGATATCAAGAAAAATAATATGTTTGTGTTGTGTTTTTTTTTTTATTTTTTTTATTTGGGCAAGTTACCACAACACCGTTTTCCCGTAGTTTATAAGATCAAAGATACAACTATGTTGGTGTCCCTTGTCAATTTTACATTGTATTTTTTTTAAAGCGGTTGTATACCCATTTTTGGTCGGGTTTTTTTTTTAAACTACCTGCAAGACAAAGTCATAATGAGCTAGTATGACTAGCATACTAGCTCATTATGCATCACTTACCTTAGATCGGGGCCCCGGACGCCGTCCTCTTCTCCCCCTTCAGCCGCAGCCATCTCTTCACAGATACCATTCTGGGTATCACTGCTCCGGGACACTTCAACTGCGGCGAGCCGTAGTTGTGAATGGGAATTAACCCGGTAAATGCTCCGTTGTCTACGACATTGTAAAACGTTCTTTGCAAATATGGTTTAGGAGATATTTCTTGTACTTACAGGTAAGCCTTAATCTAGGCTTACCTGTAGGTGCAAGTTGAAATTAAGGATGTACAACCACTTTAAATGTAACTGCCTACTCCCAAAAGGTAATTTGAAGTAAAATACATAGCCAAGTATTAGGCCCCTTTCACACGAGGCGGACTCCGCTTGCACGGAGTCCGCCTCTGTCCGCCGGCTCAGCGGGAGATCTCTCCGTTTATCTCCGCTGAACCGGCGGATGACAAGTCCCTCTCTGCTCACTGAGCGGGGAGGGGCTTGCGAGCGCCGCTGGTCACAATGGAGAGATCGGATGAAAACGAACAGTGTGTCCGTTTAGATCAGATCTCACCCGATCCGATCCGCCAGCGACGGATCTGGACGTAGAGACATACGTCTGCTTTTGGCGGACCGGGTCGGATGTCAGCGGAGATGTCTCCGCTGACATCCGACGCTCCATAGACTAACATGGAGCGCCCGGTCAGATCCGCCGTCAAAACTGACAGGCGGATCTGAGCGGTCCGTCCATGTGAAAGGGGCCTTATTCTCCACAATTTTTTTTTATTGTGCATTTAAAAAAAATAAAAATAAAAAATAAAAAAAATTAGACATGCTATCTTAACCAAAAGTGCATTCTATGCATCCAAAAATAGAGAATATATTTTTTAAATCATTTATTCAACCAAAAAAAAAAATTGTCAAAGCAATAACTCCAAGGCCAATAATAAATAACATGTTATCTCCTCCGATTCCGCAATATGGCTGGTTGACGAACGTTCAGAAACTAACCGAAAAGCGCGAAAAGAAAAGCGCAAATCAACACTCGCCAAACTTCTACATAGATAAAATTGGCAGAAGGAGCCCAAAGGGTGGCACTACATTCGTAATTGTTGTTCAACATTTGTGTGATCGTGTGTATGCAAGTTTGAGCCAACGCCCTTCAGCCATAATTCCACGGAAAGTCCGATCGTGTGTACAAGGCATAAGCGTTTATCAGTTGTCAAGTTTAGAAGAACATTTTTGCTTTATGAATGGTAATATTTAATAATGTACATTTTGGTTCTAATAGTCCTTTTATGTTCATGAAGCGGGTTCAGCTCGCAGAGCCGTATATTAAACGTTGGACGTGCCTTGATTCTGAAATCAGGCTGTTGGGTCTGGTATTACAAATCTCCTCGTGTCCTGTGTGTGACCGCATTCTCGCTGCTGCCTTGGATAATAACATTTATTTTTGTCATGCACATGAAACGGCGTTGTCCATGCTGGAAGTGGCTCTCGATCACATTTAGAAATATTGCTTTCTCCACCTTTTTTGTTTGCTCCCAGCTTGGAATCTAAACATCAGTAGGTGTCCCGGGGAGCGCTGACCGTTGTTTTATCCTGCGCATCGCAGGAGCTGATGTGAGAACATCCAGTGCCTTAAAAACTGCTTGTAGGCGTATTCAGATATTGTGATGAAGAAAGATGTGAAAAATGGAGAGTATTCTATAGCACTGAATTTATTACATTCCCAGCCCCGAATGTTCACCCTTCAAAGGAATCTGTGTTCATTGGTATTATCAAGTTGGCATTTTATTTTGAGATAAGTACCCCTTCCCTGACATTTTATATATTAAAAAATAAAAATAATTTTTTTTTCTAGATTCCCAGCATATGCGATTTATTATGCACACCTGGAGTATTGTGGGTGTTTCAGTTAATTAGAGATTGCAGAATTTGTTTTAAAGCAGACAGACCATCACTGGTATGCTTGGAGTGAGCATTGTTCACACAGGTATACTTAGGGGGTCATTTACTAAAGGCAAATCCACTTTGCACTACAAGTGCACTTGAAATTGCACTGAAAGTGCACTTGGAAGTGCAATCGATCTAAAGGGGACATGCAAGGAAAAACAGCATTTTAGCTTGCACGTGATTGGATAATATCATCAGCAGAGCTTCCCCTCATTTCAGATCTACCCCTTAGATTTACAGCGACTGCACTTCCAAGTGCAATTTCAAGTAGAGGTCGACCAATATAGATCGGCCGATATTTGGCCTTTATTAAGAAATCGTCATCGAACGATTTTTTATTTATTTATTTTTTGGGGGGAAGAGAGGCCGATTACCTCCCTTCCCCACACCCCACTGACAGTTTCACACACTGAGCGGCTCTGTGCTCGGTGTGTGAAACTGATTTGCAACTGAATGCAGAGAGAGGAGCTGTCAGAATTCAGTGTGATGTCGGGGGTGGGCGGGACCCAGATATCAAACACCAGCCAATGGGATCTGGGTGGGCTGGTACATGTATGTGGCTCCGCCCGCTTTCTTAAGCAGCCCAATCATTGGCTGGTGTTTTATAGCTGCAGGGTCCCACCCACCCGGGTCCCACCCACCCCCGACATCACGCTGAATTCTGACAGCTGGTCTCTGCATTCAGTTACATATAGTGTAACTGAAACTGACAAATCTGCTCAGTGTGAAACCTGCCAACTGCTAGTGCAAACCAGTGCCACCAGCCAGTGACACCTGTTGGTGCCAGCTGCCAATCAGTGCCAGCTGCCATTGCCAACCAGTGCCACCAGCCAGTGACACCTGTCAGTGCCAGCTGCCATTGCCAACCAGTGACACCTGCCAGTGCCAACCAATGCCACCTGCCAGTGCCAGCTGCCAGTGTCAATCAGTGGCAACCAGTGCCACCTGCCAAAAAAAGAAAAATCGGCTTAAAATATTGACTGTAAAAATCAGCATCATATATCGGCCATCAGCCAGCCCGATTTTTCTAAATATCAGCATCGGCCAGAGAAAAACCCATATCGGTTGACCTCTAATTTTGAAGTACACTTTGCACTTGTAGTGCAAAGTGGAGTTGCCTTTCGTAAATTTTCGTAAATAACCCCCAAAATGTTACTAAAGCCACAACAGTAAAATCAGTCTGTTTATGCAGTAAAGCATGCTTGTTATACTCGCTGGGGAACCTAAGTGGTTAATCCTCTGAATTGTGTTAAAAGGCTGTTTGATCCTGTATGAACAGATCCTCCCCCATTTGCATTGTCCCCGAAACCTCTCTGGATACAAAATAGTTAGTCAGGCTGCACATGCTCAGTTTGGTGTGAATTGCTGGAGAGTTTTTTTTTATTTTATTTTTTTGACCCTGTGCTGATCACATGCACTCTCCCATCAGCACTGTCCAGACAGGGGGTCAGGGGTTCTGCATCCTCATAGGACAGCTAGTGCAGTATGGATGATACTCCTACAAGCTTTAACCAGACACTGATAGAAGTCACAAGACTGCTATATACTGCTGATGTGAAAAGGTTTTTAGCAGTTTATATTTACTAAAATGATTGCATTTCCATGTTCTGTGTAAGACCAGATATAGTGAATGCAGGCTCCTGGGTTTAGTTACACTTTAAAGCCCAACTCCGGGCAAAAAAAAAAAGTTTTCCAATGCAGTGGGGCTGTGCTTGGGTCAACTGCTTGTTTTTGTCCAGGGGAGAGGAGACAGCTGTATATTCACCCAACCATGTGCTCCACCGGCCTCCACTGGCTCCAATGGCCTTCCCCCCTTGATCCAACAGTGGACTGTTCCTGACATTCTTACATCCAGAGTAGGTCTATGGGTGTGATGAAGTCAGGAACAGTCCACCATCAGGAGCCACAGGGACCGGTCTTGTGCGGGGAGGATTTGGTAAGTATATCTGTTCTCCAATCCCCTAGACAAAAACAAGCCGTTGACCCCACAGTCCCACAACATAGAAACACACTTTATTTTTTATTTATTTTTTACTGGAGTTGGGCTTTAAAGTAGAACTAAAGACCAATTGTTTTTAGCTTTGGAGATTGATTAGAACATCTCTCAGGTTTTATTTCTGTCTTTGTCCCCATTAGACTTCATGTACACCATCGGCTCCTAAACTTGAGTTTGGAAGCTTTTGGCTTTTTTTTGCCATAGCTCCTAAATTCAACGCCCATGTTGAATGGCCCATGTGTCCATGTACATATAGGCTTTTACCAGAGTTTAGGAGCTGCTGCGGTCGGCGGAGCGCTAACCTTCATCTGAAAGCGGAAGAATCATGTTCAGGATAGGAATGTTTTGACTGACGGCTGCAGGAAAACGCAAACCACATCGTGGTATGATTTTTTTTTTTTTTTATATTTTTTTTTTTGCCACGTTTTGTGTGTTCCTGCGGGCAATGTAAGCAGTGTGTACATGAAGCCTTAGGGAGATTCACCCTCAATTTTGTACTGTGTACCGTTATTATTGAAAGTAAACCCCAAATTTTGGGCTGTCGCCAGAAAAGCAATAGAAGGAAAATCTTCCAATGGGGGTACTAGTTCTGGTTACCGGGGGGGTCCCCAAGGAATTCACTTGGCAGGAATTTCTTCTCACTCCCTAATTTGGCTATGGGACAGGAAGTGAAGCGACAGCAGGGGGACGCGCCTGGCTGCAATTGATGGGGCACAGTGGCTGCAATTGATGTTTTCTTTAAGTATTTTTCAGTTTGTTTGCGCCCCCCAAAAATTTTGAGCACCAAGCCGCCACTGACCAGATGTGAAAGTAAATGAAAATCCCAAATTTTGAGGTTGTCCCCAGAACAGTAATTGTTACATAGTTACATAGTAGGTGAGGTTGAAAAAAGACACAAGTCCATCAAGTCCAACCTATGTGTGTGATTTATATGTCAGTGTTACATTGTATATCCCTGTATGTTGTGGTCATTCAGGTGCTTATCTAATAGGTTCTTGAAACTATCAATGCCCCCCGCTGAGACCACCGCCTGTGGAAGGGAATTCCACATCCTTGCCGCTCTTACAGTAAGGAACCCTCTACGTAGTTTAAGGTTAAACCTCTCTTCTTCTAATTTTTGTGAATGGCCACAAGTCTTGTTAAACTCCCTTTTTGTGAAAGTTTTATCCCTATTGTGGGGTCACCGGTATGGTATTTGTATATTGAAATCATATCTCCTCTCAAGCGTCTCTTCTCCAGAGAGAATGGGTTCAGTGCTCGCAACCTTTCCTCATAACTAATATCCTCCAGACCCTTTATTAGCTTTGTTGACCTTCTTTGTACTCGCTCCATTTCCAGTACATCCTTCCTGAGGACCGGTAAATAGGGGGTAAATCGTCCAGTGGAGACAACCAGGGGTTCCCTCACTTTGGAGGGATTTCCTCTCACTTCCTGGTTTGTCTATAGGACAGGAAGTGAAGAGATCTCCTCCATGGGACAAGGATGACCCAAAAAACCTTACATGGGTTACCTTACGCTATGCAAAATCCACAAGCCAACTAATTGTGCAGCACTGATGAGGGCAAATAGAGTCGTCCACATATACTGTATATTTTACTTTATATGAAAACTCTTCTGACCTGAAATCTGATTGGAGGTTGTAGCTTGCTGCGTTTTGCACATTTTAAATTGCTCTTTCCGTTTTCCACCCGGTGATTAGTTTTGCTGTCTGGAGTGTGATTCATCTGTAAGCCTTATGACTGCGCACATTTCATGCTAAGCACCTCTGAGTCCGGGGCTTTGTGCGGTGATCATGCTGCCTTTGTCACATGTGAATGATGCCATCCTCTATTACAGACTTCTCCGGTTTTATCTAAGTGAAGCTATTTTGAAAATGAAAATTAAGAATGCACAATTGGAAGACATCGATCGTCTGCCGCCTTTAGCTGTTGCATTCCTTAGGCCTCATGCACACCGACAGTTGTAGGTAAAAAAATCTCTGTAGTGTAAAATCCGTGCTGGGTGTTTTTTTTTTTTTTTTTTTTTCATTTTTTTTTTTTTCTTTTAGTATTTTTTTTTTTTTTTTTTTGCACCCAGGAAGCTGCAAGTGATGCATATGGCTGACCATAGAAGTAAATGGCAGTACACCATTTTACTCGGATTGCATTGATGCTTTGGTGCTTCAGTGAAAACACATGTATGAAGTATTCCCAAATACAGAATTGACAAGTAAATAAGAGAAGCTCTAGCGCTACTATGAGTAAAATAGGGAGGTCAATATGATCGCAAACAAGGTGCATGCAGCAAAGTGACTAGTGATCACAAAAGCACTTAAATAGGGAAGATGAAAGAGAAAACTTCGCGCATGCTATATGGAGTGGGAGGTAGGTAATGTCAAAGTCCTGGGCAGCCGGCAAGATAGGTGACCAGGACCGGGAAATGCCACTATGTTCAAAAGGGAAATAAAGTGCAATGGGGTGCAATTTATATGAAAAGTGAACAAGTGCCAAGAACAATAGTAATAGACCAGTATCTTCAATAAATAATAAGTAGTTCGATGATAGTGATAAAGGGGTGCATGCACCTCAAGAAAGAGCTAAAAATATATAATCAATCCTATGATCAATCAATAGTGTGCAATAAAGTGCAAAAAACTGGCATAAAAAGTGAATTAGTGATAAACATAAATAATTAATCGATTTCTTCAATGAATAATAACGTAACAAAATAGCATTAATAATGCATAAATAAAGTGCATATATATCAATAAAGTGCTAAAGTGCATAAAAATATATCCTGTGTTGAACGTCAATATGTGATAAAGATCAATGGATGATAAAAATGTAATTAAAAAGTGGTAATTGACAAAGTCCGTAAGGTGAAAATCCATAGATATATGTAGATTAAAAAATATATAAAAATATATAATAAAAACGTGTTAACATCCCGTGACTGGTGTAAACAGTGGTGGAAGTCCAGGTGGGGAAAAAATAATTGATAAGTGATATCCTGGAAAGCAGCAGGTGTCTCTAAAATAGAGTGGAAAATTCCACAGAGAGTTCTAGATGTTTAAAATGTATCTTTTCTATATCGTTATATAGCAGTGTAGCAGTGTCCACGCTGAAAGTAATAGATTTGTCTGGTGACTCCTTCTCTGGTCTCCCAGAACTCTTACCTCTAGGCAGTTGTAAAACAGCTTTGCGGGGGTATCACTATGCGCCCCAAATAGGGTAACAGGAGTACCAGGTGTTCTCTTGTGGGTTCCAGATTAGTCCCTTCTCACTCTCCTTCTCCAGACCTAAAAGGGGTGCTGCGTGTCTCCACACAGCAGTGTAGTAGGATCGGGGAACGGACGAAAAAGAAGGAGGGGGGGGGACTCCACTAGTGTAGTATATTGGGTGATAATGAGCAATTTATTGTGTCAAATGGCAACGGCACAGAATTGACATGTTCGGGCATATATGCATGACTTAGAAGCTTATACAGGTATTCACTTCTATGGACGTCTGTACGCATCACATCCGTGGGTGCAGAAAAACGTTGTGATTTTACGCTACAGAGATTTTTATGCCTTGAACTGTCTGTGAACATGAGGCCTTAGATAATTTTTTTGCAGCGCTGAAGAACCTGCAGAGAAAGAAACTGATTGCTTGGGACCAGTTATCGGACGTAGGCCTGTAAAGGCAAAAGTAATTGGAGGAAGTTAACCACTTGAGCCCCAGCTCAACTCAAGGTGGAGCTGGGATCAGGGGATTTATAAACTCACTCGTGGCTGGGAGTGTGTGTACATTTGTTAAGTCAACTGTTGGCTTTCAGGTGGAAGTGATTTGGGTGGCTATAAAGCCACCTGATCACTGCCCCCTCATGTATACCGTGCTCCACTGTCCCACCTTCAGGCCTGGTGTGGCCATGGAGTGTCATTGGGTGGGCCAGGGAACCTTTATTTGCTCCTCCCCCCCTGGTGAATGAACCAGGAAGTGATGTGTATTGCGTCACGTCCTGGTGCGGTGTCCTGACAAAATACTCAACTTGGCAGGAAATCGAACTACGTCCCTTCCGGTTTCTTTAAACCCACAGTAATTGGACATTTGGATGAATTTGTGTTTGGACACAACAGCGACAACCGAATGCAGTCAGGTAAACCAACATTTCGGTGTTTTCACACCACATCGGCTAACGGGGGACAAAGTTGTTGTCGCCTTTGCGGCGGCCATTTTGTTGGTTAGTGTTGGAACAATCTCTGCTCATAATGGCGTGCACCAGACTGTATTCGGTTGCCGCTCTTGTGTCCAAACACCTATTCCTGAAAATGTGAAATTACTGCTTAAAAATCTGCAATTAATAATGGTTTAAAGAAACCGGAAGTGGCGTGGTTCCAGATTCTGCCAAGTTGCGTATTTTGTCAGAACAGCGGCACTTTCATTCCCGGGGGTGCAGTCCGAGAAAGCAGCTGATGGAACATGATCTGATGGCACACGACCCCTGATGTCTTCATAAGGAGAACCTGTCACAACCTTTATGCTATCACATAGGGAGCTATTGGTCCCCTATGTGATGGCAATAAATGTATGTACAAAAAGGGGGCTTTAAACATTTTAAAGAAAAAAAAAAATGTTAAGCCCCACCTTTAAAAAATTTTTTTTTTTTATATATCTCTATATCCCCCCACACCACTATATTACCATAAGTATTGAGGCACCTGCCTTTACAAGCATGTAAACTTATTTGTTGTCTTAGTCTGTAGGGTTCAATGTTGAGTTGGGCCACCCTTTGCAGCCATAACAGCTTCAGCTTCAATTTCATGCTCCCAACTTTGTGGGAACAGTTTGGGGATGGCCCCTTCCTGTTCCAAAATGATTGCGACACCAGTGCACAAAGCAAGGTCCATAAAGACATGGATGAGCGAGTTTGGGGTGGAGGAACTTGACTGACCTCAACCCGACAGAACACCTTTGGGATAAATTAGAGCGGAGACTGTGAGCCAGGTATTCTCGTCCACATCAGTGCCTGACCTCAAATGCGCTTCTGGAAGAATGGTCAAACATTCCCATAGACACACTCCTAAACCTTGTGGAGAGCCTTCCCAGAAGAGTTGAAGCTGTTATAGCTGTGGGCCAACTCTAAAAATTGCAATTGCCTTACACATGTTGCACACCAGAATGAGAACAATAATTCTTGAGCCATTAGTCACAGTTAACTCTAAACTAATGACCTGTAAGGGGCTGTTAAAGTGTCCCCTATGAAAAATCTAGAGTACTGAAGTTTGTTGCGGTTCGCAGGTGCATGCAGTTTTAAAGCTGAGCATGTTTGGCTTCTACCGTATATACTCGAGTATAAGCTGAGTTTTTCAGCACATTTTTTTTTTTTTTGTGCTGAAAATGCCCCCTCGGCTTATACTCGAGTCAAGCATTTTTCTGCAGCAGAAAATTAAATTTTCCGAACCAACTTGGGTGCCCCAGCTGGGGTTCCTAGCACCAAGTGGCCCCGAGATACGGGGCCCCAAATTCAGTTCCGAAAATGTCATTCTCTGCTGCAGAAAAGTGCTTGACATTTTCTGAACCAACTTTGGGGCTCCATATCTCAGGGCCACTTGGTGCTAGGAACCCCAGCTTTGGATATGTTGTAGTGCTGGTTCCACTGGGTTTGCACACCACATTATTGGGTTGCTAGCACCAAGTGCCCCTGAAATACGGGGCCCCAAATTCGGTCAATTGTGTCCATCTGCAGCAATGTCATTTCGGGACCCTTTGGGTCCAGAGACCCCAAAATTTGGCTACAGCTAGGGGGCATTTAGGAACCCTTAACTACAGAGTTTGAAGTTCGGGGCACAGTGAGGCATGCAAATGGGCACAGTGAGGCGTGCAAATGGGCACAGTGAGGCTGCAAATGGGCATTGTTGACCCTCTTTTCCACTTACAGTAACTGCACATTACTCACCCTAGGCTTATACTCGGGTCAATACGTTTTCCCATTTTTTTTTTTGCGGTAAAATTGGGTGCCTCGGCTTATATTCGGGTTGGCTTATACTCGAGTATATACAGTATTTACTCAGCGCAGGAGTGACAGGTGGATCTTCCAGCCATGTACAGACAGGCTGTACAAATCAATTGCAGGCTGGCTGGAGCCGCAACTGTAGAGGGGCTTTAAGGAAAACCATGTGGGGGTGCCTTTAACCCCTAATGGCTCACGCAATGAAAAAAAACGTGCGGTTTACCCCATAGTGCCAAAACATTTTGTTTCTGTGTGGCACTTTTTCGAAAAAAGGTGCTATAAAACGCAGGCACGGCGGCTTATTTAAATGCATGGGTTGCTGTTTTCACGTAAACGCGGCACGTAGAACCGCACTAATGTTAACATAGCCTTATGGAAGAGATGAAGGTGTTCTGTAGTTCTGTCCTAGGACAGGAAGTGGGTTTATGGCAGGATCAACAAGTGTAAAAAATAAACGATTGCAGCCATGACCTTATATCCTTATAATATGCAATATTTTAAATGTTTTGTTCTTGAGTTAAGAAGCACTTTAAAAAAACATGAGCTGTACTTGTAGCAGTCGGAGATCGTGCGATTTCAGCTGTCTAGGCTTTAAGAGGAGCTTGGGAGCAGCATATTAATTCTGACATTTGCCGTATTGATTTGTGTGAAGTGTGAATATTAATACTGGGATGCTGGAGGAGAGAAATCCCTTTGTTTTCTCAGCTCAGTACAGTTATGCGATTTGAAGGTGTTTTGCCGACTGAACTCCTCTAATCCCTTGATATACATAACTTGTGTCCTGAGAAATTCCGAAGGAATGAATCTGCCATCTTCACCCAGTCAGTCACATTTAATATCTGCGATTTTTATTTTTTATTTTTCCCTGTCGTCCTGTTGTTCCCCATCTGTCCTCAGGACTAGTTCACATCAGAATCGCACAGGAATGCGGTGTGCGTTCTTGTGTTTTTTAACCTGTTGGTGATTTCCAGCCCATGCATGTGAATGGGATTAAATTGCACCAGATTACACAAAAAGTAGTGCATGCACTTCTTCTGAAAAATGCACCGCACCAAATTGCATGATACTGCGGTACCATGCAATTTAATACCCACAAACGCACTGAGTTTGCGATCTGCGTTTTGGGATGTCATTAACAATGTATTGGTACCTGCAGGAGATCGCATAGGCAGTGCGTTTTTTGAATGTGGTGCCGGAAACCTGCACAGAACATGCCTTTCCCACACTGCATTTGGGTGTGAATTGGCCTTTAGCCCTGTCTGTGTTTTCGGTCATTTAACTTCATCTTTTTTAACTTTTTTTTCTTCTCTTGTACTTTTAACATCTAACGACTTAGTCACACAGCCATGCGATTTATATGCATTTACAAGACATTTTTTGAACACGCATTAATGCATGTGGTGCTTTTAGATGGTATAATGCGTACTATTTTATTTAATTTATTTAAGGTACTTGTATAGCGTCCTCAATTTACGCAGCGCTTTACATATACATCGTACGTTCACATCGGTCCCTACTAGGGGTGCAACGGATCAAAAAACTCACGGATCGGATCGCTCCTCGGATCAGAGGATCGGATCATTTTTCGGATCAGCAAATAATAATTGAATTTGCAAAAATCTGTGAAAATTCCACCACCACATAGTCCCCACTGTAATATTGGCAGAGTATTGGCTGGGTACGGCTGAGTGTTGACTGTGACTGCAGTTGTCACAGAGCAGCGCTGTGGGCACTGCAGATCCAGCCCACAGCGCTGCTGCCATCCGATCTCTCCCCTTCAATGTACAGATCTGTACACAGAGGGGAGAGAGGATTAGACATGTGCACAATAGAAAAATTTGTTTAGTTTCTGTTAGTTTCCGTTGATTCGTAAATTCGTAAGTCATCGGTGTTTGTATTCGGACTCGTTCGTATTTTCGTAAGTCATCGGTGTTTGTATTCGGACTCGTTCGTATTTTCGTAAGTCGTCGTGTTATTTTTTTGTTGATTCGTTTTTTTGTGTGCAAAAAAAAATACTGTGCAATACTCTGCCATAAATTTTAATAGAAACAAAGAATTATTATTTTTTACCGAATTTTCAGTCTTTTTTTTTATTTATAGCGCAAAAAATAAAACACCCAGCGGTGATTAAATACCACCAAAAGAAAGCTCTATTTGTGTGAAAAAAGGACAAAAAATTCATATGGGTTCAGTGTTGCATGACTGAGTAATTGTCATTCAAAGCGTGAGTGAAAATTGGTCTGGGCAGGAAGGGGGTTTAAGTGCCCAGTGGTCAAATGGTTAAACAATGCTCAATTGGTACTAAGGGGCCCAAAGTGTGCCAAGAAAATATCACCCTTTTTTTATTAAATTCTCTCTCTCTCTATATATATATATATATATATATATATATATATATATATATATATATATATATATATATATATATATATATATATATATATATATATATAATAAAAGAGAGAATTTCTCCATCCATGCTAACAAGGCAGGATGGATCCATGCTTTCATGTTTACGCCAAATTCTGACCCTACCATCTGACTGTCACAGCTGAAATCGAGACCCATCAGACCAGGCAACGTTTTTCCAATCTTCTATTGTCCAATTTTGTTGGACAAGAGCCTGTGTGAATTGTAGCCTCAGTTTCCTGTTCTTAGCTGACAGGAGTGTCACCCGGTGTGGTCTTCTGCTGCTGTAGCCCATCTGATTCAAGGTTCAATGTGTTATGTGTTCAGAGATGGAATTCTGCATACCTTGGTTGTAACGAGCAAGGAATGAGGCAAGTATTACAGCGGATTCCTCTAGCCTCAGACTTGAGTTTATTTATTTTTTTTCCCTGGATCTGGGATTTATTGGAGACTTGTGAAAAGTTGTAGCTACAAGAAGCTGTTACAAAAGTCAACTGCAGAGGGGTTAGTTATATATTCTGCTTGTGCCTCCCATACTAGTTTTTATGTTTTTTTTATATTTTTAATCTCTTCTCATCTTATCCCTTAATATCTCCATGCCTTTTATGCCTTGGGCTGCATTATGCAGATGTGTTGGCAGAAGCTGATTCAGCATCATTTTATGTGCCGGAATAAAGAGATAACCCTTTTTGTCATTGTTCTTCGATGAGGCATAAACCGATTACAGCCCTCGCCTTCCTCCAACAGGAGGTTTTCATTGCATTTAATGATGTATGTGTTCGTCTTCTCTGGATGACCACATTCAATAGATGTAACTTTGTAAAGTCTCAGATTTGCCTAATATATAATATAATATAATATATACCGTATATACTAGCGTATAAGCCGAGTTTTTCAGCACATTTTTTTTTGTGTGCTGAAAATGCCCCCCTCGGCTTATACTGGAGTCAAGCACAGAGAATGACATTTTCCGACCCAACTTTGGGGCCCCGTATCTAGGGGGGCCACTTGGTGATGGGAACCAAGCACCAAGTGGCCCGAGATACGGGCCCCAAAGTCAGGTCGGAAAATGTAATTCTCTGCTGCAGAAAAGTGCTTAACATTTTCCGACCCGACTTTTGGGGCCCCTTGGTGATAGGAACACCAAATTGGATATGTTGTAGTGTTGGTTCCACTGGGTTTGCATATCAAATTTGGGGTTCCTAGCACCAAGTGACCCCGAGATCCGGGGGCCCCAAAGTCGGTCAACTGTGTCCATCTGCAGCAATGTCATTTCGGGACCCTTTGGGTCCAGAGACCCCAGTTTTTGGCTGCAGATAGGGGGCATCTAGGAACCCTTGATTACCAGTTTGAAGTTCGGGGACCTATGGCTGCAAATGGGCACAGTGAGGCTGCAAATGGGCACAGTGAGGCTGCAAATGAGCACTGTTGACCCTCTTTTCCACTTACAGTAGCTGCGCATTTCTCACCCTAGGCTTATACTCGAGTCAATAAGTTTTCCCAGTTTTTTTGTGGTAAAATTAGGTGCCTCGGCTTATATTCGGGTTGGCTTATACTCGAGTATATACGGAGATATGTATATATATATATACAGGGGGTCCCCGAGTTACGAACTCGTTAGGGACTGGCCCCGTGTACGGAAGTCGGAAATGTTCGTAAGTCGGCGCGCATGCGCAGACCGACAAATACGGAGATTTCCGGACATTTCCGATGTTCCGTCTGTTGCCGTTCTGCGCATGCGCGGCAAATTACGGACATTTCCGGCATTTTTCGACGCTCCGTATGGCCGCGCATGCGCAGAACGGCCGAAAGACGCCGAAAACCACCGGAAAATGGCGGAGGGTCCCTGCAGCACCCCGTTCGTAAGTAGGGGTTGTTCGTAGGTCGGGTGTTCGTAAGTCGGGGACCCCGTGTGTGTGTGTGTGTGTGTGTGTGTGTGTGTGTGTGTGTGTGTGTATATGTGTGTGTGTGTGTGTATGTATGTATGTATATATATATATATATATATATATATATATATATATATATATATATATATATATATATATATATATATATATATATATATATATATATATATATATAAATAAATAAATAAATAAATAAATAAATAAATAAATAAATAAATATATATAAATATATATATATATATATATATATATATATATATATATATATATATATATAGATTTTTTTTTTTTAGGTGTATCTAATCTAGCTGCATTCCCAGTGCAAACGCAAACATTCTGTGAACACACAAAAAAAAAAAAAAAATAAAAAAAAAAAAAAAAATATATATATATATATATATATATACAAAAAAACCTTTATGGATTTTCCATTGCTTCAGTAGTAGGAATGTTTGTTAAAATGAAAGTTTCCTCTGTGTGGTCGTGTCCTCTTGTTCCAGTTAGAAGAGCTGAACAAGAAATGCATTTTATTTCCTGGGAAATACCTGCTAAAACCAATTAATTTGTGGTCACTGGAAAAATGCCCTTTACAAGGATGCCCCACTTACAGTAGTAGAATGCCCTCCTACATGAGGCTAAAAAAAAAACATTGATGTCATACAGCTGGCTCTGCCAAGTAGCATTAGTCTTTGAATTATGCAGGCACCATCAAAGGTGAGGTCAGTCGGCCTTAGCCCAGGGAACCCTAGGGCTTCAGCTCCAGTCTGGGCAAAAAAAAAAAAAAAAAATGAAATTCTGTAGCGGCTGACTTTTTTTATTATAAGGATACTTGCCGGTCCAGGGAGCCAACAATGTTGGCACCAAAGCCAATTCTTTAATCGGCTTCTGGTGCAGGCGCCGGCATCTTCACTAAGGGAAGCTGGCAGTGGAGCCTCCCGGCTTCACAGCCGGTTTCCTACTGTGCATGCGCGAGTCGCATTTACTTTGTGAATCGTCCCGCAGCCTTCTGGAACTCTGTGTCCCAGAAGGCTGTGGGAGGAAGGAGGAGGGGCCGAACAGCTTCGTAGATCACTGCGGTGATCTTACCCAGAAGTGGGTGTGGGTACCTGTCAAAACAAGGTACCTGCTCCCCTCCCCAAAAAGTGCCAAAAGAGGGTGCAAACTAGCAGCGCTTCCCCCTTTTGGGTGGAGCTCCGCTTTAAGAAGGCTGTTCTAGAGTATCATGTCTCACTATGTATTAAAATGGATGGAAAGGCTACATATAACAAATGATCAATTTGGCACCTCTAGCAATAATTTGTCTTTAAAAAAAAAAAAAAAAAAAAAGTATGGGTTTAAAAAAAAAAAAAATTAAATAAAGAATAATTATGCTCACCTAGATGTCTACAGCACTGATCCCAGCTGCAGCTATCCACTGTCTCCTCTAAGACTGAGAACTGATCAAACACCTCTGATTGCTCGGTTCTTGGTCTTCAGCCTGCAGAGAGCTGGTGTTTTATCAGTCACCTGTTCTCTGCTTCTCCTGCAGGGGGTGGAAGTGGCTGGCTTTGTCTTCCAGCGGATTGCTGAGAGTCTGAGCCAACTACCAGTCCAGGCATCTGGGTGGATCTCAACTGTGAAGTTTTCCGAGCCTGGACCGGCTGACGTCAGGACTTTAGACACCTGTCCACTGAAAACTGGTCACAGGAGTGATCCATAGGAAAAGCATAGCCAAAATAGCTTTTGGCTATACTTCTCCTTCTAATTAATATTTATGAAAATCTCTATGTAAATTTTTTTTATTTAATTCTTTAGCTGTGGTCACGTGACTGCCAACCATCTAATTCAATTTCCATTCCCTCTTGGTGGAGGTCATGAACGAACCTGAGAGGTGACATTACTGTGGGAGGTGGCCTATTGCAGGAACAGCAGTGCATTAGGCTTTGTTCACACTACACGTAGCAGGAACTTGCGTTCCCACTCATGATTTTGTTGGCTTGATTCTCACTTGGTATCCCGTGTCGCGCACAGGGCAGCTTATTCACTTGTACTGATTGTCCCTCCAAAGAAGCCCTAAGCCAGGAGCGATTTTTACAGTAGCATTTTGCCATGATTCTCACGTAGCAGCCACAGCAAAATCGCGCCACGTTTTCAAGATGCATGCCACTGAAATGCCCATTATGCCCACGATACCAAATTGCCCATATGTAAATGGTGGGCCTTGGACTTGCAGCCTTCTACTGCTCCTGAAAGCTGGAGGTGAGGAGCTGTAGGGATTGGCCTTGAATATGGTAGAAACTGCCTGTAATAATTCCCAGAGGTGCTGAGCGGTTGGTGCCACTGGCTTGTAGTATCCTCCTAGCACTCGAGCAAACCTGTAGATATAGGAAAGCTGGCAGCTCGATCTTCCGCAAAGGAATACATTTATTAATCCAGGTGCGGTACTAAATAATACAGGGTTTACGAGTTTCGGCATGTAGCCTTAGTCATAGCACAAAGACCAGCCTATAGTAGGGATTGGTCTACCTGTGGGTGCTCGTGTGCATGTGCCAACAATGCAGAGAAATGATCGGTGACCATCAGAAAGCGTTGTCGGCCCTTCGCCAGAACTCTAATGGACAACTGGGAACTGGCAGGATCAATAGGTAATAAAGGGATATGAAAGAAGGTGAAACTTGGCCATGATTTTACTGCTCATTAGAAGTAGAATACTATGCACAGATACATTTTTTGTTTTTGGCTGGAGAAGCACTTTACTCTTCCCTTTTCATTCGGTGAGAGGGAAATTAGAGGCAATTGTTCACATTTGCTACTCGGATAAAAATGATTATCCTGTTCTTTGTTCTAGAATATATTTTTCTATTTTTGTTTAAAACCAAATAACTGAACAATAGAATGTGTTTTTTCAACAGGATATCTCACAATTTTAAAGACTCTTCTGCCCCATAACTGTTATTTCCGTTGTGGACGGACTTCGGCCTGCTGGCTTTATTCTTCCATCTTCTTCCATTTTACAGTAGCAAAGCAGTCAGCAGAGTGTTATTTCTCAGTGAAGGGCCTTTGTCCTGGTTCTATAGTCTAGAATGGAATTACAAAGAGTAGACTCATTAACCTTGATGCATCACCTACACTCAAACATCCCATTAGTGGTTTTCTTAAAGGAATTATCATCATTATTTTTATACAGCTTAAGTGCTCTTTCAGATAGGCGGCTGGGGGGTGGTAAAGATAGGCAGTTGCTATGGTATGATTAATATTTGAGTGATGGTAAAAAATGTATTTTCACTTTAGAGTGGAACTTCATCCAAAAGGTGGGAGTTCCACTTTTTCCTCCTTCCGTGTCCCCCTTTGTGGGGGAGCAGCTCCCACTTCTGCTCAGATTGCCCCCCCCCCGTACCCGCAGTCTTCTGGTAAATGTCACAGGTCCCAGGAGGCTGCGGGACCATTCACAAAATGCAGCGCAGCTCCCATGTATGCAGCGGGAAGCCGGTTGCGAAGCTTCAGCTGGCTTCCCTTAGTGAACATGCTGATGCCGGGAACTTGAAGACTGGTGAAGAATCGGCCTGGGTGAGGACAGAGCTGGATCTCCAGTGTCCTTAAATGAAAAGTCAGAAGCTACAGTATTTGTAGCTGCTGATTTTTTTTTTTTTTTTTTTTTATTTTGCTCTTTAAACACCATCAAAATCCTTTTTTTTTTTATATCTTGTGTTTCTGTGGAGGAGATTCACCCCAAGGCTGCTATCACAGTGAAAGCGCTGGCCGTTAGCTGTAAAGCGGCGCTCGTTTTAGCGTTGCTTTACCGCTGTTTAAGCTGCACGTGGCTTTTTGGCTGCTAGCGTGGCGCTTTTAACCCCAAAGAAGGGGTTATACTCCTTCGGAAGCGATTTTCAGGCGCTCTGGAAGCACTGCCCATTCATTTCAATGGGCAGGGCGTTTTGGGAGCGGTGTAAACCGCCCCAAAGATTTTTCTAACGCCCCGCCCAGGTGTAAAGACACCCATTGCAGAGAATGGGAGGCTGGTTTTAGGCGCTTTACAGGCGCGATTTCTAGCACTAAAACGCCTGAAAACTGCCTCAATGTAAAGGGATCTAACCCGGTGATGGGTGTCGCACGGACAGGAAATGCTGGCATATCTCCAAGTTTTGGCTGGTGTTGGGCTTTAATCGATTACAAATCAAATGTTTATGGCCACGTTAAAGCAACCCTGAAGTCTGAAGAGAAACTGACATGCCCCTCAGTGTTGACCACCTAGGTCCCCCACAGTGTTCAGTGGTTCCTTCCTCTGACTTCCACATATTACAGGTTACAGGAGTGTTGTGGAGGTCAGAGGGAGGAACCACTGAAGACTGCAGAGACCCAGAGAATTGACACTACCTGGAGTGTCGGTTCTTCTTTGGACTGGATTTCTTGCAGAGTGGAGTTCTGGTGGCACAGGCAGCAGGAAAGACAATATTGACTTGCTTCTTTCTAGTTATGGCTAATTTCAAATGGAATACCCAATGACAGCGTAGCTTTAGTGTTGGTCATACTTCTAACCATAAATGATCGATTCGAGTTGAAGCTTTTTTTTTTTTAATTCTTTTCCAAAACAAGATCACGATCGCCAACCAATCCATTACAACAGTCGTTCTATATTATGTGTATAGCTAGCATCGGGCAGCACTTCATTAAAGTTGCGTCAGCTGTTTGCCTTCTGCAGCGTATCCTGGATGGCAGCCTTGGTTCCTGTGAACGGTGCCCGCCTATTGTCTGTGGAGTGGGGCAGAGTGAGTAATGTGATTGTGCCATGGCTGCTTTGCATGCATGGAGTGAATCCACAACCTATATGTGAGGCTTTAGGCTCTATAGATGGATATAGCTATTGATGCGGCTCTTGTACACATCGTTCCCGTTTTTCATAAAAGGTTTCTTGCCTTTGTTCCCGGGAAGCAGTATGCAGCCATGTATGTCATGCCAGAGATGCCAAGCTGGGCATGAAGTGGACAAAGACTGTAAGAGTTTCAGCAGCTCCTGAACGCGATCGGACTGCAGAGTGTGAGCTGGAACAGCAGCATTGTACACGGGGGCCAGGGAGGCCAGGAACACAACCAGGAGGAGGGGGGGGGGGGGTAATCATTGCACAAATATATTTTTGTCTCTTCCTTTCATAACCTTCAAAAAAGGGGAAAAAATAAGAGTACAAATTTAAAGCTCAACTCCAGGAAAACAAACACAAATTAATGCAGCTGTGTATTCAGTAATATAATAACCTATTTAAATTTTATTTTTAAATGCAAGAGGCATCAATACTTACATTTTGATCTGTACCTGTACAGAAACACTTAGACTGGGAGAGGGAAGAGCAGTAGTTCAAAGAGCCAATCGGTTATGCTGCAATGATCACGTGCTAACAAAACATGCTGATCATATCAAATCCAGGAAAACGAAATGTCTTCCCTTGCAGTAGAGCTGTGCCCACACTGTAATGCCGCATACACACATTACAGTGAATGTGTGGCACATTCTAGAACTGTACTATATTTCTGATGGACCTTTTTTATTCTATCATGTTTTTTTACTTTTATAAATAAATATTTTTTGATGCACTTATTGTGTTGGATCTTGCTCCGTGCCAATTTGTGCCACCTATCAGTGCCGCCTATCAGTGCCCATCAATGCCACCTCATCAGTGCCACTTCATTGGTGCCACCTCATCGGTGCCCATCAGTGCTGCCCCATCAGTGCTGCCCCATCAGTGCTGCCCCATCAGTGAAGGAGAAAACTTACTTATTTACAAAGTTTTGAAACAAACAAAAAAAACATTTTTTTCAAAATTTTCGGTCTTTTATTTGTTTAGCAAAAAATAAAAACCGCAGAGGTGATCAAATACCACCAAAAGAAAACTTCTTTTGGGTACAGTGTAGCATGACCACTCAATTGTCATTCAAAGTGCGACAGCGCTGAAAGCTCAAAATTGGTCTGGGCAGGAAGTGCCCTGTATTGAAGTGGTTAATATAAGATATATATATATATATATATATATATTTTTTAAAAGCACCCCATCCTTCCATGCTCGTGCGCAGAAGCGAACACATACACAAGTCACGCACGCATATGTAAACCGTGTTTTGCATGTGAGGTATCGCCACAAACGCTCGGCGCTAGGCCTCCTCCGTAACTCTAAACGGGTAACTTGTGAAGGCATTTAAAGCATCGCTTATGAAGATTTGTAAGTACCGTCGTTTATATTCCACGAGCATGCACAATTTTAAAGCGTGACATGTTGGGTATCTGCTCGGCGTAACATCATCTTTCACATTCTACAAATAAAAATGTAGCTTTCTTTTTGGTGGTATCTGATCACCACTGGGGTTTTTATTGTTTGCTAAACAAACTTAAAAAAAAAAGATATTTTTGAAAACTTTATTTTTTTAGGTTATAAAAAAAAATTTCTCCTTCACTGACAAGGTTTTGACAGGTGTTACTGTAGGGCACTGACTGGCACTTTATTGGGCACTGACAGGCGATCCTGAGGGGGCACTGGCAGCTGTGGTGGCACATCTGATGGGGCTGTGCTGATTATCAGCACAGACCCCCCCTCTGACAGGGAGAGCCGCCGATCGACTCTCCCTGTCAGCGCGAACCGAGGAATGCCGTTTTACCGGCACTTCCTGGTTCACGAGATTATCAGCAGTGATTGGTCACAGCTGATCACGTGATAAGAAGAAGCCTTTGTTAGAGGCTTCTTACCACGATCGGAGTTGCAGCATATCAGACTGACACGCCGCACTCGTGATCGCCCCGCTGCGTGCCGGCATGTTATCCTGCTGGACCTCATATGATGCCCAGTCAGGGAAGTCGTTAAAGTGCATTTTTTTCCCCCATAAAATTGTGTTGGGAAAACCGCTGCGCAAATGCTGTGTGAAACAAAAAATGCCAACAATCACCATTTTATTCCCTAGGGTCTCTGCTAAAAAAAAAAAAATAAAAAAAAAATGATAATGTTTTGGGGATTCAAAGTAATTTTCTAGCAAAAAATACTGATTTCAACTTGTAAACAAAAAGTGCCAGAAAAAGTCTGGTCGGCAAGTGGTTGCAGAGTTACATTATTATTATTATTATTATTATTATTCAGGATTTATATAGCACCAACAGTTTACACAGCACTTTACAACATGAGGGCAGACAGTACAGTTACAATACAATTCAATACAGAAGGAATCAGAGGGCCCTGCTCGTTAGAGCTTACAATCTAGGAGGGAGGGTCAATGATACAAAGGGTAATAGCTGTGGGGGATGATCTGATGGAGAAAGTAAAAGTACAGTTGTTAGGTGGGGCCCGGATAGGTTTCTCTGAAGAGAAGAGTTTTCAGGGATTGTCTAAAAGCAAGCAGAGTAGGAGATAGTCAGACAGATTGGGGTAGGGAGTTTCAGAGGATGGGAAAGGCCCGGGAAAAGTCCTGGAGGCGAGCCTGGGAGGAGGTAACGAGGGAGCTAGAGAGCAGAAGGTCTTGGGAGGAACGAAGGGAACGAGTAGGTTGGTGTTTTTGAGACTAGGCTAGTGATGTAGCTGGGGGCAGAGTTGTGGATGGCTTTGTAAGTTGTTAGAATTTTGAATTTCATTTGTTGGGTGAGTGGAAACCAGTAGACATGTGCAATTCGTTTCCTTTTTTTTTTCTCGTTTTTTTTCGCTATTTTCGTTCGTTTTCGTACGAATGAACGAATCGTTCGAAACGGAATAATGAATCATTCGAATCGAACGAATCCGAAAAACAACGAAAATCCGAAAAAAACTAATTAGAAACAACAAATGTACTAATGAAGAAAATCCGAAAAAAAAACAAATTGGAAACAACAAATGTACTAATGAAGAAAATCTGAAAAAAACTAATTAGAAACAACAAATGTACTAATGAAGAAAATCCGAAAAACGAACGAAAAAATTCGTACATTCGTAACTTTTTTTTTGAATTGGTAATTTTCCGTGTCCCTTACAATGGTGCTGCTTAACGTGCTTCGAATGGATTGAACAAAAAAATTTGTACATTCGTAACTTTTTTTTTTTTTGATTCGTAAATTATTAAAATGTAATAATAGCATACACATTACATAAAATTATGAATTATGCTCCGAAAATTAAACTAAACGAATCAACGAAAAGATAACTCTTACGAATGTACGAATCGTTACGAATCAACGGAAACGAAAAAAAAAAAAACGAATTTTTTTGTTGTGCACATGTCTAGAAACCAGTGGAGGGATTTATAGAGGGGTAGGAGACACAGAGCGGTTGGTAAGGTGGATGAGCCTGGCAGCAGCATTCATGATGGCGTGAAGGGAGATAGCCAATATAAAGGTAATCCTGCTAGGCGGGCGTTGCAGTAGTCGAGGTGAGGGATGACCAGGGGGTGAATTAGGAGTTTTGTGGTGTCATTGGTTAGGAAGGGGCGACATTCATTCATGGCTTTTTTTATATCTGCCTACAGTTCAGCTTTAAAACAAAAATAAAAACTCGGACCAGTGCTCCCCCTGCCCTAGTAAAAAGAAAATGGGTTGTCCATTTGGTTGTGTAATCACATAAGCTTGTGGATAGTCTTTGGGTTTTCCAAATAGTTTCCCATACACATAAATACCAGCAAACCTGAAGTTGCATTGCTCGGAGAGGTACAGCACTGACTATACTGGTCTGATCAAATTTTTATCTGCATAAGAAGTCACTATAATTGGCTTCAGCTCACCTGAGCCTCTCTCTTTAATAAGTGTCTCCAGACAAATACAAGAAGAACAAGACTTTCCTAGATGTGAAGTGTTCAGAAGTGAGCGTGTTCAGCGGTGGCATGAAAGAGAATAGTAGATTACACAGATTACAGATAGAAATGTATGAGATGAAACTCTCTCATTATGCTCAAAGTGTTTAGGACAGAATTCAATCGTGGTCAGATCCTCGAGGAGCTGCGGAATTCATTGGACATGAAAGTCAAAATTACCTGTATGAAGTAAAGGAGAATGATGACCAGATAATTTATCGAGGTCTACCACTAGGATTCAGGTGTACCGTGTATGTTTAGGTCAAGTCAGAAGACTAGGACTTTACAGGTGCTATATATTCCACATACACACTTTCCTTTTATTAGAAAAATACAGCTGTGGCCAAAAGTTTTGAGAAGGACACAAAAATTAGTTTTTAGAGTCTGCTGCTTCAGTGTTTTTTTTTATTTTTTTTATTTGTTAGATCTTTTTGTCAGATGTTACTATGGTATACTGAAGTAGACATGTGCAATTAGTTTCGTTTTTTTCGTTATATTCGTTCATTCTTTATCGTACGAATGAACGAACGATTCGCTAAAAATTTTAACGAATCAAACGAATACGAAAAACAACGAAAATCCGAAATAACCAAATTAGAAACAACGAAACTACGAAAGAAGAAAATCCGAAAAACGAAAACGGGAACGAAAATCAAAATGAACGAAAAAATTCGTACATTTGTAATTTTTTTTCTTTTTTTTTGTTGAATTGGTAATTTTCCGTGTCCCTTACAATGGTGCTGCTTAACGTGCCTCAAATCGATTGAACGAAAAAATTCGTACATTCGTAACTTTTTTTTTTTTCGATTCGTAATTTTCCGTGTCTCTTAAAATGTAATAGCATACACATTACATAAAATTAGGAATTATGCTCCGATTACGAATCTACGAAAACAATGTTACGAAAGTACGAATAAATCAATCTAACGAAAGTACGAATGTAACTAAATCTACAAAAATACGAATGCGTCCGAATTTCAAATAAACGAAAATTAAACTAACGGAAAAACGAATCAACGAAAAAATAGCTTACGAAAATACGAATCGTTACGAATACGAACACCGACGACTTACGAAATTACGAATCGTTACGAATCAACGGAAACGAACAAACGAAACTAAATACATTTTTCTATTGTGCACATGTCTAAAGGCAGCACCATGTATCGACTTCTATGTCTAGCATCATAACATGCTGCTGAGCCATGGCAGTGATCCTTGATTTTCTAGAGGTCATCTGAATATGTCTCTGAATCCCACAAGAAAGTGTGGGTGCTAATGAGAGATTCCTGCACCATAATATGGAATATGGGGAAGATAGGGGGGTGGGTAGGTTTAGGCCAGCCTTGGCAAAATGGCTAAAAATTGCCCAAAATTGTATACAAGCCTGTCTCCTAGATACACAAAGCCACTGGTTTTCATTGTGCACCATTACAACCTTTCAGACGGTTGGTGTCCCAACAACCAGTTATGTCGTCGGCTAATAAGGACGACTTTGTGCACCTGCACAGAACCTCTAATGTTGGGTGTCCTATGTGTTGTGTTGTAGTATTAATTTCATTTTTACATTTTAGAACAGAGTGCTTTTAGATTATGTCCAGCGCAGTTTTTTGTTATATATACACAAACTAGTGAAAAAAGCAGCAATACCACATATGATAAACAAGTCAAAAATGGGGGAAAAAAAAAGGTTACTCTATGCTTTTAGATTGTGCAGCATTTTAAAGGGCGCCTCAAGAGCGTGCAGCATTTCAAAAGGTGCCAAAGATTGTCTAAGGCCCCTTTCACATGAGGCGGACTCCGCTTGCACGGAATCCGCCTCTGTCCGCCGGCTCAGCGGGAGATCTCTCCGTTGATCTCCGCTGAACCGGCGGATGACAAGTCCCTCTCTGCTCGCTGGTCTCTTTGGAGAGATCGAATGAAAACGGACAGTGTGTCCGTTTTCATCAGATCTCACCCGATCCGTGAAAGGGGCCGGATCGGACCAGATAGACTAACATGGAGCGCCCGTTCAGATCCGATCTGAACGGTCCGATCGCGTGAAAGGGGCCTAAAAAGGTTGAGAAATGCTGGTTTAGGCCGTCGCCTCCTAAAACAGATTTCTAGTATATTTGCTTGCCTTGTGGTGCTTGTTTACAGATGTTGGCTCCATTTCCTTACTTTTTTTCATTTCACAGATTTTGCCATCTAGTAAACCTTTTTCATGGGAAAAATGTAAAAGCTATTGTAGCCAAGTTCCAGAAAATGTTAGTTGCCAGAATGCCATTCTAACCCTTTGACTTCAGTGCATTCCAAGTTTGCAAGTATGCCAGTCTGACTTCACTGGATACATACCGTATATACTTGAGTATAAGCTGACCCGAATATAAGCCGAGGCACCTAATTTTACCACAAAAAGCTGTGAAAACGTATTGACTCGAGTATAAGCCTAGGGTGAGAAATGCGCAGCTACTGTAAGTGGAAAAGAGGGTCAACAATGCCCATTTGCAGCCTCACTGTGCCCATTTGCAGCCATAAGTCCCCCAAACTTCAAACTTGGTAGTTAAGGGTTCCTAAATGCCCCCTATCTGCAGCCAAAAATCTCTGGACCCAAAGGGTCCTGAAATGACATTGCTGCAGATGGACACAGTTTGGGGCCCTGTATCTCGGGGTCACTTGGTGTTAGGAACCCCATCTTTGGATATGTTGTAGTGCCATTGGGTTTGAATACCAAATTTGGGGTTCCTAGCACCAAGTGGCCCCGAGATACGGGGCCCCAAAGTCAGGTCGGAAAATGTCAAGCACTTTTCTGCAGCAGAGTGACATTTTCCGAACCGACTTAGTGCTAGGAAACCCATCTTTGGATATGTTGTAGTGCTAGTTCCACTGGGGTTCCTAGCACCAAGTGGCCCTGAGAGACGGGGCACCAAAGTCAGGTCGGAAAATTTAATTTTCTGCTGCAGAAAAGTGCTTGACTCGAGTATAAGCAGAGGGGGGCATGTTCAGCACAAAAAAATGTGCTGAAAAACTCGGCTTATACTCGAGTATATGCGGTATTTGTTCTGGTCAGTGTTCTGGTTAGAATTTATTGCAAGCCGAGACATGTAGGCAGTCAGCATTTTTCAAGAAAAGCTTGGCAGAGACAGGACCTTTTATTTCCCCCATGATGTCTTTTTACGTGCCATCATTTTTAAAGTTTAATTTTTTTATTTTTTTTGCAGCTTGCAAAGTGTCTCCTACTTTTTTTGTATTTGTCCGTGCCATCTCCACCTTTCTGGTCCAGTGTTCAATTTGGGCTTCATGTCTCTTGATGCCTGGCTCTACTAATGCTGCCATACGCATATATCTTTCATTCCTGAAAACCAGTCAATCATGTCTTTCTAAAACTGATTGCACTTCATTGTTACATTAAATAAATCAATTCGTCAAAAAGATGATCAGCCCCGAAAAAAAAAAAAAAAAAAAAAAACCCAGTTGAATTCAACAAAATTGGTCCATTTTCTTGGTACTGTAGTCTCAAATCGATATGCGGTCAAATTATGTTTTGACGCAATCAAGTGTGTGATCAATTGTTCTGTGTATAGCCAGCATGACCGTCAGATGTGGAAATTGGAAACAGACAAGGCACTACTGAGAACCTGGTGAAGGACATGTATAGCATAAAAACTAAAAAACATGTCTTGTGTTTTATTTTTTTATTTTTTTTTTACGGCAGAAGGTGAACCTGCAAAATCTGAGTTGCATGTGATGTCATGTACTGTGCATAAAGTTATAGAAACATCATTCCTTTTTATGTTCCCCCTGAAAAAGTGGACCTTGCTTCACGAACGCATTGAGAAGTCCTCATCTGCCGGGTGGACTATATTTGAGAACTACAAACTTCTATATATTCATGATGGACCAACATACACTATAATCTCAAAAGTATTGGGACACCTGCCTTTACAGTCTAATGCCCCGTACACACGGTTGGAAAATCCGACCACAAAATCCATCGGATTTTTTCCGAGGGATTTTGTCCGACACTGGTGTTGCATACACACGGTCGGACAAAGTTGTCGGAAAATCCGATCATTCTGAACGTGGTGACGTTCGTTGCGTACGACGGGACTACATGGAGGCTAGTAGCCAATAGCTTTGGTCTTGTAATGTGATCTGAGCATGCGTGGCACTTTGTCCGTCGGAATTCGCTACACACGATCGGAAAAAGTCCGATAGGACTTTGTTGTCGGAAAATTTGAGAGCAGGAGATAAAACTTTGTCCGTCGGAAAATCCGACGGAAAAAGTCCGATGGAGCCTACACACGGTCGGAATTTCCTACAACATTGTCCGATAGGACATTTTCCGTCGGAAAATTTGACCGTGTGTACGGGGCATTAGGCTGTAGGGTTCAATATTGAGTTGGCCCACCCTTTGGAGCTATAACAGCTTCAACTCTTCTGGGAAGACTGTCCACAAGGTTTAGAAGTGTGTCTATGGGAATGTTTGTCCATTCTTCCAGAAGCGCTTTTGTAAGGTCAGGCGTTGAACGAAAAGGTCTGGCTCGCGGTCTCCGCATTAATTCATCCCATAGTTGTTCTTTCAGGCTGAGGTCAGGACTCTGAAGGCCAGTCAAGTTCCTCCACCATACATATATTTTATACACCATTCCTCCATACATGTCTTTATGGACCTTGCTTTGTGTACTGGTCCAAATCGTGGAGGGGGGATTATGGTGTTGGGTTGTTTTTTCAGGGGTTGGGCTTGGCCCCTTAGTTCCAGTGAATGGAACTCTTAAGGCATCAGAATACTAAGATATTTTTGGACCGTTTCATGCTCCCAACTTTGTGGGAACAGTTTGGGGATGGCCCCTTCCTGTTCCAACATGACTGAGCACCAGTGCACAAAGCAAGGTAGGGGGGATTTTTTAACATGTAAAGGTTTTGGCAATACGTGAAACTTTTGCAGGTGTTCAGTACTTTATTTGGGATGTTGGTACTGCCAGAAGTAAATCAAAAGGTGGAGTACTATAATTCAATAGGAGCCCTATATAGGCAAGGTGGCCATATAGTGTCTCTTTTGGGGCAGTGACTGCTTCTCCGACAAATGAACCACGTCATAAGACCTATTGATTTAGGTAAAGCTTGCTGATTTCATTGGTAGTACCACTTTAAAGAATGCAGCGCCTTGAGGCGATTCAGTTCGCATTGTAGCGCTATACAAGTTATTCATTCATTCATTCATTCATTCATTCATTCATTAAAGAACAAGTTTGGGAGAAACTTTATTTTTTTTTTTTGCTTTTATATCCAACTTTTCTCATGATTTTTTTCCAGCCTCACCGATTTAAAACATTTGGCTGTGGAAAGTGCATGACTAAACTACAGAAAGTGTGCAATTCAAAGCCATAAAAACGGATTATATTACAAAGAACAAAGTAGCAGTCGAATCCTTATGGATGATAACTGTGCACAAAGTTTTATTTCTTCATGAAATTGGCTTGGAACGAGTAGCCCTATGGGCATCCTGGATAATGGGTGGAGGATATGGTCTAGTGTTCATAGTTTTTAGAGAAATTCATTAACTTAAATTCAACTTCTAAATTAACACAGACCTCTGTGACTTCAAGGTTGGCTTAGACAACTTTCCGTAATTCAGATTTAGAGAAACTTGGGAGCTGAGCATCATGGGAGGAAAATTTGTCTGCATTGATGAAAGTGAGAGAGAGAGAGAGAGAGAGAGAGAGAGAAAATACCCTGGCAGAATTTGATTTCTTGGCCATTTTTCAGAGAATATGAATGATAACACAAAAACACTTCTTTCACTCATGGTTAGTGTTTGGCTGAAGCCATTTATTATCAATCAACTGTGTTTACTCTTTTTAAATCATAATGACAACAGAAACTACCCAAATGACCCTGATCAAAAGTTTACATACCCTGGTGATTTTGGCCTGATACAATGCAAACAAGTTGACACAAAGGGGTTTGAATGGCTATTAAAGGTAACCATCCTCATCTGTGATCTGTATGCTCACAATTAGTGTGTGTATAAAAGGTCAATGCATTTCAGGACTCATGCCAGACCCTTGCATCTTTCATCCAGTGCTTCACTGACGTTTCTGGAGTCATGGGGAAAGCAAAAGAATTGTCAAAGGATCTGCAGGAAAAGGTAGTTTAACTGTATAAAACAGGAAAGGGATAAAAAAAAAGATAGCCAAGGAATTGAGAATGCCAATCAGCAGTGTTCAAACTAAATCAAGAAGTGGCAAATGAGGGGTTCTGTTGAAACCAAACCACGGTCAGGTAGACCAACTAAACTTTCAGCCACAACTGCCAGGAACCCCACAAATAACTTCAGGTGAAATACAGGACTCTCTGAAAACATGTGGTGTGGCTGTTTCAAGATGCACAATAAGGAGGCACTTGAAGAAATATGGGCGGCATGGTCGAGTCGCCAGAAGAAAGCCATTACTACGCAAATGCCACAAAGTATCCCACTTACAATACACCAAACAGCACAGAGACAAGCCTCAAACCTTCTGGCACAAAGTCATTTAGAGTGATGAGACCAAAATCGCTGATGTTTTGGGGATGTGTGAGCTACAAAAGGCACAGGAAACTTGGTCAAAATTGTTGGCAAGATGAATGCAGTATGTTATCAAAAAATACTGTAGGAAAATTTGCATTCATCAGCCAGGAAGCTGCGCATGGGACGTACTTGGACATCCCAACATGACAATGATCTAAAACACAAGGCCAAGTTGACCTGTCATTGGCTACGGCAGAATAAAGTGAAGGTTCTGGAGTGGCCATCTCAATCTCCTGACTTCAATATCATTGAGCCCCTCTGGGGAGATCTCAAAACGTGCCGTTCCTGCAAGACAGCCCAAGAATTTACAGGAACTGGAGGATTTTTGCCAAGAGGAATGGGCAGCTTTACCATCTGAGATAAAGAGCCTCATCCACAAATACCACAAAAGACTTCAAGCTGTCATTTGATGTTAACGGAGGCAATACACGGTATTAATAACTGGGGTATGTCAACTTTTGATCAGGGTCATTTGGGTAGTTTCTGTTGCCATTATGATTTTAAAAAGAGTAAACACAGTTGATTGATAATAAATGGCTTTAGCCAAACACTAACCATGAGTGAAAGAAAAGTTTTTGTGTTCTCATTCATATTATCTAAGCACAACTGTATGTATGTAATGAAAAATAAAAAATGTTATATATATATATATATATATATATATATATATATATATATATATATTCTCTGCCAGAATACAATACTTTTTTATTTTTAAGTAAAAAATGTTTAGGCATAGATTTTGGGTCCAGTCCCGCTGTCTGTGTCAAGGGACACAGCAGCCTGGCTCGGAAGCGATTCCATTGCACAGAGCAGGTAACTATACAGATAAAAAATCCTTCAATCGCTTTCACAATTGACTTGATTAATCCGTTGTCTTGTGTACAATCAGCCTGTTGCGTTTTTCCCGCAGGATTAGTGCAGCTGGCTATAAGCCGCCATCACTAATCATTGTGTTCTGCTGACAGGGAAGGCTCTCTGCGCTTTCCGCCAGCAGAACACAACAGCGCTGCACGAGGGATACCTCCATCAACACTGACACTGTTGATGGGGAAATCGAGCAATTTTCTTTCCTTCCACCCATGGTGAGAGGAAAGAAAACCTGCATATGGTCTGCCTTGGAGCGTTTGTCATCATGTTCAGTCCCATTGACGAAACAGGACATGAAGAGAAATCTTTTAGCAGCAATAAATACATATTCTAGCCCTTATTATCTGCAATAAAAAAGTTTATTTGGTGGAGTACTTCTTTTCTTTGACTTTTTTTTTTTCTGGAGAGTTTCTTACTTTCCACTATGTTCTGGACAGCAATGATGTAGACCCACCAGGTGAACAGATTGATGTAAATCCTAATTTCCCAATATCAGATGATGATTGGTCATTCTCATTTGTATCTGCTCTTCCGCTTGGTCTACAAGCTGTGTCCGAGGATCTCTACTTCTCTTCCCATCCCTAGAATTACACACGATCCATGGTTGTGCTTTCATCATCTCTCATGTGGAACGTGTTGTTTAGGGACCTGAGCTCTTTTGAGATAATTATAATTCTTTAGTGTCAAGAGGTAGGGGAATACTCCCGAGATGTAATTTGCTCTTTAAGTTAATTTATGCCTCTACTTGATAAGGACTGAAATAGTCTTTCTGATTGCTCTTCAAAGGAAGATTCATTTAACATTTTAAGGCTCAACCATATCAGTGCAATGGGTTTTTTTTTTCTCTGCAAAGCCAATCATATTACTGCGTATTGAAATAAGGGGATTTTATACTGACTGTAAAATCAGACAGGTAGATACGGCACAGTGTTTTAGTGTAGACAGATTGAATCGATGTTCAAGGGAAATCGTAGTCTTTGCAACGTAAGAGATGCCAGAGATTTGCTTGATGATGTAATCCTCCTTTTCATGTCACACTTGACACCTCCCACTGTGCATTCACTGTTTTTTGGTTGTTTTCTCTTTCAAAAACCCTTATTTACTCACCTTAGCCCACCACCATATGTCTTATTGTTGCCTCTTCTGGGACTGGAGACCAGTGATCCAGCACTGTCCCCCACAGGTGTCTCTTCCAGGACTGGAGACCAGTGATCCAGCACTGTCCCTCACAGGTGTCTCTTCCAGGACTGGAGACCAGTGATCCAGCACTGTCCCTCACATGTCTCTTCCAGGATTGGAGACCAGTGATCCAGCGCTGTCCCTCACGGGTGTCTCTTCCAGGATTGGAGACCAGTGATCCAGCACTGTCCCTCACGGGTGTCTCTTCCAGGATTGGAGACCAGTGATCCAGCGCTGTCCCTCACGGGTGTCTCTTCCAGGATTGGAGACCAGTGATCCAGCGCTGTCCCTCACATGTGTCTCTTCCAAGATTGGAGACCAGTGATCCAGCGCTGTCCCTCACGGGTGTCTCTTCCAGGATTGGAGACCAGTGATCCAGCGCTGTCCCTCACGGGTGTCTCTTCCAGGATTGGAGACCAGTGATCCAGTGCTGTCCCTCACGGGTGTCTCTTCCAGGATTGGAGACCAGTGATCCAGCGCTGTCCCTCACGGGTGTCTCATCCAGGACTGGAGACCAGTGATCCAGCACTGTCCCTCACAGGTGTCTCTTCCAGGACTGGAGACCAGTGATCCAGCACTGTCCCCCACAGGTGTCTCTTCCAGGATTGGAGACCAGTGATCCAGCACTGTCCCCCACAGGTGTCTCTTCCGGGATTGGAGACCAGTGATCCAGCACTGTCCCTCACAGGTGTCTCTTCCGGGATTGGAGACCAGTGATCCAGCACTGTCCCCCACAGGTGTCTCTTCCAGGACTGGAGACCAGTGATCCAGCACTGTCCCTCACAGGTGTCTCTTCCAGGATTGTAGACCAGTGATCCAGCACTGTCCCTCACAGGTGTCTCTTCCAGGATTGGAGACCAGTGATCCAGCACTGTCCCTCACAGGTGTCTCTTCCAGGATTGGAGACCAGTGATCCAGCACTGTCCCTCACATGTGTCTCTTCCAGGACTGGAGACCAGTGATCCAGCACTGTCCCTCACAGGTGTCTCTTCCAGGACTGGAGACCAGTGATCCAGCACTGTCCCCCACAGGTGTCTCTTCCAGGACTGGAGACCAGTGATCCAGCACTGTCCCCCACAGGTGTCTCTTCCAGGATTGGAGACCAGTGATCCAGCGCTGTCCCTCACGGGTGTCTCTTCCAGGATTGGAGACCAGTGATCCAGCACTGTCCCTCACATGTGTCTCTTCCAGGATTGGAGACCAGTGATCCAGCGCTGTCCCCCACAGGTGTCTCTTCCAGGACTGGAGACAAGTGATCCAGCGCTGTCCCTCACAGGTGTCTCTTTCAGGATTGGAGACCAGTGATCCAGCACTGTCCCTCACAGGTGTCTCTTCCAGGACTGGAGACCAGTGATCCAGCTCTGTCCCTTACAGGTGTCTCTTCCAGGATTGGAGACCAGTGATCCAGCACTGTCCCTCACAGGTGTCTCTTCCAGGACTGGAGACCAGTGATCCAGCTCTGTCCCTCACAGGTGTCTCTTCCAGGATTGGAGACCAGTGATCATCCAGCACTGTCCCTCACGGGTGTCTCTTCCAGGACTGGAGACCAGTGATCCAGCTCTGTCCCTTACAGGTGTCTCTTCCAGGATTGGAGACCAGTGATCCAGCACTGTCCCTCACAGGTGTCTCTTCCAGGATTGGAGACCAGTGATCCAGCACTGTCCCTCACAGGTGTCTCTTCCAGGATTGGAGACCAGTGATCCAGCACTGTCCCTCACAGGTGTCTCTTCCAGGATTGGAGACCAGTGATCCAGCACTGTCCCTCACAGGTGTCTCTTCCAGGATTGGAGACCAGTGATCCAGCACTGTCCCTCACAGGTGTCTCTTCCAGGATTGGAGACCAGTGATCCAGCACTGTCCCTCACAGGTGTCTCTTTCAGGATTGGAGACCAGTGATCCAGCACTGTCCCTCACAGGTGTCTCTTTCAGGACTGGAGACCAGTGAACCAGGACTGGAGACCAGTGAACCAGGACTGGAGACCAGTGAACCAGGACTGGAGACCAGTGAACCAGGACTGGAGACCAGTGATCCAGGACTGGATGGGAACTACAATCTATTTCATAGGTTATCGACTGCTGTTTCTAATTAATAAGTATGAATGTGCATGCACATTAGAAGTAAGCACTCTCTGAGACACGTTCAGCTTGGTTACTTCTAACTTCTAATTTATTTCTGGGCGGTATCAATATTTATACAGAAAGATACGTCATTGCTATGTCAGTCTAATAGGTACATCTCATTGGTTAAAATACAAGAGAAATGGAGAAAATTGATGCTTGAAGTTTGGTTGAAGCTTGTTATCTAGTGACGTCTTACATTCTTCTAATGTGTGTGTGATGGGGGGTATAGACGCCATCTTTAGTTCCAAACAGAGTCAATCTGTATACTACATAATAAGTAAGGAGTTGCATAGAAACATGTATACACATAAGCAAATAGACATTTTCTAATTATCAGTGTGTACATTATATTCCTCCACAATCCAGCACTGTCCCACA
>CM053032.1:226638813-226848813 GCA_028564925.1 Lithobates sylvaticus | reverse complement strand
TAACTCGTTGCTGCACTTGGATCTGGCGCTGCTTGTCCTTATGTTTTTTGCCAGAGGTTCTTCTACCCTTCAGCACGCTGCCTTCTCAGTGCCAGCAACACCCCCTGCGGTAAACCACCCAGGCTACGGACCCCCACCAAATACATCCCTATCAGAAGTCTCCTTATACCAGTTCTAATTTACTATTGACTCTCTCTGATTTCTCACTTTCTGGATTTTTGGACTACATGTTCAGATCTTAGACAGTTTCTACCCCTCCTCCATCCTACGGATGACACAACCTTGTATGGTCAACATACCTTAGCGCAACAATTATGTGTGTTTGGGTCTGGTAATGAGAATTTTTTTTATATCATGATTTTGGTCTTTGCGATCTTCAAGCAGAGGCCAAATTTCCCACTTTCTTCTTTGACGCTTTTGATCAGATGTTTCAGGCCGTCTTTGATTTTTAAAAGTAGTTCTATTAGTGTATCGAAGATTATTGCTGTTTCTCCCTCCAATCTTTACTCCAATTATTATTTTTTCTTCAAGCTTCAGCATCGTCCTGATCATTTCAACATACAGGTTGAATTAGAAAGGCGAAACAATGCAACCTTCCCATACTCCCTTCTCAATCCAATCAGCATCCCCATTTGATGTTCTCATAGTAGCTTCTTGGTTTGTGTTCCATGCCTGTACCAACTTGACTAGATGCGTTGGCACCCTAGCTCTCCGCTTTTTTTTTTTTTTTTTTTTTGATTAAACATGTGTGGACTTTCTTTTGAAAATGGACATTCTTTTGCTATGGAGCAACACAAACAGGTTGATAAACGAGGTTGACTATAATTTTAAAGGAAGCATTCATTTCTAAGCCATTCTAAAGACCATAATTCGGAATGCCTTCATTCCAGTACATCATTTTATGTCTGTGTACATGGAAAACTCTTCATGTATTGGCTTCTTTGTTGGCAGAATACGTTTTTCAGAGTAAGATAGGAAAACATTTGTATAGACCTGTTAAAGCCTCATGATAATTATGATTTATGCTTATCACCCTTTGACCCCCACAGGTCAATTCCCTTTTTTTTGCTCTTTGGTTCCAAGAAAACTGAGCGATTTCAATCTTCAATCCTCTTATTCTGCCTGATTAGGTCCCGACTCTTCCCATCCATCTCATGTTTGGCATTTTCTGCTTTTACTTTAACTTTTCCAGGAACAAAAGGTGTCTCTTTTTGGAGTCAAATTCCTGCCTTTTTGCCCCAAATCACCAAGGGTTTCTATTGAGCATAAAACAAACAGCTCTTAATGTCCTGTCTAGACTCTTACAAGGGTGTCATGATTGGGGCTTGTATTGGGGTTTGTCAGAACCCGGCTCTAAGACGGAAATAGGACATCCGTCTTCAAAGAACAAAACGGCAGCTTTATCTACAGCAGATCCCTGGACAGAATCAGCTCATTATTAATTGAAAATCGGTGTATAGCGAAGTCAGGACAAGTGAGGTGTGAGAACTGGGGAGGGGCCGGGGGCTTATTGTTCAATCCTTCTGTTGTGTTTGCTGAATAGATGTCAGCAGTGTGTGCTTGGTTCCCATTTGTCCTTTTGGGCTCTTAGAACTCGGACTCCTAATACCCATGGATTAACACAAGTGGTCATAGAGATTTATTAAAGAACAACGCCACTTAAATACATAAAGACACCTTTTTCGTTAATGTAGTTGGTCATTATTTTTTGAGCAATAAAACCACATTAAATTGTGTCTTTTTATGTTGAGGTGTAAAATGCCAGGGCAGGAATTCAAGAAAATGCATTGGTGAGTTTAATTCATTAGGGGGTATTGCGCACATGAGGTTGAAGCCTCATGCAAATGTGAACTTGCAGTTCTAGAAAGCTTCTGAGGTGCTGTGAGAGATAAACGTGTGTAGGCACCTTTTTTGGCCTACCTTTTAACTCTTCCACTCTTTTTATAAGGTCTTTTTTTGCCCTCCTCTGGATAGGCTAGTTAGGATGGTAGGTCATTTTTTTTTTTTTAGATGGGGGGGGGAGGGGGGGGGGGTTTCATAGTCGGGAAGGTTGAATATAGGCACCAGTCCATCTAGTTCAGTGTGCTTATACATATGCGTTTGTCTTTACCATTCCCCATATACATTGTGTTCGCTAAAAAAAAACTTTTTTTAATTTTATCTACACTCCCTACTGACACCTCCAACTGTGGAAGGGAGTTTCATGTCCTTACCACTCTAATGCCCTGTACACACGATCGGAAAATCCGACCACAAAATCCATCGGATTTTTTCCGACGGATTTTGTTCGACACTGGTGTCGCATACACACGGTCGGACAAAGTTGTCGGAAAATCCGATCATTCTGAACGTGGTGACGTTTGTTGCCTACGACGGGACTACGTAGAGGCTAGTAGCCAATAGCTTTGGTCTTGTATTGTGATCTGAGCATGTGTGGCACTTTTGTTCGTCGGAATTTGCTACACACGATCGGAAAAAGTCCGATAGGACTTTGTTGTCGGAAAATTTGAGAGCAGGAGATAAAACGTTGTCCGCCGGAAAATCCGACGGAAAAAGTCCGTTGGAGCCTACACACGGTCGGAATTTCCGACAACATTGTCCGATAGGACATTTTCCGTCTGAAAATCCGACCGTGTGTACGGGGCATTACAGTAAAGATCCCCTTACAGAGTTTAAGGTTAAACCATTTTATTGAGTAGCCACATGACTTCCTAAGAGACCAAAGATTGAATAGTTGCTAGAATCATCATCGTTAAGGTATATCCTCATAAGCATCTCTTCTCCAGGGCGAAAAAGTTTAACATTTGCAGCTTTTCCTTATAACTGAGGTCCTCCAACCCCATTATTGGCTTTGTTGCCCTTCTCTGGACCCTCTCCAGTTCAGCACATCCTTCCTGAGGAGAATAGAAAAATAAATAGAGGAGACTTTGCTGGATTACAAAAGGAGCAGTCTGGGACCTGGCAACCACCCTGATGCACGCCGGGGTGGTTGCCACGTCCTGGCGTGCATCGGCGTCATGTTGCTGGCTCCTCCCTGCGTCGTTTTGTTGCGAAGTGATGTCGTGGGGGCATCTCCTTGTATTTACATGGGATGGAATAATCCGCAGTAATCATTATTGAAGCGTTTGAAAGGGAATGCTGATATTAGGGGGTTGATCTACCTGCACTTTGGCATGCTGTTCCAGACCAGGATGGAAGGTGACTGAAGGGCTTCCTTTATTGTTCAAATGCTTATGTGGCCTTTTTAATGAGGGTCCACTAAAGAGGGTAAGCGGCTGTGTGATCAGGTGCCTGTGATGGTTTCCTTTCTTCTCACCTTATGCTAAACCATTCTTTATGAACTGTGTTGAACTAACGTCTGTTGGATTTGCCTTCTGTGGACTTATACAAGCGCTGCACTTCACCTGTAAAAAAAAGTTGTACTGCAGTGCTCATGTGCTAAGGAAGGGAGCATGCTGATAGAGAGAGGAGATCAGAGATTTTCCCTGCCCAATCTAAGGCTGGAGGAGAGAAATGGAGTGGTTGAGAATTGAGTCATGCGTGGGAATATACTGCCAACATCCTGTATAAAAATGTACAAGAACATGCATGAAATGCATTCGTGGATGCCCCCATGGACTTTAGAAATGACAGAATATGAAAGTAAATAAAGTAGAAATTTTAATAAGAAGGCTTTATTATTTATATAAAAATAGTAAAAAGTATGGATCAAATACAGATACTCATCAAAGAATAAGCGTGTAACAATACATCAACATTTTCGACATGTATATAGTAAAAATAGCAACGTACAGTAACCCAAACTCATATATATCTCTAATGTGCCACCTAAATAAAGTAGGATTCAGCAGATTAGATATTGCAACCATATACCCGACATGTTTCAGAATTTTTAGCACCGTAGTACATTTTCCTTCTTCAGGGGTGGTATGTTTTAAAGCAAAGTTGGGTTGCTAGTTTCATATCTGGAGGAGGGACAGGACCTATAAGTGTTGCAGAACTGGAGCAAAGAAAATTCAGATCTTCTACCCTGCCATACAGGGCTGTGCTGTAAATCTCAGGACTGGATATAAAGAAATACGCGTCCGTTGGCAGGTACGATGGCATCCATATATGCATTTTGCCTGGAGTTCAGCTTTAACTTGTGATTACTGATTAAAAACAATTGAAATGTTTCTGATGAAATATGTGGTGTTGCTTTTTCCATTTTAAAAGACAAATGATAAATGAGGCAGATGCTATCATTTTTAATATCACAGTATTTTAATGTGGAACTTTCATCCAATACAACAAAACGTGTTCAATTCCATCATCCATGCAGTTTGATAAATGTTGCTCAATGAATGTAATTCTGCTGTTCCGCATTATACTCCCAATTAGGTCTCTGAGGAGTCATTATTCTCAATAATTGACTTTTCCTTTGGTTATTTGACTGTCGTTTTTGTACATGACTGTGTTTATAATGAAGCATTTACAGTATTTTCTCCAGCCGGCTCGGCCTGGCAACCGATCGTTTCAATATGGACTTTGCTTTTTTCCTTTGTCCCAGTCAGATGCCGTGTACAAAGACCTCCGTTATATCACAAGTACAAGCGAGAGGCCAGACAGCGAAGGCTGTACCGTTCAGGCTGAAGTGTGTGCAGCCACTGCTGGAGGGAATTGTCTTCATCTCCTGTGGATCCCCCTATGTACAGTTCACTCGTAGCAGCTTAATCCTGGGTTAACCTTTCTGCGCATAGGGTCTGCTCCTAGTGTTTGTGGTTGTTGGAATAAATAAACTACATGTTTGATTGCAGCTGCTTAATCCCGATCATCTCATAGCTTATCTCATAGCCCGCAGATCAGGACATCTCACTCAGACCCAACTCCTATAGACAGATGGGAGCCAGTTATATAACCTGCCAAGCTGCGTCTCACTCCTCAGTCTGTCTCCATCTTCTGCTAGAGCCTCTCTTGGGTTCTTATTCAGTGGTTCCAGATTTGATGGGTTCCCTTCTTTGAACTATTCATTTTTTGAATAGGGTAAAATCGCAAAGAGAATGGTTAAACCAACCTTGGGTGGTGGGCAGTTTGCTGAAGCATAGAGAACATGCAAGCATTCAGTCTCATGATTGAAGGATGGTCATATTTTCTTTTTGGTGAAGGTGCCATTCTGACATATACTATATTGTCAAAAGTATTGGGACAACTGCCTTTACACGCACATGAACTTTAATGGCATCCCAGTCTTAGTCCGTAGGGTTCAATATTAAGTTGGCCCAAGGCCAACCCAGCTATAACAGCTTCAACTCTTCTGGGAAGGCTGGAGTGTTTCTATGGGAATGTTTGACCATTCTTCCAGAAGGCTCTACTTCATCCCAAAGGTGTTCTATAGGGTTGAGGTCAGGACTCTGCAGACCAGTCAAGTTCCTCCACCTCAAACTCGATCATCCATGCTCTTATGGATCTTGCTTTGTGCACTGGTACAAATCATTTGGTGGAGGGGGGATTATGGTGCTGGGTTGTTTTTCAAGGGTTGGGCTTGCCCCCTTAGTTCCAGTGAAGGGAACTCCTTAAGGCATCGCCATACCAAGACATTTTGGACCATTTTGTGCTCCTAATTTTTGGGGGATGACTCCTTCCTGTTCCAGTATGACTGAGCAACCAGTGCACGGTCCATAAATACATGATTAAGCGAGTTTGGGGCGGAGGAACTTGACTGGCCTGCACCTGATCGAACACCTTTGGGATGAATTAGCGCAGAGACTGTGAGCCAGGCCTTCTCGTCCAACATCACTGCCTGACCTCACAAATGCGCTTCTGGAAGAATGGTAAAACTTTCCCATAGACACACTCCTAAACCTTGTGGACATCCTTCCCAGAAGAGTTGAAGCCGTTATAGCTGCAAAGGGTGGGCCAACTCAATATTAAACCCTACAGACTAAGACTGGGATGCCATTAAAGTTCATGTAAAGGCAGGTGTCTCAATACGTTTGACAATATGGTGGCAGTCCAAACTCAAGAACCAACTGGACTTAGATTTTTGTAAAAGTCACTGAAATAGTTACTGAGCACTCTGGCTCTATTTCAGCAGCACTCTACAAAAAGGGGATTCCCCATAGGCCCCTTGTACATGGGAGCTCGCCTGCTCAGCAGGGAATCTGTCTGCTGCGCAGGCGGATGGCTGGTGCGTGTCTGCTCAGCTTATGCTGAGCGGACACAGACACAGCCTGCTCTCCTCTATGGGCAGTTGGATGAAAACAGACCGCCTGACCATTTACATGCGACTGCCATCCGATACACCAGACGGCCGCCAATCTGTGTTTAGTGGATATGATCGTATGCCGGCAGGTGTCAATGGACACATGTCTGATACCTGCCCCTTTTATAAAGAAGCTGGAGGGTCTGATTGGGTCTGCCTAAAAAACTGACCGGTGGACCCGATCGGTCCGATAATGTGAAAGGGGCCTTAGAAATCGAAACCAACCAAGAATTGAGAATCCACATACGTACAGTCCAGTGCGAGCACCAGGTGAACGCCAAAGAGTGTAAGGTTTTTAATGATAAAATTGCTTCATACCAGAAAAAGGATCTTTTATTGCATTCACTAACACCTAGCTTAACTTTCCCTATTAAAACGGTTCCAAGCAGTAAATTACAGCTCAGATCTATTTGGCATCTGTTCACCTTTGTCCATTTAGGCACATCAATAAAAATGACTAAGCCCTGATAAAGAAGGGAGTGTCTTTGACTCCTGAAATAGTTTTGGCTTTTTTCTGCTATGAATCAATTATAATGAAAAAAAACTTAGATTCTTTGTTTGGCAGGTCCTCCCACTGCCCTACAGGCCACCTTCAGAAGAATGTCAGTAATTGAGTGTAAAAAAGTGTCCAGAATTTCCTTATCTCTATTCTTGTTCAGGGTCATTGACTAAGATCGGCCATACATGGAGCAAATTTCCTTCCTGCAACCACAAGAGGGAGCCGTCCCTACCGGGAGAACACAGTGATAATTGCAATCGGCAATAATAGTAGGTACAAATCTGACATGCTGGTTGTACCCAAGTCCATCTACAGTACGACTTGGGTACAATCAGCCATAGGTGGTTCAGATCTCGTCCAGTCCCTGCTGAAGCGGCAGAGATTCGAACCATCTCTATGGTTGGATTTAGTTTGATGGCCAGAGAATGGACATTCTCAAAAAGAGCACAACAATGGCAGCCTCCAAAATTCTCTCATGATGGCTTCCCTTTTAAACAAGTAGTCCACCCAAAGTAATAGTAGAAAGTAAAGGCTGATGGCATAATTCTCCACTGACTTCCTATATCGCATGGGGACTCTGATGGTATGATGTCTCCTTCGAAGTTCCAGACTGTTACTGCCCACCTTCGGGTTCTGGGGCTTTACACACCGATTTTATGTCATCATCAAATACACACACACACAAACACACACACACACGATGACCCCAGTGCTGAATAATAGGCACTAAAGAAGAATTGGAAAAGAGGCTTGGACTTTTTAGGCACGAACATTCATTCACGAACATTCATAATGTACAAAAATATACTTTTATTACAAGGGGGTCCCCGACTTACAAACATCCGACTTAAAACGACTCCTACTTACAAACGGAGGGATACACCAGGAAGTGAGAGAAATCTACCCCTAGGTAGGGGAAATTCACTCCTGTAAGAGTTAAATGGGAAAAAGGTGTCTCCACTGATGCTTTATCACCAGTCCATGAGTCAAATACTAATTAAAGTGTTACAGTGGTGATAACCCTTCTCTATGCTATCAAAAAAATAAATAAACGACTTGCTATACAGTTGCAATACTTTAATTAGTATTTGACTCATTAATGTGGATTTCAATATTTTTTATATTATTTTTGTACATTCTGTCTGGTCGCATGCATGCATACATACATACATACATGCATGCATGCATGCATGCATGCATACATACATCCTTTGTAACTAAAAGATATCCCCAGAGTCACTGGCGTTTCAGCCCAGCTTCACTCCTCATAAACTCCTGAAGGTTTTTTCGATGGAATTCAGCTCAAGCTGTCTTGCATACACACGGTCACACCAAATTCCGACCGTCCAGAACGCGGTGACGTACCACACATATACGACGGCACTAGAAAACGGAAGTTCAATAGCCAGTAGCCAATAGCTTCCGTCTCGTACTTGCTTCAGAGCATGCGTGATTTTTGGTGCGTCAGAACAGCATACAGACGAGTGGTTTTTCCGCTCGAAATTTTTTCCGTCGGAAAAATTTAGAACATGTTCTCTATCTAAGGCCGTCTGAATTTTCGATGGAAAAAGTCTGATGGGGCATACACACGGTCGGAATATCCGATGGAGAGCTCCCATTGGACTTTTTCTGTCGGAATGTCCGACCGTGTGTATACGGCATTATTCTTGGGAAGTGCCTCAGTGGCTGCCTCCATATTTTTGCCCAATACAGAAATCCTTTAATAGTGCATGATATTTAATTTTGGTGTCTTCTTCTGAAGATTCTGTACATAAAAGGATGTTGTATTTGGATTGGATGTACCAAATATGATATGCTTGGTTGGCTTCCCTTCACTTGGGAACCAAATTTGAAGCATTATTTACTCGGATCAGGCAGATCCATGTTCTTGCGTGTTTTTAAATGCTCCTATTCATTCCGTAGAGGAAGACGGTGTTTTGGTGTCTGGACCCATCTGTGTACATGGCAAGACTCGTGCATACTGGAAAAAGCTGGGGACGTGCTGCTGGTGACAAGTGTCTAACAGAATAATTATGCTTCTGTCCCAATTAGAAAATACCCCACAGATGGCTACATTGAGTTTTTGGCTTTTTGCATAATGGCATCATACGACGTGCTTGCACCCGTTGTGTAGACACTGTAGATGTGGTTGTTGCGTGCTGTGTATTAGTCTGTATGAAATGAAATTCTTTTGTCTTTGTATCAGTGATGAATGCCAAGCTGTCACTAGGACCCGTGTGTTTGTTTGAAGTCAAGCGGTCGTCGCTTTCACTTAAAACTTCCCGTAAAGATTTGTCTACAGGTCCTTCTCTATAGTCTGGTTGGAGAACCTGGGGAGCACCAAGCAACTTGTATATTAAAAATCCCACATACACAGCGGGATACAACTGTCATTTATTATATAAATGTTTATTTCAGGAGTTGTCAAATCTTAGCAGCCAGGTAGCCAAGGCGCCTCAAGAAAATTCCTCTGGCACCACACTTTGAGTTATTTTGACTGATGTCTTTTGAAGCACACATTCCCCATAATATTAACGGGATTCTTTCCCAAAGAAAACTACCTGTGAAAAACAGAGAGGGGATGGTGGACTAGGGATTATAGCGGTGCGGAAATGATGTAGAAGAGTCGGGGTGGACTCACAGTTCAATGCTCATAATACTTGTTGATTAATAAAATGGTTTTTATTACATATAGAAAATTACATCAACATACAAAGAGAAAAAATATATATATAAAGAAAATTATCAATATATATTTTAGCAAGACTCAATCATAAAAGTCATGACAAGTAATGATTAAAATTTCATTTGAAACAACATGTAGTCATTTGTATAGAAAACAATCCAGAATTAGCAATTAATTCGAGTTATGCACATGGAGTTTATGGGCACAGTTCAAAATTACTGTAGATAAGGTGACCTGAAACAGACTGGGTGAGTCTTAGTAGACAGTTCCGACATGTTTCGCCATGACAATGGCTTCCTCAGGGTGCGTCTACTTTAAGATATTAATATATCTAGTAAAGAAAGCATCATAATTAGTCCAAGTTTGATAATAAATAGAATCAAAATTAGTCCAGTATAAAGTCAAGTAGGAGGGAGGGATTTCTCATGGAGGTAACCCGGGAGGGTTCCACTAATTACCAATCCAGAGGAAGTGCCTTAACCCCTCCTCCCCTGATGATAAAGAGAAGGGGAGAGTCCCCTTTGAGACCATCCAAAGCTTACCCAGGTCGGTGTGTAGGTCAGACTCGACTCATGCTGTGAAGTAAGGCAGTCATAAAGGGTGCCTGAATTGCTTAGCAGAAGGTGGGTCAGACCAGGTCAAAGATTGGATATTTTATCTGATTGGAGGGAAGAAAAAAACGGTGTTTCAAAGAATAAAATTGGTAAAAAGTAATTTAAATAGTGTTGTAAGTCCATGAAAAAATTGGTTCATGGACATGACGCCATACACTATATGGAGGACAGTGTCTCAAATGTTTACTTACTTGGATAGTTTAAAAAATACTAATAGTTAGTATAATGAGGGAACCATGAGATTCTGGGGAATGGCTAATTAATAGACAGGAGGCACCTGAGAAGACATTAGATAAACAAAAGATTCCAATATTATACAGGGTAATAATTAGGGAGAGAGATAAGATAGATGAGTTATGATTACAGGTAATGAAGATCCAATACCTGTGTTGAAATGTAGGGTAAAGAGCCAATTCTACCTAAGGTGGACAATTAAGGGCACCCTTAAGAAAAGGGGAAGGATGTCCAAACGGCCAAAGGTCTGCAAGAAGTTAAAGAGGATTATATATTCAAACAACCCACTTGAATAGAAATAAATTAAAAGATAGTGCCATAGGGGAAAAGAGGTAACAAGGAGATTTGAGTAGCTTACTTGAATGCAGACAGGTACGGTACGTCAGGTGCCTCCGGAGTCCTGTAGTGGACTGAGGTAACGGGCTGGTTTTTATACCCGCCTTCCAGATCGAGGAGGCGTGGAGACCGCCCCTCGATCAGCGGACAGAGGAGCCTATGCGCAGGCGCACAGCATGTCTCCGCCGGGGGCCTACAAAGACCATAGTTCCCGGCGGCAGGCGTGCGTGGTGCGTGGTGACGTCACCGCCGAAACACGGCGAATAGATGGCAAAGGCTGGGGATGGGCGGGCTGGTTAGGTCCGCCCTCGGGTGTCCATGCTAAGCAAAAAGGGCATTCCCAAAGAGACTTGCCCGCCCTCTGAGCAGCGGCCGAGTCTTGACAGCCGAACGGTGGAAGTGGGATGCTTGGGAGGGAGAGAAAAGGGGAAGAGGCAGGATGGAACAAAGCCAAGAGGGGTGGAGGTAAAAGGCAATCCGGAGGATTATCAAGTAGAGGATATCTCCCCCAGTTATAAGCTCTTATTTAATACGTTCAGTACCAAATAATCAGAGTTTAAACATATTTAGGTCAAGTCTATTTAGAGACCTGTAAAGGACTAATAATTAGTCCTTTACAGGTCTCTAAATAGACTTGACCTAAATATGTTTAAACTCTGATTATTTGGTACTGAACGTATTAAATAAGAGCTTATAACTGGGGGAGATATCCTCTACTTGATAATCCTCCGGATTGCCTTTTACCTCCACCCCTCTTGGCTTTGTTCCATCCTGCCTCTTCCCCTTTTCTCTCCCTCCCAAGCATCCCACTTCCACCGTTCGGCTGTCAAGACTCGGCCGCTGCTCAGAGGGCGGGCAAGTCTCTTTGGGAATGCCCTTTTTGCTTAGCATGGACACCCGAGGGCGGACCTAACCAGCCCGCCCATCCCCAGCCTTTGCCATCTATTCGCCGTGTTTCGGCGGTGACGTCACCACGCACCACGCACGCCTGCCGCCGGGAACTATGGTCTTTGTAGGCCCCCGGCGGAGACATGCTGTGCGCCTGCGCATAGGCTCCTCTGTCCGCTGATCGAGGGGCGGTCTCCACGCCTCCTCGATCTGGAAGGCGGGTATAAAAACCAGCCCGTTACCTCAGTCCACTACAGGACTCCGGAGGCACCTGACGTACCGTACCTGTCTGCATTCAAGTAAGCTACTCAAATCTCCTTGTTACCTCTTTTCCCCTATGGCACTATCTTTTAATTTATTTCTATTCAAGTGGGTTGTTTGAATATATAATCCTCTTTAACTTCTTGCAGACCTTTGGCCGTTTGGACATCCTTCCCCTTTTCTTAAGGGTGCCCTTAATTGTCCACCTTAGGTAGAATTGGCTCTTTACCCTACATTTCAACACAGGTATTGGATCTTCATTACCTGTAATCATAACTCATCTATCTTATCTCTCTCCCTAATTATTACCCTGTATAATATTGGAATCTTTTGTTTATCTAATGTCTTCTCAGGTGCCTCCTGTCTATTAATTAGCCATTCCCCAGAATCTCATGGTTCCCTCATTATACTAACTATTAGTATTTTTTAAACTATCCAAGTAAGTAAACATTTGAGACACTGTCCTCCATATAGTGTATGGCGTCATGTCCATGAACCAATTTTTTCATGGACTTACAACACTATTTAAATTACTTTTTACCAATTTTATTCTTTGAAGCACCGTTTTTTTCTTCCCTCCAATCAGATAAAATATCCAATCTTTGACCTGGTCTGACCCACCTTCTGCTAAGCAATTCAGGCACCCTTTATGACTGCCTTACTTCACAGCATGAGTCGAGTCTGACCTACACACCGACCTGGGTAAGCTTTGGATGGTCTCAAAGGGGACTCTCCCCTTCTCTTTATCATCAGGGGAGGAGGGGTTAAGGCACTTCCTCTGGATTGGTAATTAGTGGAACCCTCCCGGGTTACCTCCATGAGAAATCCCTCCCTCCTACTTGACTTTATACTGGCCTAATTTTGATTCTATTTATTATCAAACTTGGACTAATTATGATGCTTTCTTTACTAGATATATTAATATCTTAAAGTAGACGCACCCTGAGGAAGCCATTGTCATGGCGAAACATGTCGGAACTGTCTACTAAGACTCACCCAGTCTGTTTCAGGTCACCTTATCTACAGTAATTTTGAACTGTGCCCATAAACTCCATGTGCATAACTCGAATTAATTGCTAATTCTGGATTGTTTTCTATACAAATGACTACATGTTGTTTCAAATGAAATTTTAATCATTACTTGTCATGACTTTTATGATTGAGTCTTGCTAAAATATATATTGATAATTTTCTTTATATATATATTTTTTCTCTTTGTATGTTGATGTAATTTTCTATATGTAATAAAAACCATTTTATTAATCAACAAGTATTATGAGCATTGAACTGTGAGTCCACCCCGACTCTTCTACATCATTTCCGCACCGCTATAATCCCTAGTCCACCATCCCCTCTCTGTTTATATCCTTACACCAAGGGATGAGGTGCTGTATTACTTAGTGGACCCTCTCTGTCTTTTTGTACATTACTACCTGTGAAAAACCTCAGGTGGAAGAAATATTTCCAGAATGCATAGTAGTTTCAGGGTAGTGACATCACCGTCATTGAAGCTAAATAGCTATATCTTCAAAAGCCTGAAATTGGTATGTCTCAACAGGTGGAAAATGGCAGCTTCAAGCTTTGGCTTCTTACGTGGGTAATTCCAGATTTGCTTTATAGGTATACTCCAGTCAAAATAAAAGTAAAGCAATGCATACAGGTAACACAGGGAAGCCTGCAGCCTCAATTTTTTTATCCAGCCATAGCCATAATGCACCAGACCACAGCCCATTTTCTTTCATCAGTGCCTTGGGAGCCCCGTTTGCTTACCTGGGCTTATTGCAAGAGAGGTGTTCCCAAATACACCCCCATAGTAGGCTCTTGCTGTCTCTCACACACAGGAAGCCTGATGTGTCCAAGTGCCTGTACTAAGATGTTTCTCAATCCTATTCAGACCTGTTCTGGAGGTCACCTGTGCACAGCGGACCTGGATGGCCGCATTCTAGTCTTGCTCTGCACCCCCCAGGTACTTGGACCACCCCAGAATTGGCAACAAACCCCTTTACCAATCCCTATCCTTAACTCCAGGAATACACCTGGGTCATTGCTGAAGCATGGGCAAGACAGAAAAATGGAGCTCAAAGCCCCATGCCCACTCTAGATCTCAATGTAGGGCTCCACCTGTGGAGGAAGATGAGAGCTTTCATGGAGGACTTCAGTGCCTCCTCCAGAAGACTCCAGGAATTCGTGTTTGCACTTCATTCATCTATACCTAAGGCTGATGCCTGGAAAAAAGTAGAAAAATTATTTGCATAACATCATAATTGTCTCCGGCACCCTTTCCTGATCTCCTTAAAGGGATCCAGGAACTTGGCCAGGGCACAGTTCTCTTGGTGAATGGAATAGATAATGCCGCTGCCATTTTAGATTGCCATGTGACCTTAAGCAGAGTTACAAGGCCTCCATTCCCAACTGGAAGACCTGTTCTGGAAGTTTGAATGTCACTGATACAGCAACCAGGAAAAATATTTATACTAGTTTGGGACATACAGGTCAGGGGCTCCTAGTATTCAGGTCACAGTAGGTTAGGGAGCTCCAATTAAAACGGATCTCTATTAAAGTTGAGGTACTCCACTTTTGAACTTGTACCTACAGGTAAGCCTTATTATAGGCTTACTAAGTGAATATCTCCTAAACTTTCACTTGCTTTACAGATGTCCTAATGTGCTAGTATACGGTTTACTACCGTTTTTTAAAAATTACCTCCCCCACACACATTATTTAAAGAAAAAAAAGTGATATCTTTCAGCAGGATTATACTCCCTACCACACTGCATTTTTGGCTTGAGAAACCCGATAAGTTTGAGTTCACTTGGCCTCCAAATGTTTCTGATCGCGGTCTATTAAGCATGTGTTGATGTACTAGGGAAAACAAGTCAAATCCATGGAGACCTTGTAACTTATTGACAGCTTGATGCCAGATACCAAGATTCCACAGCATAGCTCCAGTGGTCTAATGGAATCCAGGGCCGCTGATAAAGCAGTACAATTGGCCCTCCTGTAGCGGGCCTGGGTCCCATCGGTTCAAAAAATGGGTGCAGGAACCTGCCGAGGGCTTGTGATTCTTGTGTTCCCCCTACAGTGCTCCCTCTCCCCCTCTCTCCCAGCTGTGCTGCAGGTGGATCGGATTTACTATGCCCCTTTCGCTTTCTGTCCAGGCCCCCCTGTGTGCCCTCCCTCCCCTGCAGAACTTCCGGCTTCTATCCTCTCTTCTCCTGCCAGCAGCTGCGTTTCAGGATGGACAGTGAGGGAAGGGCCAGTAAATATGGCATTTACCAGCCCCTTCCTTTTCTAAACTAACTAAATGAGTGATCAGTACCGAACGCTGCTGTGTCCATTTATCACTGAAGCATAGTAAACTGTGTTTACCATGCTTCAGTTTTGAATGAACAGGAAACACATCCAAATTGCATATATGTGAACCCAGCCTAAGCCAAGTATATATTCACTTTGGAAAGTGGATATGCTCTGTTTGCTTAGTAAATCAACCCCATTTATGTTCAGTGTATATGCAAATTTTATTGTTTTCAACAATTCATGCACTAAATCCGAGTGGGTTCACTGATGGGTTTGTTGTCTCTGCTAATCATTCTGTGGGTTGAGCTTCCTTTTACAGAATAGTCGTTTCCAGTATACTTGTATTGCGTGGGGGAAAAACGAGTGGTATAAATATATATTTTTTGTAAATGAACAAAGTGTTCTTAATTAGAATGTGTAGGGATCCCAGGGTGTGAATAATCGTAAAGCCTGCAAATAGTCCCGTGTGGGTGGAGTTGGGATTCCCTAGGTGCAGGCTCGAGGTTATTCCCAGAATAGTAGGGAACGAGAAATGAGGGATTTGAACAAACACCATGGGCTGATATACTTTTAGGATGAAAAATAAAAGCCTTCCACGAGTAGGTTGTTTTCTTGAAAGGATTTTCATGCTCAGTTTGATATTTTGGATGAAATGCTCCTTTTTAATGCACCCATATCTGCAAGGAAATTGAAATTTGTGATGGGGCTCACCATTGGCACGTTTTGTCTGAGATTACAGGACAGAATGTAATTTCTGTGTTGGGAGATATCCTCCACCAACACATTATAGGGAAAGTAGAGTCCCTTCTCAGGAAGGTTTTTTTTCATGTGGATGGGGTCCGTTTCTATCAGCAGGAGTCGGAGCAGTCGAGCAGAACGGAACTTTTGTAAAATTTATGTCCTATCAGTTTTTTATTTATTTTTTTTTTTTTCTTCATCTTGTCGTTTTTTTATTTTTTATATTACAAGAACAGAGCAAGAATTTGTGAAGATGGGCGAGAACACCCAGGTGAATTGGAACTCGGGAGATCATATTTAAAACAGGGTGATCTCCAGGTTGGAGTATCAAAAAACTGTTATTTTACATCAAATAAAAAAATAAAAAATAAACGCTATAGGTTACCATTTAGAACTCATTACGAAGAGGATTGAAATTGCGTTTTAGATGCATACAATGTATAGTTTTGTATGCATTTAAATGCAAAACCATAGGTATCAGTACAGCTGTGTCTGTGAATGAAAATGCACGCTGCGTTTAGCGGCATACAAAAAAAGCAGCTGCATCAGGGGCCGTACACATCTGCAGAATTTGTGTGAAATAGTCATTAGAGGAATTGTATGTCTAAATGCTGTACACCTCTAAACACAAGTACAGGGGGTCCCCGGGTTACAAACAAGATAGGGACTGTAGGTTTGTTCTTAAGTTGAATCTGTTTGTAAGTCGGAACAGGTAAATTTTTTAAGTGTAGCTCCAGCCAAAAACTCTATTTTTAAGTTTTTTAGATAACATAGAGAAGGGTTATCACCCCTGTAACATTTGTTTTGCTGTCTGTGCCCCTGTTCAGAACATTTCACCTCACCTTCTGTCCCAATGACAATTGGATTTTGAAAATTTTGGGTTGTTAGGGAAACATGGACTGGTGATAAAGCATCAGTGGAGACACCTTTTTCCCATATTAACTGTTACAGGAGTGAATTTCCCTTCCTAGGGGTGGATTTCCTCTCACTTCCTGTTGTCTCCCTCCGTTTGTAAGTAGGAGTCGTTTGTAAGTCGGATGTTTGTAAGTAGGGGACCCCCTGTACTTAAGGTGTGTATATTATGCAGGCTTTTCTGCTAGCTTTGCCAGCTAGAACCGACATTCCATGCAGAAAATCTGCATATGCCCATTTTAAATACTTTTTCCAAACTGTCTGTAGGGTAAATATAGGCCAAGATGACCTAAGTGAAAGTTCCCCGCTTGCACTGTTTGCACACACCCAGGGGCGGACTGACAACTGTTTATAGCACAGAAAATAAAAACCGCAGAGGTGATCAAATACCACCAAAAGAAAGCTCTATTTGTGGGAAAAAAAGGACGCCAATTTTGTTTAGGAGCCACGTCGCACGACCGCACAATTGTCAGTTAAAGCGACGCAGTGCCGAATCGCAAAAAGGGGCCTGGTCCTTTGGCTGCAAATTGGTCCGGGGCTTAAGTGGTTAAGGAACCCGTAGCAACCTCTGGAGGAAATCGAAGCTTCCCATGAATCTTGGTTGAGAGACGCTGGTGTAAGGTCTTTTGCAACTTTTCCAGGCTTTAGAGCTAGCAGAAGAAAAAATGCCAGCGTCAGTAGACACCCGGTTATCCAATGCGGTTGCTGATGATCAGCAATATATAGCTGCTTAGGCCAGCACTGCAGCCAGGTACAGTAGAAACTCAGTAGCTTGCTGAAAACTCCAAGGGAAATAATTAGATTTGCAGCTGTTGCAGATCTCTGCTATACATGGCTGTTAGACTGTGCTTTTGCCTTAGCAGGACAAAGAAATGCATTCCCTTTAATGATGACCCATCAGCAGCACATATTCTTTCTTTGGCTCCTCTTTGTCTTTAGTTGCTGGGAGCGGTTTGGAGCTTACACAGGGCTGAGGATTCTCTCCCTGCCCCTATGTGACAGCGCATAGGAGGACATGAGAGTTACATGTCACCTTTTACCTGGAAGTACCGGTAAAGATAAGTATGTGCCGTTAATGAAGCTGACATTAAGGCTGCTTTCACACTGGGGCGGTTTTCAGGCGGTACAGCACTAAAAATAGCGCCTGTATACCGCCTGAAAAAACCGGCCCCATTCACTCCAGTGTGAAAGCCGGCAGGCTTTCACACTGGAGCGGTGCGCTAGCAGGACCGCAACAAAAGTCCTGCTAGCAGCATCTTTGGAGCGGTGAAGGAGCGGTGTATTTACCGCTCCTATACTGCTCCTTCCCATTGAAATCAATGGGAAACCGCGGGGATACCGCCCGCAAACCGCCGCTGCAGCGGCGATTTGCGGAGGTTTTTAACCCTTTTGCGGCCGCTAGCGGGGGTTAAAACCACCCCGCTAGCGGCCGCATACCACGGGTAAAACGATGGTAAAGCAGCGCTAAATATAGCGCTGCTTTACCGTCGCCGCCCCCGCACCGCCCCAGTGTGAAAGCAGCCTAAGGGTACATTCACACTGATCGTGTGCTGAACGAATTTGACCTTTCATTTCAGTGCAAGTTCAGGGGCGATTTGAAAGACATCTGTGCAGGTTTGTGCACAGATGTCTATTGAAATCGCCCCCGAAGTCGCCAAAAGTAGTGCAGGAACTTCTTTTGGAAATCGGTGCGGCGCTGCAAAGTCTGCATTGCGCCAATTGGAACAGTGCCGTTGCCGGCAATGGGCTGCGATTTTGCATGTGATTTGACATGTCAAATCGTGCCGATTGTGAAAGGGGACTCAAGGGAACATGTTCCCTATTTTATTTATTTATTTTTTTATGTTGACACTAGTCACATGCCTGCTATGTTGTTCATTCATTCAGGGGGACTGGTTACCCTTGCTTGTGATGCTGGTACTCGCACTCGAAGCCGATTGAAGAATCGGCTCGAGTGAGGACATCACTAGATCCCTGGACAGGTAAGTATCCTTATATTAAAAGTCAGCAGCTACAGTATTTGTGCCTGCTGATTTAACGTTTTTTTTTTTTTGGTGGGGAGGAGCCTGAAACTCCTCTAAGTCTGGGTGCACACCGATGCAGTGTGGAATTCACAGCAAATTCTGTGCGGTTTTCACAGCGCATCAATTCTGGTGCGGCAAACAAAGGGGTTCTACATGATTTTGATGCAGTGCGATTCGAGCCATACTTAATGAATGTCTCAAATCGCACTGCTGCAGAATCGCATGTTATTTATACAAGAATGCGGTGCGATGCCTATCCAAATCACCTGCGGTTCCCGCACCGCATCCATTGTTAACCAGGCCTTAGTGTCACTTTACTGCACATAGGGGGAGATTTACTAAAACTGGAGCACTCAGAATCTGTTGCAGCTGTGCATGGTAGCCAATCGGCTTCTAACTTCAGCATGTTCAATTAAGCTCTGAAAAATAAATCCTAGAAGCTGATTGGTTTCTATGCAAAGTTGCACCAGATTTTGCACTCTCCAGTTTTAGTAAATAACCCCCCACTGTGTCCCTGGTGAGATCTGAGCCGGGACCTTTTTGCTACAAAACAAGAGTGTGAAGACACGTCTGCTGCTCAATAATGGATATTCTGGTCTGTAAAATGCTGTCTATAAACTGTTATAAAAGAGTTATTACAAGTTTCTGAACAGTAATAAAAATCAAATGGCTAGTCCTATAGATAATGTTTGACAATGACACAATGTATGTATGGTAATCTTCATGACAATGACACTATGTATGGTAACCTTCCAGATCTGTAATTTGGAGTACATTCGTTGATTTCATTAATAACTGTTAATTGCGGAGGCACAGATTGTGTTTGGTGTCACTGACACATAATCAAAGCGCGTCGTCACATTTGCTGGCAGGTTGCAGCCAGGGGATTGTATGTGTCAGAACTGGAGAAGGTGTTTAATCAGGAGCTGTCCATGGTCGAGCGCTGCTGTTTATTTTCTGCTGAAACAACCTAATGGAGACGCACAGGGTCATCTGGACTTATTTAGGAACATGAAAAGGGCAATGCAATGCTGTAACCCTTATTAGCCAATTGAAGCTCTGTTTCCATTAGTCTTCCTACAGTATCCTACATGCTACTGATGAATTAATGCCGATCTTCCTGACTATGGTCTGTATAGTAAATGTGTATAGACACATATGTGTGTGTGTGTGTGTGTGTGTATATATATATATATATATATATATATATATATATATATATATATATATATATATATATATATATATATATATATATATATATATATATATATATATATATATATATATATATATGGTATTGTGACGATCCGGGGTGATTAGGTACAAGTGGTGCATGCGATTTTTCAGAAACGTGCCACTCCAGACTTGTGTTTTAAGGGCATGGCAGCCCACTTTTATTTAAAGGAAATGAAAAAGTTCAAACAAACCAAAATCTTCCCTCGCAGGGGGTTCCACCATCACTGTACTCCAAAACAATAGCCTCCTGGCTTACTCATTGTCAGTTTCGTGCTGCTTTAGTCGCAGGCTACACCTGCCTGCTTCAGACTGCCACCTGCAGTCCTAGGCTCCTGTCTTTCTCCTGGAACCCTCCCAACCTCCTGGCCAGACTTCCTGTCTGCTGGGCGGAGCCATCTCCAGGTCTGAGCACAGACTTCTCTTCCTGGGATGTTTTTGAACCCAGCCCACAGGTGTGCAATTAGTATTCCTGCTAAAATCAGGCATATACTGCTTATCTGCACCTGTGAGATGGGGCGCATCTCCACTCTATATATATATATATATATATATATATATATATATATATATATATATATATATATATATATACTCATAAAAATCATTCTACCTCCCAGAATTGAAGGGTGGTATCATGTACACCCGTATTTTCATATGACGCTAGTTTACTGTCATATACACACCTGTGTTTTAGGCCGGGTTCACATATGTCCATAAAACTGACCCAAAAACGCACAGGACCCTTTTTGAAACCGCACCGCGGCAGTCCTGCTCATGTGTGAACCGGCTCCATTGAGAGCCGGTGACGTGGTTTAAAATGCATCCAATTGGCATATATGTGAACCCAACCTTATGCCCTGTACACACTGTCGTACTTTCCGATGGAAAATGTGCGGTCGGATCGTGTTGTCAGAAAATCCGACCGTGTGTGGGCTCCGTCTGACTTTTTCCGTCAGAATTTCCAACACACAAAGTTTGAGAGCTGGATCTAAAATTTTCCGACAACAAAATCCTATCGTTTAAATTCCGATCGTGTGTAGACCATTCCGACGGACAAAGTGCCACGCATGCTCAGAATAAATTACGAGACGAAAGCTATTGGATACTGGCCTCTTTATAGTCCCGTGTTGTACGTCACCTGGTTCTGAATGATCGGATTGTCCGACAACTTTGTGCGACCGTGTGTATGCAAGACAAGTTTGGGCCACAATCCGTCTGAAAAAATCTGACAGATTTTGTCGTCGGAATGTCCCATTACAGGCCCATTGAAGGCAATAGGCTGCCCTCAGGTTTGTAAAATTAAATAAATGCCTGAATGCCTAAAATAATGGCAATTGTGGTGCTTGTATGCAAGAGCCCTAAAGAGTCTTTATAGTCCTTTCAATTTAATTTAAATATACATGTTAAAGTGCTCAGCTTGATGTAAGTAAGGGCCCTTTCACACGTGCGGATCTGTTTTCAGACATCCGCTTGAGGGATCCCCGTTGAGCTGGCGGATGACAAGTCCGTCTCTGCACACTGTACAGCAGGGATATGCAATTAGCGGACCTCCAGCTGTTGCAGAACTACAAGACCCATGAGGCATAGCAAAACTCTGACAGCCACAAGCATGACACCCAGAGGCAGAGGCATGATGGGGCTTGTAGTTTTGCAACAGCTGGATATCTGCTAATTGCATATCCCTGCTGTACAGGGACAGACCTGTCAGATCTCCGTTCTCCTCTATTGGGGGGGGTCGGATGAAAACTGACCACCTGTCTGTTTTCATCCGATCCAATCCACCAGACGGATGGAAAATAGGATATCCATCCGTCTGGATTTAGGGGATAGGGGCGGATCGAATGTCAGTGGACATGTCACCGCTGACATTCATCATTCCATAGAGATGTATGGAGCGACCGCTCAGGTCCGCCTGAAAAAACTGACAGGCGGATGTGAACGGTCCGCACATGTGACATGGCCCTTAGTGTATAATTGCACAGCTGTCAACTGTCCCGGATTTGCCAGGATAGTCCCACATCACTGTGCCCTGTCCAGATAACGCAGTGTCCTGAGATCACAGCATCCCTCTGGTTTGAGGTACTGAGCATGCTTAGTAACTCAAAGAAGAGTAATGGCTGAGCAGATCATTGCCTCAAGAGGGCGATTCCAGAATGTGTGGGTGTGTGTGGGGTGTACTGAGATCTTGGCAGTACTAGGTGGGCTGTGGGTGACATTGTCTTGGGGACCGAGACACAGATGTTAGTAAGGTATGTCTTTATGTGCTTTTTTTTTTTTGTTTGTTTATTTGTATAGATGAAATTATACTGTATATGTACATGCCGACAGCAATATTTGCTCAATATACCTACATGCTGGCATTGATTCTTGCTATACATGCTGGCATTGATTCTTGCTCTACATGCTGGCATTGATTCTTGCTCTGCGGTGATACACAGTGGGTTGTGTAAGAGTTGAAGTGATTGCAGTAAAATAGAGAGCACCATCTAGTGGCTGATATACATATCTTTTATATCCAATAACCTAATATGGAAGCACAAGTACTGTATGAAAAGATGTGTAATCATTGCATAAAAACTACTTAAAGAGGAACTGTAGTCTGCTCACGTAATTTGTAATAAAAACACATTTACCATTCTGAAGCTTCCCTCCAACCACTTTGCATACTATTTTTTATATACTGTTTATTCTATATTTGCCAAATATGCTGCAGAAATCTCCCTCCACGAAGTCTGGCTGCAGCCATGTTGACTGTGGGCAGCTGAAGCTGCTGCCTGTTCACTTCCTGGATTTACACAGACGCACCTCCAGCCCTGCAGCTCTCATTGGCCCTCTTATGACTCATCCCACCTCCCTTCCTGGCAAACTCTCAGGAGAAAGCATAGAGACATGGATGGATGAGTGAGTTTGCTTTAAATATTAAAAATGAATTAAGGAGCATTTTCAGTTTGTGGTAATTCAGGTATATTCAGAAACAAAGAACTAAAAATAAGGATCCCTCAAGGTGCATATCCCTGCTAATGCCAGCTATGAATACATCTATAAATATATAAATAAACCCCCATAGGCTTGAAACTGCAAAAAAAAAGGGAGAGAGTGGGTAAAGGATTGGAGTGGGAGCTCTCCGGTATCATATCATCAAAAACTCATAATAAAAACCCTGTTTGCTGACTCCAATAACATTAAAGGGATAAGGAAAAGAGAAAAGGAAATACACAGCCCACTGTGCAAGTACAAAAAGTCAAAATGTATTATATCAAAAACGCATAAATGGAATAGCCAATGATAAAAACTGAATCGTTTACGTGTCATTCATACTATGATAAAAACTCAATGTCTACCATTCTTGCCCCTATCCAGTGACAGTAGGCACACTGGCATATTGTGGTGAGTGTTGTTAATTCCTTGATGTATCCAAAAGGGGGGAATTGCTGAGATATGAAAGGGAAAGGGACGGCACCCTGGGGCAACAGTGATCTAGAGGAGGTATATGAAATTGAAAGGTGCCGTCACAGTATGTATGTATGTATGTATGTGGCATGAAACGCCAGAGATTTGCATGCTGGGCGCTCGCAGGTCACTCAGCTGTGTTAGAAAAGCGAATGACTATTCGCTTTCCTAACACTAAACCGTCTCTCCGCCAATCAGGTGCTCGGATCTGTTACCCGTCACCTGATTGGCTGAAACGACAGGCACTGTGATTGGACGCCTATCAGGCGTCCAATCATAGCAGAGGACGGAAAGAGAGGATGGGAGAAGACATTGAGGAGCTGTCCCACCGCCACAGAGACAGGGTAAGTACAGACAGCGGGCGGGGGGCACAGGGAGGCTGCGTTTGATGGGGCACATGGAGGCTGCGTTTGATGGGGCACAGGGAGGCTGCATTGATGGGCCCAGCGGCGGCAATTGATTTTTTTTTTTTTTCCAGAATTTTTCAGTTTGTTTGTGCGCCGCCCCCCCCCCCCCCCCCCAAACATTTTGAGCACCAGCCACTACTGCATACAGGTGTTCCCTGCATCTCTGTGCAGGCAGTCTCATTCATGTCATTTAAGACACAGCAGCCGCTGCTCTCAGTTCTACATCTGTGTGGGTGCACATGCACTATTGTTAACACAGTGTGCATTTGGGGCTGGCCCGTGTATGTGTCCAATTGTGAGCAGCGGCTGCGTCCGTGTACCTGCTGCGTTCCACTTGACCTGAATGGAATTGCCTGCACAGAGATGCACGGAACACCTGTGTATCACCATGTGGGTAAACACGGCCCTCACATGAGTGTACAATGTAGTAAGCACGTGTGAATATGAGGCCTAAGTGGGTCAGCATAGCTGCCAGTCTGCTAGCATTTTCTGAAGGTCAGCAGTGGCAGAGTCCGTATTCCCTTCATGTCACGTGTAGGGTTGCCCCCTCATCTCTTTAAAACCGAACACATATGAATTACACAGGTTCTGTGGCTGATTAATGTGGTAATTAAACTCACTTGGTGCCTTATCTGCATTAAACTAGCCTCAGAATTTGTGTAATTCATGTGTGTTCGGGTTTAAAGGGATAAGTTGGCAACCCTAGTCACGTGTACATTTACAGCCTGGGCCTAGTTCCTGCTATTCCTGTATCTGTATCGTGGTTTGGTCACCTGTTCTTTCCTGTCACACCTGTACATTGCTCTATGAGGTACATGGGCCTTGTCTGATTGCTGTGTCAGAGGAGTGACTGGAAAGTAAACAGTCAGCTTCATTATAATTCTTAATTCTATTTCCCCCTCATAATGAAGTAGGAACATTTGCGATTCACCAATGCAGACACTGTATATTGCCTTTGGGTTATGTGTTTTTTCTTCCTGTTTGTACTTCATTTTAATAAACAGTCTCTGCCAGTTTAGCTGCCTCATTATTTTCTGGGCTACACTAATCGGGTGAAAGCAAAGCCATTTTGCCGTTTTTTTCTTTGAGGTAGAAGTGACTACCATGTACCTCATTAATCAGTATTTCTTCACTGTCACTCCCACCTCCATTCGCCTTTCCTATGCCAGGTCTGATCTGTCTGAGAAATGAGCAAATAATCATCTTAGTTGATCCTTAAATACAAAATAAATTGGTTTATTTAATAAAAATATTTATAAAAGATTCTAAGTAAATGATGTAAATAATATGAGGACTTAACCAAACTGTCCATTTAATGTATATCCATTCAGACATGCCCTTGGACTAGATACTTACTGGCAAAAATAAAGGTGATTGTACAATCGGATTGCATTGTATGCAAGGATGCCATTAGAAATTGTGGGGCCCCATACTGCCTGGCATCCCCTGGGTAGGGACGAACCAGGTGGAGTAATCCTCTGTGCTGCAGTTAAGTTCTGGCTTCTTCTATACCAATCCACTGGGGCAGGCTGACACTTTAAGGGTAAGTTCACCCTTTTAACAAAAATAATAAATGCAAATCTTTTTGCAGGTTAAATGTACATTTATTTATTACTTGAAGCCTGTAAATCCTTGCTGCACGATCTGCAGATCAGTGGCGGTGTGTCCATAAGGGCGCACGGCGCCGCCCCCTCTCTGACGGCGGGCACAGTGGGAACATTCGATGGGCACAGTGGGAACATTCGATGGGCACAGTGGGAGCTTTTGGTGGGCACAGTGGGAGCTTTTGGTGGGCACAGTGGGAGCTTTTGATGGTACAGTGAGGTTGCAATTGATGTTGTTGTTTTTTTTTTTTAAGTTTGTTTGCGCCCCCCCCCCCCCCAAACTATTTAGGGGCCCAAGCCGCCACTGCTGCAGATCATGGGTGCCATGCATGGATTTCTGCAAACTTGTCAGTATATCTGTTTGCTGGTACGGGTGGGCAGATGCACACTGACAGGTAGAGACAATGAACTACCAGAGCACTCAACTGCGCCATTGTAGTTCATTGAGGACTCCAACCCGACAACATCAAAGGCTGTCTGTACTTGTACTTTCCAATTCACAGAACTCTGTGAATGAATGAAGCAGTGGAGCGGACAGTGGCTGCAATTGTGGGAACATGTAACATGTTCCCACAAATGAACTTATCCTTTAAATTTTAACTGTCAGGAGACATGATTACTCCGCCTGCTCCAGAAAATTAATAAATAGTCCCCTCCTTATTCCAAGTCACTGCTGCTGAATTGATGGGTGCCATGCTGGGTGCCATGGCCCATGGGGATACTGCGCATGAGCCCAAAAGTATTCTCTTATCTGCCCCGAGACCTCCTGCTGAACTGATAGGGCCTGGACCCTGCAAAAGAGGACTGGCTCTACCTCCCCTTTTGGTAAAGGAATTGGGGAAAAACTGCGCTAATCAATAAAAACAAAGTAAAAGCTGCCAACAAACAAAACAAACAAAGTCAAAATACGTGAGAATCAAAAAATTGTAGCGCTAATACATGTGCAAGAGTGTGTGAGTGTGCTTGCTATCCTATGCCCCCCATATTGCCGAAACTTTCTCTTTTATATCATCTCGAGATTTTTACTTGTATTTTTTATATATATTTTTTCACATGCATATGTGAATAAATTTTATTCATTTTTGACCTGCACCATTGGAGTGGTTTCCATTTTTTATTCCTTTCCTGGTCTCCATCGTCCTTCCTGTGACCATCGGAGGATTGAATGCCGAGCACACTTTAACCTTGCCGACTGACCCAGTTTCTGGTCCCGGAAATCGTTCAAGATCCAGCTTGTGGTGGTGTCCCTCAGATGCAAGACGTTACATCTTTAAGCCTGTCTGATGTGGACGCCGTACGGTACCCACATCCAACGGTTCCGGTAAGAGTACCCACACCTTATAGTAACATCAGTCAAGCCTATGCTTCCAGTTTGTTCTTCCATTGAGCCGATCAGAAGGACCAACCGTTTGATGTTATCACTTTATGAACTTTATTCACACTATATATCTATATTGGAGTGATTTTCCAACACTACATTTGCTATATAGTTTATTTTCGGAGTGTTGTGTCACTCACACACTCTTGCACATGTATTAGCGCTACAATTTTTTGATTCTCCCCTTTTGGTAGCCCTGATTGTGGGTGTTGATTTTAAAGCAGATATTCACTGATCAGGATTAACATTATTACCACTGTGACGAAACGTCCCTACACCACCATAACCCGTCGAGGCATAGACCTCTGAAGGTATGCTGTGGTATCTGGCACCAAGCCGTCAGTAGAAGATCCTTTAAGTCCTGTAAGTTGCCAGGTGGGGCCTCCATGGATTGGACTTGCTTTTCCAGCACATAATCAGACCAGGCGACCTTTTCCCATTGCTCCTGTGGTCCAGTTACCATTCCCATTGTAGGCGCTTTTGGCTGTGGACACAGATCAGCATGGCCACCCTGACTGGTCTGCAGCTACGCAGCCCCATACGCAACAAATTACCATGCGCTGTGTGTTCTGATACATTTCTATCAGAACCTGTATTAACTTTTTTCAGCAAATTGAGCTATTCTATTGGATTGGACTACATGGACTAGCTTTCGCTCCCCGGTGTATCGCTGAGCCTTTGTCGCCCATGACCCTATTGCCAGTTTGCCGGTTTTCCTGCCGCGGACCACTTTTGGTCGGTCCTGACCACTGCAGACCGGGAACATCTCACAAGAACTACAATTTAGAAGAAGCTCTGACCCAGTTATATAAGTATTACAATTTTTGCAGCTTTTAGCACATCAACTTCAGGTACAACATGCGCACTTGCTGCCTAATATATCCTACCCACTTTCAGATGCCATTGTAACAAGACAATCAATGTTATTCACTTTACTTGTCAGTGATCATAATGTTACCGCTGATCGATGTAAAAAAGATGACAGCCAGCTTACTTAACCAAATAAGATGTAACTAGACACTAAAAATTTACCTTTTTGCTCTGTCTAGCGAATAGTCATGTGACCAGAGTCAAGGCATTGGTCAGGTGATCTCTGCTAATTCAGAAGCCTTTGGGGGAGTGTTTTCAGGGGCCTGTGTAGACAAAGTTCCCAACTCTTCCTGATCATCAGTGCTCAAAACACTCTTTTTGGCAGATTTGCTTGATTGATGCCTTCTAAGCAAGGGTTACTTCTTGATCTTTATAGTTCTAATAATAAAATGTCAATGTTTTTTTTTCTTTCGCTTAAAGGGTTCATTCACCTTTCCAATAAGTCTCTGTGCATTCAAGAATCTCCAGTGGATTAAAAAAAACACTGTTCAGCTTTGCCCAAAGAAGCTTCTTTTAAATGTCATACCTGTAGGCCCTGTGTGACCTCTTTTAAGGCTGTCCGAAAAACTCCTAAAATGAGCCATCATCCCTGTCCTGATTGCAGGACATTGCCATACATTGGACACATGCCCTCCAGCAACACGGGTACGAGCACTCTGCCTTGCTCAAAACCCATGCAGGCTCGGTATTCTTTCTCCCGCAGGCCAGGTACACTACAAATCTAAATGTGATTGTAGCCATTTTATCACTTGCAACAAGAACAATAAAAAGTTATACTAAAGGAAAACTTTTTTTCTTGTTTAAGATAAGCGTGTTAAACTTGCCTGCTCTGTGCAATGGTTTTGTACAGAGCAGCAGGGGCGTTACTAGGTGGCAAAAAAAACAGGGGCTTCAACCCGAGCCTAGCACCGGGGTTACCTACCTGACGCGCACTGCCCTATCTGACGCGCACTGCCCTATCTGACGCGCACTGCCCTACCTGACGCGCACTGCCCTACCTGCCCATACACTGACACGCACTGACCTACCTGACCAGACTTCAGGTGACGTAACCTCCTCCTGCAGCTCAGCCGTAGTGTGCGGCGCGCCCATCACAGTAGAGTAGACAGCAGGCACCCAGAGGCATAACAGGAGAGGAGAGCCGCCCACCCGAGTGGGGATCTTCTCAGTTGCGCAGCGGCCGCATTGTAATTCCCGCCTTCTGGAGCCTGCAACGCCTATGATGGATGTCCCGCGGTCCCCACATTGGATGTCCATCATAGGCGCTGCAGGCTCCAGAAGGCGGGACCTGCTATGTCACTCGGCCGCGATTGGGGCCAGATCGGTCCCGCACAGCGGCGGCATTCTAATATCTAATATCAGAACTGTGCATGCCCGAGACCCAGGGCTTTTTAGGGACGCACTTGGGTCTCCAGCCACCGTCAGCACCCCCCGCCCTCCCGACGCCACTGCAGAGCAGCCCTGATCCTCCTCATTTCAGGTCCCCTGCCTGCTGAGAGCCCTCATAGCAAGACACTTGCTATGGGGGCACTGGCAGCACTCTTGAATGCTCACTCCTGGGCCCAGCTCTGTGTGTCCCTAAGACACAGAGTGGGGCTCGACCCTACCCCCTGCTTCCCTCCTCACTGGCTGATTGACACCAGCAGGTGTCAATGGCTCCTGCTGCTGTCTCTGAGCCAGTGAGGGAGAGGGAGAGCTGCTGCTCTCATGCACATTGCGGGACCAAATCTGGCTCAGGTAACTATTGGGAGGAGGGTGACAACGGGTTAAATACTGTCTGGGATACTTTTTTATTTGCACTAACATCCAAATTGTCAGGACAAGCGTTCTGGGGGAGGTGGGGGTTTGTCCACAACCTGAAAATTTGGATTTTAGTACAAATAAAAAAAGTATCAGACAGTACTTGTTCTTGTTTCTGTACATGTCTAACTTTGTGTGTATTAGTCTAGAGTTGCCTTTTATTTAATAAGACGTTCGGGTAAGAATGCATCGGTTGGATATCAAGGTTCCAATTTAAAACAAATTCCAGCTGATTTGGGACTTCTAAAAATGTTTTAGCCAATGTAGCAGAATATCAGGAGTTTCACGTGGCGGCTGTAGTAAATTTCTCGACGGACACGGCTGAATTGGAAGCGCTCGGGATGCGTGTTCGGGAGTATGAAGGATGTCCGCGCTAGATTAAGTATTAAAGGGATCGAACGCCACTTCAAACAGTTTGCAGAGGAGTGCAGCCAATGGAACCGTAATTAAAGCACAAGGATCCCGAGGCAAGTCTTCTGCCCGTTCACCATGCTGCGCAGTAATTATTGGGAAGCTGAGTTATTGTAGCGCGCTGTCACTCAGTTTCCTTGATCCGCTGTCGCCGTTTTTCTTCAGCACCGCTGAGGTGTTTTATCTGGAAGACCCTTCTATTCAGCGTGTTACCGAAGAGTGCAAAATGCGTGCATACCGGAAGATTTTTTATTACACTTTCTATAATTAAAGACTCAGGAGGATACACAGCAGTGCTTCTAAACCCTCTTCAGGCAAAGATACAAATGCATTTTTTAGGTGAATTCTGAAAAAAAAATAATCTTCCTAGCAGAATAGTAAGGATTTTAGAGTAGAAGACAGGCAACAAACAATACAGTTCAAATTCCTATATATGAAATGTTTTACCTGCCGAAATATTTGTCATTCTGTTTGAGCCAATTATGTTGTACAGATTTTTGCTATAGCCAATACTGTTACAATACTGTTTCATTGATGCAGTTTTTTTTTTTTTTTGCCTAGCTGTCCCTCAAACTAGAAAAGAGATCAGGTCATGCCACGCTCTCCTTCTTCTTCTCTAAGCGGTTTGTCAGCCCCCTCCGGCTTCCAGTGCCTGAAACCACAGCGTGGCGTTTTACAGTGTAGTAGGATACAATTGGCTCAGCGCATAACCTCACTCTGATTTGTACAGTGCAGGGGATTATGGGAAGATGATATAAAGGTAGATTTCAGTTGGTTTCATGAGCAGTAATTTAAAAAATGTTAATAAATGGATAGCCGTATATTTTATAGCAAACATACATATGAAAATTTGTACAGAATATCTCAGTACTGTTGATGACTTGATAAATGTCAAAGTATTTTTTGTACAAAATTTTGTCAATTTCGAATGTGGAATGAATAGACTTTATCAAATGAAAACCCCATAAAAAAAATGTCATCTTGCTTCTTAAAATGTTCTCATCATTGCAGTTAAAAACAAATGATGATTTGACCCAACCAATGATTAGAAAATTGAACAATTAGAAAAATTATCTAAAAATGATTAATTTTGAACAAAAATTCTATTAGTGTAACACTCCGTTAAAGGGGTTGTAAACCTATGTGTTTTTTCACCTTAATGCATCCTATGCATTAAGGTAAACCCCCCCCCCCGTTTTACTTACCTGAACCCTCGAACTTGACCCACGGGGACGTGCTGTCTCTCTGCCCGGGGGTTCTCGGCTCTTGATTGGATAGATTGATAGCAGCACAGCCATTTGCTCCCGCTGCTGTCAATCAAATCCAATGACGCGATTGCGGGGGAGGCAGGGCCGACTCCAACATCCAGCCTTTATGGACACCGAATGCTGGACTCGGGAGCACACACGCAAGGTAACCCCCTAGGGCAGTGTTGGCGAACCTTGGCACCCCAGATGTTTTGCAACTACATTTCCCATGATGCTTAACTACACTGCTGCGTGCATGATCATCATGGGAATGTAGTTCCAAAACATCTGGGGTGCCAAGTTTCGCCATCACTGCCCTAGGGGAAGCTCTTCTCAGAGGGGGTTATCAGATGTGGGGAGGGCCGCCGGGGGACCCCAGAAGAGCAGGTTCGGGCCACTCTGTGCAAAAGGAGCTGCACAGTGGAGGTAAGTATATATTTGTTATTTAAAAAAATTAAATAAAAAATGTTACCTTTTACAATCACTTACTTAATTTTTTTTAATTTGCCCAAGTAGCAGGGGTGTAGCTCGTACAGGGTACGTACCACAAATACCCAGCTAGGTGCACTGGATCAGGGCTGCAACTGCCAGACAATTTTTTTTTTCTGGTTGTCGGCCACCTCTGCAGTGCCAGCTCCCAGTTGTAATGATTCTTAGCTTTACAGCCCTGCTCCCAGCCATGCATTCCCCACAGGCAGAAACCGTTCTGCATTAGTACCTTGTCTTTTTTGCTATTTGAAAAGTGCAAAATGAAATGCAAGCACCCAGGAGCGTTTTCAGATCAGCTCTGATACTTGGGTATCTCTTGTGCAACTCTAGACTTCCTCCCATTTGCCCTCTTACAAGTCCTGTGCCTCCTGTTGGCTCATAAGAGCACCAATTAGAGGTGCAGTAAGTGGTTTTGACTACATGATCTTGTATAGTGAGTGCCCCCATTTTCAAGATGCATGATATGTGGGTGTCTCTAGGTGTATTAGCCACTTTCCATCCGGGAGAATTCTGACATTTCTCTCCTACATGTAAAAATCATTTATTTTGCTAGAAAATTACTCAGAACCCCCAAAATTTATATATTTAGCAGAGACCCTACAGCAGGGGTAGGCAACCTCGGCCCTCCAGCTGTGGTTAAACTACAGGTCCCATGAGACATTGCAAGACCCTGACAATCACAGGCATGACTCCTAGAGGCAGAGGCAAGATGGGATTTTAGTTTCAAAACAGCTGGAGTGCCGAGGTTGCCTACCCCTGTCCCAGAGAATAAAATGGCGGTCATTGCAATTTGTTATGTCACATTATTTGCACAGGTATTTTTCATACTCAATTTTTTGGGCAAAAAAATACACTTTATAATGAACTTTTTTTTTATATCCAAAATTTTAATGAACTTTAATGCAAAAACACACTATATAATTTTTTGGTAAAATATATAAAAGCTGATGTTACGCTGAGTAAATACCTTGTATGTCATGCTTTAAAAATGAGGTACACTCGTGGAATGGCACCACACTTCAGGACTTAAATAATCTTCAAAGGCTTTTTACAGGTTACCATTTTAGAGTTACAGAGGAGGTCTAGTGCTAGAATTTTTGCTTTCACTCTAACGTTCGCGGCGATGCTTCACATGTGTGATGCGAACACTGTTTACATATGCGAGCACAACCTACATATGCGTTCCTTTCTGCATGCAAGCACAAGTGGATGGGGGCACTTTAACCAATTCAGGATTGACCCCCTTCCTGCCCAGAGCATTTTTTGCGATACGGCACTGCGTTGCTTTAACTGACAATTGCAATCGTGTGACGTTGCACCCAAACAAAATTGACGTCCTTCCCCCCCCCCCCCCCACAAATAGAGCTTTCTTTTGGTGGAATTTGATCACCTCTGCGGTTTTAATTTTTTGCGCTATAAAGAAAATTTTGGGGGGAAAAAAAAGCAATATTTTTTCAGTTTTTGCTATAATAAATATCCCCAAAAATATATTAAACTAATTTTTCCTCCATTTAGGTCGATTTTGTATTCTACATATTTTTTAGTAAAAAAAAATTGCAATAAGTGTATATTGATTGGTTTGTGCAAAAGTTATAGCATCTACAAAATAGGGGATAGATTTATGGCATTTTTATTGTTGTTTTTTTTTTTTTTTTTTTTATTAGTAATGGCAGCGATCAGCATTTTTTTTTTTTATCATGACTGCGTCATTGCGGCGGACAGATCGGACACTTTTGACACTATTTTGGGACCAATGTCATTTATACAGCGATTAGTGCTATAAAAATGCACTGATTACTGTGTACAGGTCACTGGCAGGGAAGGGGTAAACACTAGGGGGCGATCAAGGGGTTAAGTGTGTTCCCTCAGTGTGTTCTAACTGTAGGGCGGATGGGCTCACTAGAACATGACAGAGATCACTGCTCCCGATCACTGGGAACAGTAGATCCCTGTCATGTTGCTAGGCAGAACAAGGAAATGCCTTGTTCACATTGGCATCTCCCCATTCTGCCTCTCCGTGTCACGATCGCGGGCCACCGGCTGACATCGAGTCCGCGGGATCTGCAGGCACCACCGGCGTTGCGTCTGCGATTTAAAGGGGACGTACAGGTACGCCCATTTGCTCAGCTGTGCCATTCTGCCGACGTATATTGTCATGCGCTGGGTGTCAAGCGGCTAAAACATTATTTTATTATTTTTACAATGTCCCTTTTATTTTTTTTTTATTATGTTTATTCCTATTACAAGAAATGTAAACATCCCTTGTAATAGGAATAAGGCATAAGAGGTCCTCTTTATGGAGAGATCTGAGGTCTATAAGACCCCCAGATATCTCCTCTTTCCTGGAAAGCATGAGATCAAAAACAGAAGAAAAAAAAAACATCAATCTCTGCTTTCCAGAGGAAACGTGACGTCAGGACGTTGCTTCCGGCATCCTAGGGGCCAGCTCTATGGTAATCGGGTGCCAGATTGGATCTCTGGCTTCCCAATTTGCATGGGTGAGCCTGGAGGGGCACCAGAAAGCAATCCAATGGCTAAATGGAGGGAATCGCTGGCTGAAAACAAAGCTATCTGGATGATGCCTGTAGCTGCAGGCATCATCCAGATATCACCACTTCAACCTAAGAACGTCCTATGACATCATCCTGGCGGGAAGTGGTTAAAGTGGGGAAAAAAAGTCAATATTGTTACTTGTACTAATTGACAAGCATATTATACATACAAGTTGCGTTATCCCCTTCTTCCAAAGTCTTTCCATATGGGCAAAATTGACATCCTTTTTTTTTCCCCCCCCCTAATAACATCACTAGTGCGTGTATTTTATCACATATTCTCAGCATGCAGGCTGCTGTCCCGAGATGTGTAGTGGGCCTATGCTGGGTTGATGTCCTAGATCTTCGGCATAGGCGCTCGATTTTGTGGGTCTGTGCATGCTTCCTTTGTAACCCCATGTGATCCCCAATGTCACAGGGCCTGGGAAATGACTTGAAACCCTTGGTGGGGGATGGGGGGGAAACCGGAGCATCATATTCCTCCATCCCTAGGCAAAATTGAGCATTTAACTTAACATTTGAAGTAGTGAAGAGGGGGGCATAGCCATGTTGACTTTTTTTCTTGCACCAAGAGTTGGGTCTGTAAAGAGTCCACCTCTCTTTTTTATGCACTGCTGTGTATTCGTGTGCACAGGATCTTGATATTGTTGGTGGAGGGCGAAGAAAGGGATAGGGGAAATAAACGAGAAGGGGAAGTGGCCTACAAGACCAAACAATGTAGGGCTTAAATGCAAGTCTTTGGAGTATCTTTCCACCATTTCCTGAATTAAGAGAATGGTTGTGTCTCCCCCCCCCCCCCTGGTGGACAGCAGATTACCCCTTTTTAAGTAGAAGATCTTACCAGTGCCTCCATCAAAAAAACTATTGTTAAAGTGGAACTTCATCTGAGCACCACAAACCAAAAATGCTTTTTAATTCATTTTTAATATTGCTTGCAAACTCACCCATCCATCCATGTCCCCATGCTTTATTTTGATGAGAAATCACTTTGAAAAACATCCTTTAGCATTGACTATGGCCATCTTGACTAAGGGCAGATGATTCGTGACTTCCTGGAATCCATCAGAAGAGGGTGTGCTTAGCTGAGAAAGCCCCTCCTCCCCTACCAAAGACCTTTTAGGATGTATGACTTAATTTGCCTGGGCATGGAAACCATGTGCTTTATGCACTGGCGTGCAGTCATGTTGGAACAGGAAGGGGTCATCCCCAAACTGTTCCCACAATGTTGGGAGCATGAAATTGTCCAAAATGTCTTGGTATGGACGTCTTAACAATTGCCTAAGAACTAACGAACTAAGGGGCCAAGCCCAACCCCTGAAAAACAACCCCACACCATAATCCCGCCTCCACCAAACGATTTGGACCAGTGCACAAAGCAAGGTCCATAAAGACAATGAATGAGCAAGTTTGGGTGGAGGAACTTGACTGGCCTGTCCAGAGTCTTGGCCTCAACCCGATAGAACGCCTTTGGGATGAATTAGAGCAGAGACCTTCTTGTCAGACATCAGTGCCTGACCTCACAAATTGCGCTGTTGGAAGAATGGTCAAACATTGCCATAGAGACACTCCTAAACCTTGTGGACAGCCTTCCCAGAAGAGTTGAAGCTGTTATAGCTGCAAAGGGTGGGCCAACTCAATAATGAACCCTACGGACTAAGACTGGGATGCCATTAAAGTTCATGTGTGTAAAGGCAGGCGTCCCAATACTTTTGGTACTATAGTGTATGTTTGTATTGGGTTACCTGCATCAACGTAAACCTTTACATACCCGCTTTCATCACAGCTTCCATTTTTAAGTGAACGCAGGGTTACAAAAAAAAATACGAACATAGAACATATGGGGCACTTTTTTTTTATTTTTTATGCAGCAACAGCAGTCTTGCAAGGTTTGTAGTGAAAACTAAGATTTACAGACTTAATTTCAACGAATGTAAATCAGCCTTCACTATGCCAGGCTACACTGGAGCCCCAAGTGTAGTAAATAGTGTGATCTGATCCGCACTGCTGGAACATCTGCATCACCATCGGCACTCTTTTAAGCCGCCTGGATCCGACGACGTGTTCAGCGTAGAGATCTTTTATTGCAGTTATCCAAAATGATAGTGAGTAATGGGAGATATTTTGGGCTGCTTGTACACTGACATTTTTCATGCACCCTCGTCGTATTGCAGAGTAAAGTGCTTTGTAGATGGAGAGTCACACTTTCCCATGGGGAAGGGTTTGATGGATGTTAAAGAAGTAAATAGAACTCCGCTTGTTTGGTTTTTAAATGCCCCAGTGTGCTCAGGAGGTGTGCTGAACACAGAACACAAGGCAGCACTATCTCCATCTACATAGTGTTTGCAGAGCATCCCAGGCAGCACGCTGGAATGTGGCGGCTCAGATCGCCCCTATATGAATGAGTCCTTGAAGGATTAATCTTCTAGCTTATGATCAAAGTTTGTTAAGCTTCAACAGGCTTCAAAGTTGGCTGGTGAGCGACATTTCATTGATGACTCTATTCAGTTGCATTTTTATATACATTCTTCAATCTTGTTGTTGCTGCCATATTCAGTTTGGGAACTATATGTACAGTGAGGGAAAAACGTATTTGATCCCCTGCTGATTTTTATATATTTTTTAAATTCTATATTTTATTTTTTCCACAATTTTTATATATATATATATATATATATATATATATATATATATATATATATAATATACACACAAACACATTTTACAAACACAATTAAATTGCATGCGTACCATACAGTATATCTTAACGCAAATTGATTATATTTTCATGTGTATATATATATATATATATATATATATATATATATATATATAGTTATATATATATATATATAGTTGCTATATAAACACTAAATAAACAGGGGAAGGGGGATAATAAAAAAATAAAAAAGGGGTATAAATTAAAGCCCAGCCTGCTCCCCTTCCACTAGCACACAGCCATTATTCAATGGTACATGCAAAAAGGGACCATGGTTTCCATTTTTTGTTGAATTTTTCCTCTTTACCTTGCATAATTTCGATACCTTTTTCCATAGTGCATATATCCGCTATTTTTTTTAAGCCATAGTGAGATCGAGGGGGGTTGTTCCTGCTTCCATAGGGCTGGGATACAGGCCTTTGCCACATCCAACAGATAAAAAACCAGCGAGTTTCTGGATTAACGTTTTGAAAGATGCTGATTTTGTGCGTTTGCTCATTGACAAATAATCAGTCTATAATTTTAATGGTGGGTTTATTTTTTTTTAGCAGAATAGAGAATAACAATATTAAAAAATTACTTTGAACCCTATATATATATATATATATATATATATATATATATATATATATATATATATATATATATATATATATATATATATATATATATATATCTCTCTATCATTTTTTATTACTACTTTTTTTTTTTTTTTCAAACACCCAATACTTTGTCACACCCTATTTGCGCAGCGATCTAACAAGCGCAATATTTTTGGAAAAGATACACTTTTTTGAATTAAAAAGACCACATTAAAGTTAGTCCAATTTTATTTTTTTATATTGTGAAAGATAATGTTACGCCGAGTAAATTGATACCCAACATGTCACGCTTCAAAATTCCGCCCTGCTCGTGGAATGGCGACAAACTTTGACCCTTAAAAATCTCCATAGGCGACGTTTAAAAGTTTCTACAGGTTACCAATTTTGAGTTAGAGGAGGTCTTTGGCTAGAATTATTGCTTTTGCTCTAACGATCACATGTGTGGTTTGAACAACATTTTCATATCCGAGCGCGGCTATCGTATGAGTTCACTTCTGTGCGCAAGCGTGACAGGGCGCTTTAAAAAAAAAAAAAATTCTTATTTATTTTACTTTTTTATTTTTCAGTTTTTACACTGTCATTTTGAGAAAAAAAGTTTGGGTCACTTTTTTATTCCTATTACAAGGAATGTAAGCATCCTAGAAAAAAAGCATGACAGGACTTCTTAAATATGAGATCTGGGGTCAAAAAGACCTCAGATCTCACATTTACACTTAAATGCAATAAAAAAAAAAAAGCCATTGGGCGAAAGTGATGTTTGACGTCGCTTTCATCATCTAATGTTATGGAGCCGAGCAGGGGGCCATCTTTCCCTAAGGCCCCTTTCACACTGGGGCGGTTTGCAAGCGCTATTGCGCTAAGAATAGCGCCTGCAAACCGACCCGAAACAGCTGCGCTTTCACACTGAAGCGGTGCGCTTGCAGGACGCTCAAAAATGTCCTGCAAGCCGCATCTTTGGCTCGCTATAGGAGCGGTATATTTACCGCTCCTATAGCGCCCGGTCCCATTGAAAACAATGGGGGAGCGCGCCGAACAGCGGCGGTTTGCGGGCGGTATTGACCCTTTTTCGGCCGCTCGCGGGGGGTAAAAACACCCCGCGAGCGGCCGCAATGCGCCGCTAAAACGCCGGTAAAGCGGCGCTAAATATAGCGCCGCTTTACCGCCAGCGCCCCCACCGCCCCAGTGTGAAAGTAGCCTAAGGCCACTTTCACACTGAGGCGCTTCCAAACTGCCAGTAAAAACACTGAGCGCTTTTGAAGAGCTTTCCATTCATTTCAATGGGGAGGGGAGTTTTTCACAGCCCTGCCAGCACACTGCCCCAGTGTGAAAGCGTTCATTGATTTTAATGGAAATAAGTTTTCGTGCGCTTTTTAGGCGCTGTTTTTAGCGTGAAAGCGCCTCAGTGTGAAAGTGGTCTGACTCTTCATTCAGCCTCACAGGGAAAAGGACGCGATCATCTCCGCTGGTACCGGCGGCTCCGGTAAGTGGCGGAGACGACCGATTTTAAAAGTGATCTTGTAAAAAATCTACCATGGAGACTACCTTTTTCTGAAAGAGGACCGCCTGCTGTTGAAGAGGATACCGGGGTTATGGCAGCTATCTGCTGCCATAACGGTATTCCACTTCAAACAGACGACGTACAATGACGGCGGGTGGTCCGCAAATGGTTAGTGAGTGAAATAAGCAATTGATCCCCTATCGGTCAGCAAGATTTCTGGCTCCCAGGTGTCGTCTATACAGGTAACAAGCTGAGATTAGGAGCACTCTGTTAAAGGGAGTGCTCCTAATCTCAGCTTGTTACCTGTAAAAAAGATACCTGTCCACAAAAGCAATCAAACCGATTCCAATCTCTCCACCATGGCCAAGACCAAAGAGCTGTCCAAGGACATCAGGGACAAGATTGTAGACCTAATCAAAGCTGGAATGGGCTGTAAGACCATCGCCAAGCAGCTTGGTGAGAGGGTGACAACAGTTTGGTGTGATTTTTCCCAAATGGAAGAAACAAAAAATAACTGTCTATCTCCCTCGGTCTGGGGCTCCATGCAAGATATCACCTCATGGGCAGGGACCATAGTCACCAAGAAAACAATTGGTAACACACTACGCCGTGAAGGACTGAAATCCTGCAGCGCCCGCAAGGTCCCCCTGCTCAAGAAAGCACATGTACAGGCCCGTCTGAAATTGGCTAATGAAGAATCAAGAAGAAGCACATTAAAGGGGTTGTGAAGGTAGAAGGTTTTTTTTAATCTTAACGCATTCTATGAATTGGATAAAAAGCCTTCTGTGTGCAGCAGCCCCCCTCAGCCAGCAGCGATGGTCCCTCTCTGTCCAGCGAAGTACATGAGTGTCTCAGCTGTCTGAGATTCTCCTTCCTGATTGGCTGAGACAGCGCTATTGGCTCCCACTGCTGTCAATCAAAGTCATCTAGCCAATCAGGGAAGAGGGGGCGGGGGTGGGTCAGAGCTCCGTGTTTGAATGGATGCAGGGAGCTGACTGCTCGGGTGCCTCCATTGCAAGCTGCTTGCTGTGGGGGCACTCAACAGGAGGGAGGGGGCAGGAGCTCCAGTGAGGGGACATGAGAAGAGGAGGATCTGGGCTGCTCTGTGCAAATCCACTGCAACAGAGCAGGTAAGTATAACATGTTTTGTTATTTCTATAGGAAAACAAACAAGCCTTTACAATCACTTTACGGTCCTGGAGTGGCCTAGCCAGTCTCCAGACCTTAATCCCATAGAAAATATGTGGAGGGAGCTGAAGGTTCGAGTTATGAAGTCGGCCACAAAACCTTAATGACTTGGATAGGATCTGCAAAGACGAGTGGGACGAAATCCCTCCTGAGATGTGTGCAAACCTGGTGGCCAACTACAAGAAACGTCTGACCTCTGCCAACAAGGGTTTTGACACAAAGTACTAAAGCTGGCCATACACTATACGAAAAATCGGCCGAAAATTCGGTCATAGAACGTTCGTTCGATTTTTTGGCCAGTTAATGGACACAAAATCGATAATCGTTTGGATGTTTTTGAGCCGAAAAAACGAAGGACAAGTTTGTAAATTTTCTGCCGAACGAATGATAAATTGAAAGGTCAATGTGTTTCCTATCAGTGCCCACCTGTCAGTGCCACCTATGTGTGCATCAGTGCCACCCAAAAAACAAACATAAATGCCAATCAGTGCCGCCTTTTCAGTGCCCATATGTTAAAACGCACTTATTTACAAAAAAACTTGTTTTTTTGATTTATCGGCCATTACATGATGGCACCATCGTTTGTGCTAGCGGCCGAACGTTCGTTTTTCGAAAATGGGTTCGGCCGATTTTTTTGTATAATGTATGGCCAGCATTAGTCATGTTTTGCGAAGGGGTCAAGTACTTATTTCACTCATTAAAATGCAAATCAATTTATAATTTTTATGAAATGCGTTGTTTTTGGATTTTTTGTTGTTGTTATCCTGTCTCTCACTGTTAAAATAAACCTACCATTAAAATTATAGACTGATCATTTCTTTGTCAGCGGGCAAACGTAGAAAATCAGCAGAGGATAAAATCCTTTTTTTTTTCCCCCTCACTGTATGAAGTTTGAATTCCCCTTGAAGGGTGAAGCTTCAAAATTGAATAAATACAATTCACAGTTCATGTCTGTGGTATCTGAGGGCGGCCTTCTCATCTGAGCTCATATTAACGGCACATGATAGTAAATGAATGCAGTTGTCATGGCAACATCAATTTTAGGTCCCGAGTACAAAATTCCTTATTTGTAGCATCTTGATGTCTTGACTTAACCCCACAATTTTTTTTCTTGCAAATAAAATATAGTGCCTTCGAGTGCTGTGCGTCTCTGTCCATAGGTCTAGACTCTAGAACATTTGTAATGATTTATTTAATAGGCAGCTCAGCGGTGATTTGTATATCTGTTTGCCATTGTAAATTGCTTAAAGGATCACTGTGTGTCTGCTCTCATGCCACGTACACACGACCGTTTTTTCCGTCAGAATAAACTGACAGTTTTTCCGACTGAATTCCGCTGAAACTGACTAGCCTACACACGATCACACCAAAGTCCGATCGTTTAGAACGTGGTGACGTACAACACGTACGACGGGACTAGAAAAAGGAAGTTCAATAGCCAGTAGCCAATAGCTGCCCTTGCGTCGTTTTTGGTCCGTCGGAACAGCATACAGACGAATGGTTTTCCCAATAGGAATTAATTCAGTCGGAAAGAATTTAAAACTATTTCTAGGTCCGTCAGAATTTTCGAAAAAAAAAAAAAAAAGCTGAAGCCCACCCATGATCGGAATATCCGATGAAATGATTCCATCTGACTTTTCCTGCCGGAAAGTCCGACCGTGTGTACACGGCATAACCCTTAAAGCTGAAGTTTTGTACAACTTATTTTTTTTTTGGGGGGTGTGGGGGGGTTAAAGCACCAAACACATTACTTGCCTATAATGATGTGTATCCCATGTTCAGCATGCTGCGGCTTCATGTAAAAATCCTTCCTTCATGTTTATTTTTTCATTTATTACAGGTACTTTTATAGTGCAGTCAATTTACGCAGCGCTTTACATCTATCTTTTATGCATTCACATCAGTCCCTGCCCCCAAGGAGCTTACAATCTAAGGTCCCTAACTCACATTCATACATACATATACTAGGGACAATTTAGATAGGAGCCAATAAACCTACCAGCATGTCTTTGGGGTGTGGAAGGAAGCCAGAGTACCCAGAGGAAACCCACGCATGCACAGGGAGAACATGAAAGCTCTGTGCAGGTAGTGCTGTGGTTAGGATTCGGACTAACAACCCCAGTGCTTCTAGGAGGAAGTGTGCTAACCATTTGGCCACTGTGGCAATCTGCAAGTGGCTGCTCTGTGGACTCCCTGCTCACTCCTTTCTACTCTCTTGAACTTGTAATATTACCTGTGAATGGGCAGGAAGATCCTTTCATTCATCCACTCCTCCTTTCATAGAACTGTCGCATACCTGGTTGAGGCCAAGCTGAGGAGAGGGCTACCCCTTACTACACCTATCCTGTTTCTCCTAGAGGTGATGACAGGATATAACAGGGCACGGAGTGGTGCCGATGCCTTGTAGGAGATCCTGGCCGGAAGAACCTTTCAGCAGGTGCTGAGCAGCAGGCAGACTGAAACTGGCTGACGCAGAGACACTGCAGCAGGTGCGGAACCACGGGCAGCAAGCGGACGGATGCAGGATCTCGGGTGGTCAGGCAGGCAAGAGTAGGTATCAGCCAGGCAGCAGAGGTGCCGAATCGGGAACCAAAGCAGAGTCAGGGCCAGGCCGGGGTTGATATCGGGCAAGCAGAGAAGGTACCAACACAGCAGGCAGAATGTAGGGTCAGGTCACAAGCCAGAATCAGCAACAGGGTATCAGGAACAATCCGGGCTGGGAAATACAGGCTGGGAAGTACAGGATCAGGTCCCAAAGGACGAAACTGACGACCACTTGGCAATCCTCTGGTCTCTGCAGCCACTTTAAATTGTCAAGTTAGGGAATGTCTGATTGTCACTCAAGAATTGTTATTAGTGTGTGCGGCTTCATGCACAACTGTGCATACAATTTCCCTGACGAGAATGCATTGTATTGTGGGACAGTAATACTGAGTCCTGTGAATGGCCGAGGAGCAGGAAGCAGTGGGTGAGCGTCGCAAGTCCTTCAACAACTGATTTTAACCTCTTTAACGCAGAAAAATTGCTGTTCTGGGCCGTATCTGATTCCATGAAGGAATTTTGTTATAACTGGGAAAGATATAAGAATCCGACAATGTTTTTTCTTAAAAAGGTCTGTTTTTTTTTTTCTCTGAAATTGCAATGAATCTTTCTGGTGGTCAGTTAATGCGGTATTGAGTTCTTAATTGGTATGAAGAGGTAACATTGCATCAAAATTCTGACCTGTATGTAGGAAGCCTAGCTTAGTTCATCTTATTCTGCTAACAAAAACCGAAATGTTCTCAATGTGTGAATTAAAACTTGTCCTATTAAACTCTGGTCGCAATTAATCTCCTGAAGGTCATGCAATTCAATTAAATTGTAGCATTGTGCCTCTGCATGAAGTCATCCCACCACTCTGTCAATTAAAATCTGTCTTTGTTCAGGCCACATAATTTGGTACAAAATGCATTAAAGGGTCAGTTCACCTAAAAGTGTTCTTTCCAGTATAGATGGAGCCCGGTGGGTTGTGCCAGTCCTGGACTCTCTAAGGCAGGCTTTTTCAACCTTCTCAACATAGTGGAACCCTTAAAAAAAAAAAATCCTGTCACAGGCAACTGCTTCTAAAAATGACTATATCTACAACTCATGATACATTGATGGTCAGTGGGAAGAATGCTCCTTACGCTTGTGGACAATAGAAAGAATTATCCTCTTGCAGATAGCTAAAAAGATCAGTGGGAACTGAGAGGCAGAAATTGCTCATTGCTCAAGGAACCCCTAGCAACCTCTGGAGGAACACTAGTTGAGAAACCCTGTTCTAGGGTTTGCACTTCTGCCTTGCGGCACTAGGGCCATTGGTTTAAATCCCAACCACGACACAACATGCATGGAGTTTGCATGTTGTTACTGTTCGTAAGCAGGTTTCCTCCAGGTACTCCGGTTCCTTTCACACTTCTAAGACATTCTGCCTAAATTGGCTCTAGTATGTGTCTGTGTGCATGTAAGGTAGGTCCCTTAGTGTGTAAGCTCCTTGAGGGCAGGATCTCGTGTGAATGTACAAAATATGGTGGCACAGTGGTGTAGTGGTTAGCACTCTCACCTAGCAGTAAGAAGGGTCGCTGGTTCGAATCCCAACCACGACACTACCTGCCTGTAGTTTGCATGTTCTCCCTGTGCCTGTGTGGGTTTCCTCCGGGTACTCCGGTTTCCTCCCACACTCCAAAGACATGCAGGTAGGTTATTTGGCTTCTGTCCAAAAATTGGCCCTAGTATATGAATTGGGACCTTGGATTGTGGGCTCCTTGAGGGTAGGGACCGATGTGAGTGTGCAATGTACAGGGATAGGGACAGTTGTAGACACTCGCTCAGGTTGAACTGGATGGACTGGTGTCTTTATTCAAACTATGAAACTATATGTAAAGTGCTGAAAAAAAATAAATAAAAAAAAAAAATGTAACAAATCCTTGCCATACTTTATGACTTTGTTCTTGCCCACCTGGGAGTTTTGGGTGTTCCCAGCAAACCTTTGTGTCCTGTCATCACTAAAAAATGATCATAAGAGGGGTAGCAATTGACACATTCATGGTGATCACATAAGACAAAGAACTGTTATGGAAAATACAGTAACCAATTCTAAATTATCTTTAGTGGGTCTTGCTTCACTTATTTGAAATTTGCAAGCTGCTTTTTGCACAACTATAAGGTCTGCCCCTGAGACCGGGGGGTATTTATAATATAGAAAACTATTTGTGAATACATTGTTTCTGCCCATAGTGACCAATTAACAGTTCTCATTCTTTTTATCCAGAAAAAAAAAGCAATTGGCCACTATATGTGGAGGCTGCCATCCCCATTTTTTCTTAATTTTTTCGAAACTTTGCCCTATTAGTATGCAAGTGTGAAATAATTTCCCAATTCCCCGGAAGGTCTGTGCACATTTGTAATGTAGCTTAACCAAGCATATCGACTGAGATCTTTAGCTTACACACATTTTATAACTGGGGCTCAATTCAGTCAAATCTTTGACACCTGGACCTTTATTTTTTATTATCTTGTTGGACTTGGCTGAAAAGAATTGACACTTTTTAATAAGAAAATCTAAGATTTTTATCCTGGTGTTTGGCTTGTGAGTTGAGTCTATATTTTCTTATAAATGTAGCTCTTAAAGCGAAATTTCAGTCCCCTTCCTTCTGGCACCACCAACTTTGTTTCTCTGGCCCGTACAGATGTGCCAAAGGGCTTTGTCCAGGCCTTTTGGTTCCTGGCAGAGGCCTACAAGAGTTTCCATGCAAGTGCAAAAATGGTGAGATTTGGGTCTTGTATACCTGCTCTTTCTTCATACATGTGTGCAAATCGTATGTGTGTTTAGATGTGCCAAAGGGGTCTGCCAAGACTCAAAAAGCCTGCGGCAGATGCTGGGCAAGGGACATGAATGGCTTACTTGCCTAGGTGAGAAAGCCAAAAGCACCAAAACCCTGTGAAGTTAAGAAAAAAATAATATCCAAATGTTGGGGAGGGGGAGCAGGCAGAAGGTAAAGTAAGTTTGTATTTAGGGCGAAAGTCTGTTCAAGTGGGAGTAAACTCCCTTTGTTTCTTACCTATACAAAAAGAAGCAGTCACATCCAGCGCTCAGAGGTCCTCCACAGTTGGATAGCACTATAAGACGACTATCCTGTTGCAGCCCTCCTTGTATAGGGGAATCCAAAGTGAAATTACAAAAGAACAAACAGGAAGGTGCAAGCACCTAGCGCATTACCTAGCTAAGCTCAGAGGAAGGGGGTGTGCCCCTGAAACGTGTCAGCTTGCCAGCATAGCGGAGTGTTGTTGGAATACCCGTATCTTGCACTGTACGGCATCTTGTGGTTTACACGCTTTTCAAGTTTTTTTTTACTTTTTGTGAGTATTCATCCATCCAAGTTTTTATCTCTCTCTTATATAAAATCTTGGTAATGCGCTAGGTGCTTGCACCTTCCTATTTTGTTTGTGATTTTTACCTATAGGTAAGCCTATAATGAGGCTAACCTATAGATACAGTAAATCTAAATATCTCCTAAACGAGCACAGCTTAGGAGATCTTTACTTTACAAACGGCTGTTGACGGCACATTGGGCTCTGAATGGACCACGATGTCCATTCAGAACTCCGTGCCGAAGCCACGACTCCCGAACGCATTCCGAAGCCTTTGAAAAACCCGGAAGGACGACCAGGTGAAGATGGAAGCACCTACAGCGGTGACAGTGCACACCTGCTGGAGGGCTTGGTTTTCAGGTAACTCTGTCATGTGTGCTAGTATGTGGTGCATATTATCATTTTAACTGCCTGGGACCCAATTTTCTATTTTTTTTGCTGCGGTTTATTACCGCTTTAAGCTGGCCGAACATGGAGCAAATTTCAGCCAGTTTCTGATGAACTGGCTGAAATTTGCTTCATGGTGTCCTTGCCAGCACCACTCGACACCTGTTAAACTGGATATCGAAAAGGCCAAGTAGAAATTTGTTGGCAAACAGCGGCTGCATCCGATCAGGTTCAGGACATATGTTCGAAAAGCCATGGGTGCAGGATGTCGGGACACAATAGCTGGTACTTCAGCCTCAGCCGTCCACAATGTTCATTGTGGATTGGGGACTGTTGGATGTCTCGGGCTAAACATGAAAAATCTGGCCATTTTTATAAACCTATAGGCTTAATATGTTGGTTCTGCCATTTTATAAACCTATAGGCTTAATATATGGTTCTGCATTTGTATGATGGACACACTTTCGTTCATTCTTCAGTTTCCCCCCTGATATTTCGGTGACATATCAATCACTTTCTCTTTTCTATGGTAACCAAAAGAATTCCTTTTGGTTGTCACAGCTATTGGCATGTTTCGTTTAAGGATCTCCGTTTACTATAGAATGAGTATTGAGAGTCATTACGCTACTTCTGGGGGAGGATTCCCTTCCTGTGGATACAAATAGTGAGCCTATACCCCCCCAGTATCCCTATGGAGTATGTGTTTGTGTGCACAGGCCAAGGTCACAGGATTAGGGGGCCTAATTCTCCCAGCAGAGGAAAACAAGCCTTCCTCGTTCTGCTGTGCTAACCAGCACAAACAATGGCCGGCTCAGTCATTTCTAACTGGAGATGATCAGAGACAGCGACTCCTTTATTTAAAAAATAAAATAAAAATTGAAGTAATGAAACTATTGGAACGGTTGACCCTGGCAACCAGTCAGGTGAAAGCTGTCAATTTCTAACCTATACTAGAAACGGACAACCAGACCTTGGTTGGCTTGGTAACAGCTTGGTTTTTAAAAAAATCTGTTTTTTAAAGCCAAACGCCTGATATGTGTTTTTTTTGTATAGCATCGAGAAAGGTTTGATTTTTACTAATATCTTTGTCCCTGTTGAGCTTCATTCTCACTTTCTGTCCCAAAATAGAAAGTGAAGGAAAATAAAAAATTTAAGGAGGAACCAAACCCTTCTGCCCTTATAGCCAAGGAAGCTACTGTCTTTGCCTCACCCCTCCCTCTATTTGTATGGATGACCACTGTCACCAAGAAAGAGGGGGGGGGGGGGGGGATTCAAAATTGTAGAGCCGTTCCAAGAACAAGAGGTGAGAGGAAATTATTTTAAGGTGGATCTGAACCCTCCTATCCTTTACAGCTATGGAAGCTGCCATCTTAGCCTCTGTTTGAGCTGCAGGTACCATGGTCATGTACATGTGATCAACCAGCTATTAGATGGTTTGACCATTTGGTTGATCGCTCAAGCAACTGTGACCATTATCATTGACGGTATGCCTTGAACTTAACTGTTTCAAGAAACCGTTAAATTGATAGGCTTAGTTCCACTTAAGACCCCTTTCACACTGGGGTGTATTTCAGGCGTTTTTCAGGCGCTTTAGCGTTAAAAAAAGCGCCTGTAAAGCGCCTGAAAGAAGCTGCAACTGCAATCCCAATGTGAAAGCCCGAGTGCTTTCACACTGAGACCCCTTTCACACTATGGCGTTTTTCAGGCGCTTTAGCGTTAAAAAAAAGCGCCTGTAAATTGCCTGAAAGAAGCTGCAACTGCAATCCCAATGTGAAAGCCTGAGTGCGTTCACACCCAGGCACTGCGCTGGCAGGGACTCAAAAAAAGTCCTGCAAGCAGCTTCTTTGCAGCGCTTTTGGAGCAGTGAATACACCGCTCCTAAAGCGCCTCTTCCCATTGAAATCAATGGGAAGTGCCTGAAAAACGCCTGAAAAGCGCTTGTAGCAGCAGCGCTTTGTGGGCGCTTTTAATCGTTTTTTGGCCACTAGCAGGGGTTAAAAGCGCCCCACTAGCGCTCGGAAAACGCTGGTAAAGCGCCGCTAGTTTAAGTGGCGCTTTACGAGCGTTTTTTTGGGCGCTGGCAGTGTGAAAGGGCTCTTAAAGCACTTGGGTTTTCACATTGGAATTGCAGATGAGGCTTCTTTCAAGCGGTTTACAGGTGCTTTTTTTAATGCTAAAGCGCCTGAAAAACGCCCCAGTGTGAAAGGGCTCTTAGGCTACAGGCGGTTTTGCACTAAAAATAGCGTCTGTAAACTGCCTCTCCTGCAGCCCCGGTGTGAAAGCCCGAGTGCTTTCACACTGGGGCGGTGCGCTTGCTGTCAGTTAAAAGAGCAAGATTACCAAAGGCAGAGGTATAAGGGGACTTTTAGTTCCGCAACAGCTGGAGGGCCACAGGTTGTGCACCATGTACTAGTGGGTTGTTCATTGATGGAAATGGGAAGCAGCAGTGGGGTTCTTGGTTTGAATCCCCACCATGACACTATCTGCATGAAGTTCTCCTTGGGCTCTCTCCGGTTTTCCCCGGGTACTCCAGTTCCTTACCACACTCAAAAGACAGGTTGGTAGGTTGTCTCTTGTCTAAATTGTCCCTAAAAATTGTGAGAGATAGGAGGTACCTTAGATTGTAAACTCCTTGAGAACAGGGACTAATGTAAATACACAGTATGTAAAGGGCTGTGTAAATTGTTGGCACTATACTATATAAATGCCTGTAAATAATGCATCAGTAATTTTATTTAATTTTTTTTTTGGTATTTGCCGGAAAAAAAAAAGAGCAGACATCACTCCCCTTATGTTTTTGAAGCCTACAGGCAGCCTATTGCACTTCAGCTGTTGTGGAATTAGTTTCCATTATGCTCTGCCAACCATAGAATGATCAGAAGTTGAACATCCTGCCTTTTATGTGGAATAGCAATAAAGACAACATTTATTTGTGGGCTCTCAGGACGCCTACGCAACCCAACGCCATGCAGCTATAATGCACTATTATTGCCATTCCCTGTTGTATACAAGAGACCTACGCCATTGTCTCTGGTTCTATAGAAACATGGTAGGCTGCATAATCATCACTGCAAGAGATTCTCTTTTTTCGGCTCTGATATAAGATTAATCGAGAGAATAAAACACAAGTAGCTGGATTTATTTTAGCACTCCCTGGGTTAATCGACTGCAGCCAAGGTCATAGTGTGACCCGGCGATTGTACCGCAGTTCAGCGCCAAGTGCCAAACCTGAGCCCACATAAACCGCATGGCCCCATGAATAATGACCGCTGTTCCCATGCATTGACAGTCCATGTGGGACATTAATAACGCACTGTTTTGTACTCTTGTTTGTCTGCCCTGACCCCGGTGACACCCTGTTTACTCAGTCATTCCTCATATTTGCATGCAGCTTAGGTTCTTCCTGCAGCAGGGGTGATTTGTATTCTAATGGCGGCCGTTGTCTTGGCAACCTGCGGGAAACCTGAAAACTTGTACACAGAGAGAGGGGAAGTTTTCTGCAGGCATTACTTGCTGATCCCAAATGAGAAATCCATGCTCTGTGTCATGGCAATCCCCGTTGCGCTTCCCGAAGCAGCTAAGAGATGGCATAGGCTATCACCGTGTCCTGGCTTGTGTTTGTCTGCACAGCGCAGGGTAATCCCCACCATACTGGAGGCTTTGTACATTATTAAAATTTAATCCTCCTGTTTTGCAATGTGCTGGTTCAGGACTCTAGAGTGTATATGTCTGTTCTATTCAGATACAACAATAGCCGCAGATCCAGCGCTCTGTGTTATGATGGCACACAGACATGCAGAGTCTGGCACGGACGCCGGAATTTGATTTATTACCGTTTCAAAGCATCAAAAATGGATTGATTTTTCTCTAACTGTGATCAATATGGCTTTGTGAAGAGAACAGTGGGGAGGAATCTGGTGTTCATTGCTGGATAATAACCAGATGATTATTGCACTTGGAATTATACAACGCCCCTGGGGTCCGCCATATTTATTTACATTCTTTTTTTCAAAGGTCATGGCAAGCTTTCAGCTGGATTTTGCATAGCAAAAAATGCTACTGATTGTGTGGTAACTCATGGTAACTAATTCAATATCTTCTATCTTCTATGCTGAGCTAATAAAAGCTAAGATCTGGTTATTGTGTGTAAATGTACAATGTAAATGCTTTTGCCGTTATCTGCAAAATGTTTTTTGGACAGGCGTTATGGATGTCTTTTTAACCCCTCCTGTTGAAGTTGTCCTTCTTTTACATACTTGCCTAGCAAATTCAGCGTTGACCTGCTGTGGGTCTCGGGTTGCCATCTTGGTCCTCCTTGGTCATCGGGAGGTGGCTGCCTCTTCCGTGTTCATGCAGCTGGCCCCTGATGTCCAGCCATTGTGAGTCCCTCCTCCCACAGCCTCCTGGGATATGCGATGGGGATTTCCTAGGAGGATAATGGAGAATGCACTTCTCATTCTTGCCAAGGCAAGGGTGCTGGAGAATGGACTTCTCACTCCTGCCAAGTCAAGAATGCTGGCAGGCCAGGGTAAAAAGTAAATGAATAAAGTAAAGCCATAAACATTTTTTAGTTCAGAGGAAGAAGAGCGGTGAGTAGAGGTTAAGTTGTTTGGGAGAGTTAAGACCCGCTTTACATCCACAAAATGGATATTTAGGCCCCTTTCACACGGGCAGGCATCTGTCTTCCGGTCAGTTTTTCAGGTGGACCCAATCTGACCCTCCAATATCCTCTATGGACATGTGTCCATTTTACACCTGTCAACATCCAATCCATTCCACTAAAAACAGGCAGATGGAATACATTGTCCACCTGTCTAGCGGATTGGATGGCAGTCTGGTGTAAATGGGCAGGCGGTAGAGGAGAGCAGGCTGTGACTGTGTCTGCTCTACATAAGCCTGCTCAGCGGGGTTTAGCAGATAGATTCTACTGAACAGGCGGACTCCTGACGAGGTACGTCCCATGTGGAAGGGGCCTTATGGTTGAACACTGATAGTTTGAAGTGCCTGCCAGGCAAACAGTTATTTGGCGATTTTGACAGAAATTGTTGGTAAATAGGCTTGATGTGTTAAGACATATTTTATTAGCAAGTTGGGCCACAAAGCAGCCTAGAATAATAGACTCATGTGATGAAAGTCTACTGTATTGGTTATGTAATGCTTCACCTGCAGGGTATTTGATATTATACACTAATATGGTCAAAAGTTTGTGGACACATGACCCTTACACCTTCACTATATGGCCAAAAGTTTGGACACCTAACTTTCACAAGTACACTATAAGGCCTCGTTCTCACAGTGGTCCAGGGACTTGCACCACCTAGATCAGCATTGTTTGAGGCTGGTGCAGCCAGGTGTTTGCAAGTTCTGTGGATAGGAAGCCTACACAAATCAATGACAGGCTTACACTATCTAGAAACAATTACATGCAATTAAGGACAGATTAGTGGCCCTATAAGTTGACCGTTTGTATTCAGGGTTGCACATTTGTTGCTAGGTAATTGCTCCATGTGCGAAACAGCTGAAGAACCTGTCAATGATGTACAGGCTAAGCGGCCGCATCTGATTACATACACCTGGCTGTACCCACCACACAAATGCACTAATCTGGTCAGTGTACAGCCTTGGAAGGCCATGTGAATGAGGCCTAAGACCAAAATTATGTAGACATGTTGATGGCCCTCCAAAGTATAGTTTTTAGATACTGTTAATCCTAGGGTATACAAACACATTTCAGATTATTATGCGCTTTCTTCCTTGGTGCAACAGTTTAGGAAAGGCCCTTTTCTGTTTCAGCATACTTGTGCCCCTGTGTACAAAGCTGGATCCATAAAGACATGGTTTGATGCGTTTGGTGTGAAAGAACTTCAGTGGCCTAAACAGAGCCCTGACCTCAACCCTACTGAACACCTTTGGGATAAATTGGAATACCAATTGCAAGCCAGATTTTCTTGTCTAACATCAACTGCTAACCCACGCAACACAGAACCCATTCAAAATCTTGTGGTAATCCTTTACAGAAGAATTAAGCTGTTGTAGATGCAACGCGTTGGCCAACTTAATATTAATTCCCCTGGTTTTGAAATGAGATGTCCAACAAGCTCATATAGGTGTGATAGACAATAGTCCACAAATGTCAATGTCCCATTTTTCCAGGAGGGTAAATGCCTTGGTATGGTCTTGCGCATCATAATTCCAGAACAAGGGTTAATGCCTATGCGAATACAAGTTTTGCTTTGCCCCTCCGTCCCTCATTGCAATATGCTGTGCCTCTGGCAGACACACATTGCATACACTAGATTTATGACCTGGAAGTCAATATTTGTAAATTTTAGCACCCCATGTATTGAGGGTTTCTGTTATGCTCATGATAAATGGGTACCACCATTCTTGTCTTTGTAAGTCCACGTACACACGTTCGGAAATTCCGACGGAAAATGTCCATCTTGTCTGAAAATCTGCCCGTGTGTGGGCTCCATCTGACTTTTTCCGTCGGAATTTCAGACGGAAAAAATTTGAGATCCTGCTCTCAAATTTTCCGTCAACAAAATCCGATCTGACTTTTTCCGATCGTGTGTAGAGAATTCCGACGGACAAAGTGCCACGCATGCTCAGATCAAATTACGAGACCAAAGCTATTGGCTACTAGCCTCTACGTAGTTCCGTCGTACGCAACGAACGTCACCACGTTCAGAATGATCGGATTTACCGACAACTTTGTCCGACCGTGTGTATGCAACACCAGTGTCGGACAAAATCCGTCGGAAAAAATCAGACGGATTTTGTGGTCAGAATTTCCTACCGTGTGTACAGGGGCTAAGGGTAGCTGCAGGAACTAGAACTAAGAAGGACTGCGGGAGGTACAAGTTGTCTTAAAGAGGAGTTTCCAATAAAAAAAAAAATATTAAAGGTCAGGAGCTACAAATACTGCAGCTGCTGACTTTTAATAATCGGACACTTGCCTGTTCCAGCGATGCGGGGGTTGAAGCCCCGCTCATCCCTCCCTCCGCTCGGCGGTCCCGGCATTGTAACTGTGGGCACCTGGCTGTGGCTTCACAGCCGGCCACCCACTGCGCATGCACGAGCCGTGCACCATGATTGGAATTTTTTTTCCAAATGTTTTTTTTTTTTATTTATTTTTTTTTAGGAATTTTTATGGTTTTTTGTGTGCAACACCACTTTAATTATACTTGCATCCTTAATGTCCTTTTTGAGTTGCGGCTGTAGGAAAACTGCAGGAAGCTCAGCTGTACTGTTGGCTCAATGCCTCTGGTCCCTGCTATATTTCAATAAAATTAGACACTGCAAATGGTGGTCTGTGGCGGGAAATAGAGAGGGCATGGACTGCAAGCATTGAGCTAACAGTATTGTAACGCTACTTAACTCTAAAAAGGAAAGCACGGAGGTACGTTTCATTAACACATTACACTTGCCTCCTGCTGTCCTTTCTAGTTATATTACCTATTGCTCTCCTTTCATTTGCCTGTCAGATATGGCAGGTTTACTTCAATTTTATTTTAAGGTTTCCACGTAATCTTGAGTTTTGGCATTTTATGTCATCGCCAACAATACACATGAGAAAGGATCGAGGAGTCCTTGGACTGTTATGCAGATCATTTTTCAGCATGGCTGCACCAGTCCAGTGAATTTTATTTTGAAGTGTAACATAATGCCAGACATGGCCAGGCTCAGCAAATGACATAATTGGTCTAGTTCGTGAACTACTGTATGTGCAGTTTTTTTTTTTCTTGGTGAAGGATTGCTGTCCATTTTCCCGCTGGATGGATGCAGGTGGACTGCATCACTCAATAGCATTTCACACTATTTGGGAGATAAGCCTACCAGAGTGTACAGACCTGCCCCTTCCCCCATAGCTGCATGTTCTGTAATGCAAAGTAAATTGGAAATCCAACAAAGAGTGAGCCATGTCCATAGCAACTGAGTGGAGCTAGGTACTCATGTGCAGATGTCCTGGAGATCAAATCTTCAAACTAGAATCCTTCCGTGACATAAAAGGTTGGTGGTAATTTTATGCCTCGTTTCCACTGAGCGGTTCGGTACGGTACGCTATTTTGAGTGTTTCCATTCTGAAAGCGGCCCATACAACCAAACCATACCGCACCATTCAGGGTCCTGCTTCAGATGTGGGGGCCATAGAAAATGGTCCGGTACGGCTAGGGCGGAGCTACGATACAGTCCACTTATTGGCAGACAGAAAAATGTCTGCCAATCAGTGTGAGGCCATGCTAGGCATTTTTTCTAAACCCCGTATGGCCCCTGGTGGTCCGACTTGCAGTGGAAACGCTCACCTGAACAGGCCGGACCATTCTAACCCTTCCAAACTGTAACCAACCCAAACCAATCCGCTCAGTGGAAACGAGGCATTAGTTTGTTGGAGTCCATCAAGGGGTCAAGCAGGCTGCATAGAGCAGTATCTGCGTACAGAGAAGGAAGTGCATCCCTAAGTGCAGACAGTTTCTGTCCAAGGTCACTGATCTATCCCCAGATGTGAGGTAACCAGTGAAGAGCCACAGTCTGTCATTGATTTGTATAGGTAGCTGTATGCAGCCACCTGTCACTTCCGTACACGCATCCTTCTCAGTATACAGCTGTCTGCGCCCATGTGAATGAGCCCAAATATAACGCGAAATAAAAAGCACACTACCCTCTACAGCCGCATATCTGAGTGTTTACTTGCAAACAGGGATAGATGTGCAGTTGCCAGCATACAGCCACAGCCTGTCATTTATTTGCACAGGTGGCCGTACGCAAACTCTGCTCCTCCTTCCTTTTACGTAACACTCCAAGGCGCAGACATATGTTTATCACAGTGTATAGTTCTCTGTGCCCATGTGAATGAGCCCAAATATAACGCAAAATAAAAAGCACACTACCCTCTACAGCTGCATATCTGGGTGTTTACCTGCAAAGAGAGATAAATGTGCAGTTGCCAGCATACAGCCGCAGCCTGTCATTGGTTTACATAGGTAGCTGTACACGAACCCCTGTCACTTCAAGGTGCAGAAATATGTAATTTCTCAGTGTATGGCTCTCTGCGCCCATGTGCATGTGTCCAAATAAAATAATAATCTATATATATATATATATATATAAAGCACACTGCACGCTATAGCCGCACATCCAAGAGTTTGCTTGCATACAGGACAGGGTTACTCCCTTGGATGCAGACAATTTGTGTACAAGGATGCTGATCTGTAACTGTATGCAAGTAAAGGCTGAGGTGCTTTATTACCAGCATACAGCTGCAGCCTGTCTTCTTTTTTTTTTTTTTAATCTCTACAGGTGGCTGTACACAAGCATGTAAAGAACAAGGTAAACAAGGGGGCAGGAATTAGTTAAAAATGGTATAGCTTATTCTATGAAGAACATAATATCACTTACACAGAGGTTGACTGTATTGACTGGGTGCAAGAGACGCTGTGCTGGTAAGCCATGAGCCCAAAAAAGAGAAGCACGGCGATGTCGGATAAGCCCCGGTTTTATGGCGTTAGACCTGCATTCTGACAGCTTACTGCAGGTCTAGCACCACTGAAACCGGGGCTTATGTGACATCACTGTGCTTCTCTTTTTTTGGGCTCCTGGTTTATCAGCACAGCGTCTCTTGCACCTAGAACTAATACAGGCAACCTCTGTGTAAATGATACTGTCTTCTTCATGGAATAAATTATACAGTTTTTAATTAATTCCTGAACCCTTGTTTACCTTGTTCTTTACATGTTGTTTGGATCGATTACACGATATGCTGAGAGGAGCTGCAGGAACATTACTCTTAAAGGAGAAGTAAAGCCAAAGCTCATTTGGCTGTACTTCTCCTGAGGATCACAGGAATGCAGAATAAACTGCATTTTCTGCAGACAGCGGGCTGAAGTTCGCTGACATCACAGAGCTGGTCCAGGTTTGGGAAAGATCGTGACCATATGCTCGGGATACGCCCACGTGCCTGTGCCTGGACCTGCAGCCGATGAGAGCCCGAGCCGGCCACTCACGCCCCCTCCACAGCCCAGTGGTTTGCTCATGGAGCTCTGAGAACCGAGCGATCGGCTTGATTGCTTGGTTCTCAGTGCAGAGCTGGTGGGGGACAACAGATGCAGCATTGGACTGATGCTGCATCTACCTAGGTAAGTACGAGTCTACAAATAAACAGATTCCTGTACTTCTCTTATAATAATTTACCCAAAGACTTTGCTATGGACTCATAATTATTGTTCTCATTCTCTTCACCTCCAAGATGACCACTGCCTTGCTAAAGAAGCTGAGGGTAAAGGTGATGGACTGGCCAAGTATGTCTCCAGACCTAAACCCTATTGAGCATCTGTGGGGTATCCTCAAACGGAAGTTGGAGGAGCGAAAGGGCTCTAACATCTACCAGCTCCGTAGTGTTGTCATGGAGGAGTGGAAGAGGACCCCAGTGGCAACCTGTGAAGCTCTGGTGAACTCCATGCCCAAGAGGGTTAAGGCAGTGCTGGAAAATAATGGAGGCCACACAAAATATTGACACTTTGGGCCCAATTTGGACATTTCCACTTAGGGGTGTAATTATGTTGCCAGCGGTTTAGACATTAATGGCCGTCTGTTGAGCTATTTTGATGGGGACAGCAAATTTATACCGTTATACAAGCTGTACACTCACTACTTTACATTGTAGCAAAGTGTCATTTATTTCTTCAGTGTTGTCACATGAAAAGATATAATAAACATTTTTACAAAAATATGAAGGGTGTACTCACTTTTGTGAGATACTGTATGTATACTGTGGGCATACAGTGCCTTGAATATGTCTCCATACCCCTTGACATTTTCCATGTTTTGTCATGTTTCAACCAAAAACCTAAATGGATTTTATGTGATAGACCAAGACAAAGTGGCACATAGTTGTGAAGTAGAAGGAAACTGATAAATGGTTTTCAATTTTTTTTCCACATAAATATTTTTTGGTCTTAACATGATAAAATGTGGAAAATTTCAAGGGGTATAAATACTTTTTCAAGGCACTGTACATATTGGCTATACGCAAACACCTGCCACTCCCAGGCACAGATATATTTTTGTCTTCCATGGTGTATGGCTCCTTGTGCCCGAATGACTGCACTCAAATCATATATCATAAAGCACATTGCGCTCTCCAGAGAGCATAGCGTGCTTTGTAATATGTGGTTCCAATCATCAGTGCTGCTCATGCAGAAGGCGTTCTACAAAGCGGCCTACGTATTCCTTTTGTGACTTGTCTCCTTTAATGCTGCGAGCATGTGCATTCCAGTTATGTGGAAAGAACCCCACGTCTGCCCCCATGTACACAATCAGATGATGGCTTTCTGAGGTTAATTAAACCATGCCCATGGAACACGTCGCATCTTGCCTTAAAAGTCACTAACTCTTTTGAAGATTCAGGTATAACTGGATGACATTTATAAATTTACCAAAATACAACCCCAATACCAAAAAAGTTGGGATGCTGTGTAAAATCTTCATAAGAACAGAATGCAATGATTTGCAAACCACTAAATATAAAATGTTTAACCGCTTGCCGACCAGCCGCTGTCATTATACTGCGGCAGGTCGGCACGACCCCGCAAGCTGTCGTAGCTATATGTCAGCTTCTTTAAGCGGGATAGCGGGCTTGCACACGCCCGCTGCACTGCGGGGGTGGAACTCGTGGCCGACGGTCGTGATGACCGCTGGCCACGAGCGATCACAGGCACGAGAGGCAGAACAGGGACGTGCGTGTGTGTGTGTAAAAACACTAAACACAAATCCCTGTTCTGTTCTGTGAGGAGAGGCCGATCTTGAGTACCTAATGGCTAGGAGTCACGATCTGTCATTTCCTCTAGGTCAGTCCCCTCCCCCTACAGTTAGAGAAACACACAGGGAACACAACCCCTTGAGTGCCCCCTAGTGTTAACCCCTTCCCTGCCAGTGACATTTTTACAGTAATCAGTGCATTTTTATAGCACTGATCGCTGTATAACTGCCAATGTTCCCAAAAATGTGTCAAGTGTCCGATGTGTCCACCATAATGTCGCAGTCCTGATAAAAATTGCAGATCGCCGCCATTACATAAAAAAAAAATGCTATAAATCTATCCCCTGTTTTGTAGACGCTATAACTTTTGCGCAAACCAATCAATATACACTTTTTGCGATTTTTTTTTTTTTTTTTTTTTTTTTACCAAAAATATGTAGAAGAATACATATCGGCCTAAACTAAAAAAAAAGTGGATATTTATTATAGCAAAAAGTTCACAATATTGTGTTTTTTTGTTTTTTTTTTTATAAATTTTACGCTCTTTTTTTGTTTATAGCGCAAAAAACAAAAACTGCAGAGATGATCAAATACCACCAAAAGAAAGCTCTATTTGTGGGAAACAAAAAGGACCTTAATTTTTTTTTGGGTGCAGTGCTGCACGACCACGCAATTGTCAGTTAAAGCGACACATTACCGAATCGCAAAAAATGGCCTGGTCATTCAGCAGCCAAATCTTCCGGGGGTGAAGTGGTTAAACTGCGCAGAAACAATAAAAAAAAAATGTATGTGTGTATATATGTATGTGTGTGTGTGTGTGTGTGTGTGTGTGTGTGTATATAATATATATAACATATATAAAATATATATCCCTCAGCGTTTCTTCCGGGTTCACTGCTCCGGTGCTGTGAGTGGCCTGAGCCGTGATGACGTCACTTCCTCGCGTGTGCGCGGGAGTCCTCTTTCCGGCAAGGAGCTCCTGAGGTCAGCGGCTGCATACAAGGTGAATATCCCCTAAATCATACAGGTTTGGGAGATATTCATTTTACCTACAGGTAAGCCTTATTATAGGTGTTTTTTTTATTTATATGTCCCTGGAATTCAGCTTTAAAGGTAAACTCCAGTTATATGTAAAAAAAATATTAAATACTTGTGTATTAAAGTAAGAAGGAAGGATCGTTTTTACATTGAGTTGACATACTTTATTTTGACCTAATATCAGCCCTTTGCAATCCTTTGTTTAGCAGCATGCATGCTTTTAGAGACAGGGTCAGCACTAGAAGCCAATTGGAACAGAGTAGTTCTTTTTTTTCTTAGGCTGCTTTCACACTGGAGCGGTGGGGGCGCTGGCGGTAAAGCGGCGCTATATTTAGCGGCGCATTTCGGCCGCGAGCGGCCGAAAAAGGGTCAATTGTTTTCAATGGGACCGGGCGCTATAGGAGCGGTAAATATACCGCTCCTATAGCGAGCCAAAGATGCGGCTTGCAGGACATTTTTGAGCGTCCTGCAAGCGCACCGCTTCAGTGTGAAAGCCCTTGGGCTTTCACACTGAAGGAACAGCAACAGCTGTTTCGGGTCGGTTTGCAGGCGCTATTTTAGCGCAATAACGCCTGCAAACCGCCCCAGTGTGAAAGCAGCCTTATTGTCCAATCACAAGCTGAGACAGGTGTGTGACCAGACTCTATTGCTCAAATACAGTAGTAAAAATCCTTTGGCAGGTAACAAAATTCTCCCCTTTTTACCCTCCCTTCATTTTCTGATTTTACGTATTCTTAGCTTCTTAGTGTTTCTCATTTTCGCTAAGCCTTTCTCAATGCCTTTCCTTGCCGAAAATAAGTGATAGAATGGAATTTCGTACAATGTGATTTCATTCCGTTCAGACTGAATTCGGCAATGGAATTGCAAACACATTTGCTATACTGCATTTTTTAGATCTTTGTATTTTTCTTGACGCTCTGCTGATGTTTTCTGCTGGATCCTGAGTGGAAGTTAAATAAGATATATAAAGCGGTGCTCTGCAGTGTCAGAGAAACCATTATACTGCCAGCTCAACAATCCCTTTTCCTGCCGCCTTGAACCTTAACCACTTCCCACCCGGCCAATGTACATAAACGGCCGGGTGGGCGCTCTCTCCTTCTAAGTGAACATTCAGGAACGTCCCTCAGTGGCGCGATCCCAATGCGATTGTGTCATCCGGACACGGCACATCTCCGATCGGCAGGAGGGCTCTGTGATTGGCCCTCCTGATCACATGATGGCCGTGTCCAATCACAGCCATCATGTGATGTAAACACAGAGCCGGTTGCTAGGCAATCGGCTCTCCTCTTCTCACACAGAAGTTGTCGGTGAGGAGAGGAGAGCGGATCGCTGCAGCCAACTGGTGATCAGTGAGTATGAGCTTGTTTTTTTTTTTTTTTTTTACAGCTTCTTACTCGCTGATCACCAACCTAGTGTCGCCACACAATGTAAAACACACATGTCCCCACAAATGTCCCCAAAACACGTCCCCAAATAATAAAAACACTTGTCCCACTAAAATCACATGTCCCTATGATTATCTGCACACATCTGTCCGTGATCAACTGCGCACATCTGTACATGATCATTTGCGTACATCTGTCCGTGATCACATGAACCAATTATTATACGCGGATTTTTTTTTTACCAAAAACATGTAGAGGAATACATTTTGTTACTTAAATTTATGACATAATTCGATTTTTATTGTATTTCTTTTAAAATAGAAAGAAGAAAATTATAGTTTTTTTTCCCCAAATTTCCGCTCCTTTTTTTTTCCCGCTTATACTGCAAAAAATAAAAAAACTGATTTGTGAGTAAATACCACCAAAAGAAAGCTCTATTTGTGCGAACAAAACGTTAAAAATGGCATTTGGGTACAGCGTAGCATGATCGCGCAATTGTCAGTGAAAGTGCGAGAGCGCTGAAAGCTGAAAATTGGTCTGGGAAGGAAGGGAGGGGGCGAAAGTGCCCAGTATTGTAGTGGTTTAAAAAGCAGAACTGTGCATGATAGACCGTATCACGTGACTAGACGACGATGACACGTGTGAAAGTGCCAGTGTGACATGTTGCTTGGGATAACAAGAAAAAGCCAAGTTGTTCCGGCTCGTTTTGCACGCATTCCCAGTGTACACATTCCGGGAGAAATAGTCATGTTATGATCCACAAATGACTTCTCAAGGTTGTGTTCATATACAGTGGTGTGAAAAAGTGTTTGCCCCCTTCCTCATTTCCTGTTCCTTTGCATGTTTGTCACACTTAAGTGTTTCGGAACATCAAACCAATTTAAACAATAGTCAAGGACAACACAAGTAAACACAAAATGCAATTTGTAAATGAAGGTGTTTATTATTAAAGGTGAAAAAAAATCCAAACCATCATGGCCCTGTGTGAAAAAGTGATTGCCCCCCTTGTTAAAACATACTATAACTGTGGTTGTCCACACCTTAGTTCAATTTCTCTAGCCACACCCAGGCCTGATTATTGCCACACCTGTTCACAATCAAGGCATCACTTAAATGGAGCTGCTTGACACAGTAAGGTCCACCAGAAGATCCTTAAAAGCTACACATCATGCCGAGACCCAAAGAAATTCAGGAACAATTGAGAAAGAAAGTAATTGAGATCTATCAGTCTGGAAAGGGTTATAAAGCCATTTCCAAAGCTTTGGGAATCCAGCGAACCACAGTGAGAGCCATTATCCACAAATGGCAAAGACATGCAACAGTGGTGAACCTTCCCAGGAGTGGCCGGCCGCCCAAAATTACCCCAAGAGCGCAGCGACGACTCATCCAAGAGGTCACAAAAGACCCCACAACAACGTCCAAGGAACTGCAGGCCTCACTTGCCTCAGTTAAGGTCAGCGTTCATGCCTCCACCATCAGGAAAAGACTGGGCAAAAATGGCCTGCATGGCAGAGTTCCAAGGAGAAAACCACTGCTGAGCAAAAAGAACATCAAAGCTCGTCTCAATTTCTCCACAACACATCTTGATGATCCCCAAGACTTTTGGGACAACATTCTGTGGACCGATGAGACAAAAGTGGAACTCTTTGGAAGGTGTGTGTCCAAGTATATCTGGCGTAGAAGGAACACTGCATTTCAGAAAAAGAACATTATACCAACAGTAAAATATGGTGGTGGTAGTGTGATGGTCTGGGGCTGTTTTGCTGCTTCAGGACCTGGAAGACTTGCCGTGATAAAAGGAACTATGAATTCTGCTGTCTACCAAGAGATCCTGAAGGAGAATGTCCGACCATCTGATCGTGTACTCAAGCTGAAACGAACTTGGGTTCTGCAGCAGGACAATGATCCTAAACACACCAGCAAGTCCACCACCGAATGGCTGAAGAAAAACAAAATGAAGACTTTGGAGTGGCCTAGCCAAAGTCCAGACCTGAATCCTATTGAGATGTTGTGGTATGACCTTAAAAAGGCCGTTCATGCTCGAGAACCCTCTAATGTAACTGAATTAGGACAATTCTGCAAAGATGAGTGGGCCAAAATTCCTCCAGGACGCTGTAAAAGCCTCATTGCACGTTATCGCAAACGCTTGGTTGCAATTGTTGCTGCTAAGGGTGGCCCAACCAGTTATTAGGTTTAGGGGGCAATCACTTTTTCACACAGGGCCATGATGGTTTGGATTTTTTTTCACCTTTAATAATAAACACCTTCATTTACAAATTGCATTTTGTGTTTACTTGTGTTGTCCTTGACTATTGTTTAAATTGGTTTGATGTTCCGAAACACTTAAGTGTGACAAACATGCAAAGGAACAGGAAATGAGGAAGGGGGCAAACACTTTTTCACACCACTGTAGCTCTTTAGGGCTTTAAATACGTTAAATATAAATTGAGAATGCACGCCTTGAAATTGTTTGCTTGCAGGTCTAAATAGATTTACATGAATGGAGTCTCTTTATTTGATTACTTGTGTATATACAGTGCCTGCAAAACATTTCACCCCCTTGGAAGTTTAGCTGCATCATGTTAGAGGGGGTGTATGGCTGTGAAAGCAGTCATAGGCTCCATGCACACTGCTGTCTAAAAGCTTCAAGGCCCTCTAGCCTAGAATCCCTGGTGCTTTCATGGGGCTGGAGACTCGCAGGTGCTGTATACAGCCACTTACTGTACCGCCGACCCGACTGAATGTATCGCAGAGCCGCGGGATAAGGCTACAGATGGGGACAACGCCAGGAGGACTCGAGTCTAAGCCGAGGGGGGCATTTTCAGCACCAAAAAATGTGCTGAAAACTAGGCTTATACTCGAGTATATACGGTATATCTAAACCTACTATCAGCCACATCCTAATCTATCTAGCCCTGTAAAAAAGATCGCTATACTTGCTTAATCTGAAGCCGCTCTAGTCTGGTCTCCAGTGGTGCCCTCTGTGTACAGGAGAAAGCCGTCAACGGCTGGGAAGTGACGTCACACATAGACTAAAGGCACACGATCCGAAAATCGTTCGAAAAATACCGCTTTCAAAGCGATCGTACGTCAATCTGATCATTTAGTACACAGCTTTGCATAGCCGATCACAATAATTCATGTGAAATTATCCGATGGAACATGCACGAAAATTTTTCTCATATAATTTTTCTGAATTTTTATTCTGTCGTACGTGAATTTTTGTAACTTTAGTAACCTCTTCTTTTTTGATATGGAGACTAGCATGCAAAAAAAAAAACTGGACCATCATCTGTCCGATAATCTCATCGTGTGTACCAGGCATTAGAATGGGGCTTCTGTTGTCAGCTGCCTCTTCTATACACTGAAGTCTCCATTAACAGCTTAGCCTGGGACCGAACTAGAGTGTCTCTGGAATAAGTAGATAGAGATTTATTTTTCCTTACAGGGCTAGATAGATTAGGCTTGGAATATGGCTGAGAGTCGAGGTAGGTAGGTTTAGAGTTGGGTTTTGCCTTTTACTTCTACTTTTAAGTTTTTTTTTTTTTGGTTTACTTTAAAACTTCATCTACTCTCTAGCACCCACCGCTCTGAACCAAGTGCGATCTCCTTGGCAGGGACCATCTAGAGCAGGGTTTCTCAACCAGGGTTCTGTGGAACCCTTGGGTTCCTCTAGAGCAGGGCTGCCCAACCTTTTTAAGAGCGAGGGCCACTTAAGCGAATTGGTAGCTGGTCGCGGGCCACAATGAGCGGATCAGATGACAGGTCCGTGTCCACGGACACAGCCCACTCTACTCTATGGGCCCTCTGATCCAATCTGATTTGCCCAGACGGAAGGGGCAGATCCCTTTCTATTTTTTTTAGGTAGGCGTGTGTAAACAGACACAAGTTCGTTTACATCTGCTGCTCCATAGAGGTGAATAGTAAGTCCGATTGGGTCAGACCAGTCATGTGAAAGGGGCCTAAGGCAGCTTTCACACTGATGCTCTGCGATTTGCCTGAACCGCGGGTGCAGCGCAGTGAACCTGTGGATTTTCTGTGGGTTAGCTGCACTTTGCCGTAAACTTCTATTATATCCTGCAGGTGTGGCGCACTTTCTGAAGGCGCCACAAACCTGCAGGTAATAACAGAAGTCTATGGCTCAATGCAGGTAACCCGCAGCTGCTCTGCACCTGTGGATCATTTTGAAAGCAGACCAGTAACCACTGCAAAACAGATATATCCATATATACTGTGAATTTAGTAGTAAACTTACCTTTAAAAACTATCTTCTATTCTGGTATCGCTGGCTGGTGCTGTCCCAGGCGGAGTGCATTTGGTATCACTCTGCCTGTGACAGGAGCGGGCGCTAAACAGGAAGCATTGGCTTATGTGGCTCTGCTCTGCAGCCACTTGCTTCCACTACCAGCGGCTTCATTCACAAAACTGCTGCTCAGGGATGGCAGGTTGGCAACCCGTGATCTGGGCTTGCCAACCTGCCATCTTAGAGCAGGAGGTCAAGGGCCACATCAGAGGGCTCCGCGGGCCACATGTGGCCCCCGGGCCACTGGTTGGGCACCCCTGCTCTAGAGGTTGCTAGGGCTTCCCTGAGCAATGGTCAATTTCTGACTCTCAGGTAAGTCCTCAGACACCATTGATCTTTTTAGTTATCTGTAAGGAGGTAGTTCTTCCCAATAACCACAAGTGTAAGAAGCATTCTTCTCATTGACCATTACACTAATGTATGATGAGTTGTAGATTTTTCATTTTTAGCAGGGGTTCCCCAAGACCGGAGAATTATATCCAGGGTTCCTCTGTGTGAAAAAGGTTGAGAGGCTGATCTAGAGCTATGTGTAGTATCGCTCTACAAGTCCCTCACTACTTTTATAGAAAACCTGTACAGTTTGAACATTCTTAGTATTTTATAGACATGACATATCTTGATATCTTGTGTTTTTTTTTTTTTTTTTAACAGCCAAAGCCACCTGTGCAGAGAAAGACTTCACCTGTGACAATGGTCACTGCATCTTGGCTCGCTGGAAGTGTGACGGGGAGGAAGAGTGCCCTGACGGAAGTGACGAGTCTGAGGCCACCTGCAGTTACAGTAAGTAAGCTTAGGGGTTGTAAAATACACAGTTCAGCCACTTCCCCTTCTGGCCAGGTCCTGGCTGAATCGGACAAGGTGAAGCAGCGACATTGATGTTCACCTTGTCCAATCAGAGAACCTCTTGCATTCATTGAAAAAAATTAAGGCATTCTGTGAATGGTGGCAGAACCAACCAAGCAGCCCCGAGTGATCACTGTGCAGAAGGGAAGCTGCTTGGTACAAGACCTTGAAAATGATGGTGATCACTGTAGTTGTGGCAACCACCAGCAATTGTCACCTTACACAGCCATCCCCCAGCATGAGATGTGCATATTCACATTAGTCCAAGCTGGACCAATGTAACTATGACATAAGCATCATACAAGGACTTCAGCGTTAAAGGAAATCCATGACCACAGCATAACTTTCTTTTTTAAACATGAACATTGTAATAGCAATACAAACCATAGTAATTTTAGACAATAGTGTGAGCTTGCGTGAAAAATCTCTTTTCATTTTGTGAGTTCTGCCTGTCTTCTGGCCATTTCTTTTCATGACTTCTGGATTCCTTGCATACTTTGCAGCTTCTCCTCTGCTGTTTACCTTCAATTTCTAAGGACAACATGTCCCATGGTACCGTGCTGCCTTCAAGCAGCGATTTCTGTACTAATTACGCCTCCTGAAACTCCTTCTCCCAGCACCTCTGTAGTTCAGAAGGCAGGCTCTGTGAAATGTGTGACAGCAGTGCCTATTCACAGGGCTTCATGACTACCGTATTTTCCGGCGTATAAGACGACCTTTTACACTTAAAAAAAATGGCCAAAAAGCAGGGTCGTCTTATACGCCGGGTCAGCCCCTCGGATGCCTGCTGGGTGTTCGGTAATACTGTATGTAGCTTCGGCTAGATACAGTATATACCACTGAGCCTATCCCAGTGAGCAATGTATTCAGATGAATACAGAGCCTGCTCGGATTGGAGCAACAACCTCGGCTTTGAGAGTCAGAGAGGTGCGGGCTGATGATGTTACAGCCTCTGCCAATCCAAGCAGGCTTTGTATTCATTAATAGAATACATTGCTTGCCGTGATTGGCTCCAGCAAAAGCAGGAAGAAGGATATGGCGCCAGCTCCAGCTCCAACTCCAGCAAGAAGTAAGAAAAATGAAGCGTCGGAAGGGGGTCGTCTTATACGGTAAGTACAGGGAAAAAAATGCTTAAACTGCAAGATTAGGGGGTCGTCTTATGCGCCCCGTCACCTTATACACCGGCAAATACAGTACATGTCATAGAATTCAAGGAAGCAGATATATAGGGATCTTCACAATGTAAGTTCACAAACTTCACGATTTTTTTAGTGCAGGGGTGTCCAACCTGTGGCCCAGGATGACTATGAATGTGACACAACACAAAATCGTAAACCAACTTAAAAATTTTTTTTTGTAAAAATACATTTACACTTCGCAAACCCATGCGCCGAAGAACAGTTTGACAGTGTCTTTTCACTGGACTTTTAGGCCCCTTTCACACTTGTGCGACTTGTCCTGCAAAGTCGCAAGACAAGTCATACCCCATAATTTCCAATGAGTACCATTCATACATGTGCGACTTCAAGGTAGTCCCTGCACTACTTTGGTCTGACTTTGATGCGACTTGAGGTCCATAGACCTAAATATTACATGGGCATTGCTTCAAGTCCCATCAAAGTCGTGTCAAAAATTGCGGCAAAACTTTCAGGTCGCACAAGTGTGAAAGGGGCCTTAGAAGTTTTACCTTCCCAAAGAAAAATATCCTACTCTTCACAATCGCGCCTTATTAATGTCATCAGTTTTCCGCAACACCTATATTTGTGAGCCACTATTTTCAAGGATGAAGCACATGAAGGGCAGCATTAGAGACGAAATATCTGATGAGCACCTTGAGAATCCATTGGGAATTGCTTCTACATCGATCCAACCAGTGATTGATGCGTTAGTTTATCAAAAACAATTTCAAATATCGCACTAGATTTATGTTGCCCTCTTTTACTTTTATATTGAAAAATATTACATAAACATGACGTTTTATTACTCAGATAGGTACTATATCAGTGTCTGTTACCTTGTGGTCTGCTCGACCTTTTTTGCTCATTAGCTATCCTTGTTAGTATATTTTATGTGTGGCTCAAGACAATTCCTCTTCTTCCAATGTGGTCCAGGATGGTCAAAATGTTGGACACCCCTGGTTTAGGGTAATAGGAATAGGTTAGAAACCATTGAAAGACCATGTGGAAATTAAATTTTTTTTTTTTTACATTTTTTAACATGGATACCTTTTATCACTTCCAAACATAAGCTGAAGGGTGCTTTAAAGTCTTCAAGAAAGCTGCTCGAAGCTTTCTGTTTGCACTGCTCTTATATAAGCTGATGCCAGTGTGAACTAGGCCTAACATCTCCTCCTGTCCTAGGGTGGCAATCCTGCTCCCTCTCAGATACAGTGCAGTGAATGGACATCGTCACCCTAGGACAGGCAGTGTGTCACTGGCAGGATCATCTCATGAAAATAAAGTGAAACAGGCCTAAAACAGCCACCACTGGTAAGCTGCAATATCTTCAATTTATGTTCTTGGGTTTAGTTACACTGATCTGTAGCCATTTATATTCACATTGCTTCACTTTTTCCACATTTTATTTGGTTACAGCCTTATTCCAAAATTCCTAAAAATTCTGCGAACAATACCCCTTAATAACAACATGAAAGAAGTGCGTTTGACATCTTTCGATTGGAGTCTACCTGTGGTAAATTCAGTTGGTTGGACATGATTTGGAAAAGTGCACACCTGTCTATATAAGGTCCCACCATTAACAGTGCATGTCAGAGCATAAACCAAGCCATGAAGTCCAAGAAATTGTCTGTAGACCTCCGAGACAGGATTGTATGGAGGCACAGATCTGGGGAAGGGTACAGAAACATTTCCGTAGCATTAAAGGTCCCAATGAGCACATGGCTTCCATCATTCATAAATGGAAAAAGTTTGGAACCACCAGGACTCTCCCTAGAGCGGGCCAACCGGCCATCTGATTGATCGAGGGAGGGCCTTAGTCAGGGAGGTGACCAAGAACCTGATGGTCACTCTGACGGAGCTCCAGCGTTTCTCTGTGAGGAGAGGGGAACCTTCCAGAAGAACCAGCTCTGCACCACTCCACCAATCATGCCTGTATGGTAGAGTGGCCCGACGAAAGCCCCTCCTCTGTTAAAGGCACATGACAGTCCGCCTGGAGTTTGCTAAAAGGCAACCGAAGGACTCTCAGACCATTAGAAACAAAATTCTCTGGTCTGATGAAACAAAGGTTGAGCTATTTGGCATGAATGGTAAGCGTCATGTCTGGAGGCAACCAGGCACCACTTATTACCTGGCCAATACCATCCCTACAGTGAAGCATGGTGGTGGCAGCATCATGCTGTGGGGATGTTTTTTAGTGGCAGGAACTGAGAAACTAGTCAGGATTGAAGGAAAGGTGAATGCAGCAATGTACAGAGACATCCCTTGATAAAAACCCGCTCCAGAGCACTATGGACCTCAGACTTGGGCAAAGGTTCATCTTCCAACAGGACAAGGACCCTAAGCACTATATAACAAAGGAGTGGCTACGGGGCAACTCTGGCTGTCCTTTAGTGGCCCAGACTTGAACCCGATTGAACATCTCTGGAGAGATCTGAAAATGGTTGTGCACAGGCTCTCCCCATCCAACCTGATGGAGCTTGAAAGGTCCTACAAAGAAGAATGAGAAACTGCCCAAAAATAGCTGTGCCGAGCTTGTAGCATCATACTCAAAAAGATTTGAGGCTGTAATTGCTGCCAAAGTTGCTTCAACAAAGTATTGAGCAAAGGCTGTGAATACTTATGTACATGTGATTTTTTTATTCTGTTTTTAATACATTTTCAAAAATGTCAAACCTATTTCTTTCATGTTTTTATTACGGGGTATTGTTTGTAGAATTTTGACGAAAATAATGAATTGAATCCATTTTGTAATAAAGCTGTAACATAACAAAATGTGCAAAAAGTGAAGCGCTGCGAATACTTTCGGGATGCAATGTATATAGATGCAGTTCAATTTACTAAAGTCTGATGAGGCCCTACCATGGCTGTTCTTTTCCCCAGTCCTGTATTCTAGCATAATACTTCCCTATTAAGATCCCTATTAAGATCTTCCTGTGATTCAGTCGTTCTTCAGTGTTACCTCACTTTGACTTCCCTGTGCAGTGAACTTTTTTTTTACAATGAATCCTATTCCAGCTAATCACTGTGGAGACAGGAGTCACGTAAATGTCTAGTTTAGCAATTTCATAAAATGTTTTGATTCTATGCTGCTGCGGAGCCGCAGGTCACAGCAGCAGATTCGGAGCGGATAATTCCCTCGTCGTTTCACGCTTCAGCCGTTCTTTGAGTTTCCCGTCCATCACACAATCTGTAGACTCTGCCCGTCTGATCTAAAAGATCGCATTTTTATTTTCCCTCCCGAAAGCTTTTTATTTGCCTAATAACAATCACTGAGTTTTCATTATCAGCTAGAGGAGAGGTCGGGATGTTTGTGAGCCTGTAATTAATCTGACATCTGGCTCAGGGACTCCGTTCTGAACATGGAAGCACCTCTCTGTAAATCTCTAAAGTGGGGGGAGGTGCAGGCATCGTACGCAGAATTCCTCCTGTGAAGACTGTGTGATGACAGTAAAATGTCAGCTTGCCCCTGAGAGTGTAGGTAACATTTTGTAATTTAAAAACATTTTTCCCTTGGAGAGTTGCACTGTACAGTAAGAGAAATAAAGGTTGTGAAAATACATGGCGGCTGCCAGCCTTGTCCGCTGTCACATTTGTCTTTCATAACTCATGGCCTTGAAGGAGAACTCAGCCAAGAACTATTTTTATCTAAACTAGAAGTAAAGTATAGCACCAGTGTCATGGTTGAAAAAATACAACCCTATCTGTATGTATTGTAAAAGAGGATATGTATATCTTTATCATACAGTACAGGACACGGGCTTGGATATTCATGGACCCTGGGTTATAGGTTGCTATCTTCAGGTGACTGAACACTGGCAAAGCTTTTGGAAATACCCCATTGGGCACCCACCTATAGCCCTACCCTGCTCCGTGAGACCTCAGTTTTTTGCTAGTGTCTTTAGGTGATGGACCGCTTGTTCCTTATGGAGAAGTTTCTGTGCTTAACTATTAACAATCCGATTAACTTCAAATTCTTCAATCATTTCTTCAGTCAACTCTTCACAGCCTTCTACTATAACAATAAAAGCAGTGCTTTTGAAATTGATAACCTCAATACAGGGGGTCCCCTACTTACAAACATCCGACTTACAAATGACTCCTACTTACAAACGCAGGGAAACAACAGGAAGTGAGGAAATCTACCCCTAGGAAGGGAAATTCACTCCTGTAAGAGTTAATATGGGAAAAAGGTGTCTCCACTGATGCTTTATCACCAGTCCATGTTATCCTATCAACCCAAAATTTTCAAAATCCACTTTTCATTGGGACAGAAGGTGAGGTGAAAACTTCTGAACAGGGGCACAGACAGCAAAACAAATGTTACAGGGGTGATAACCCTTCTCTTTGTTATCTAAAAAAACGTAAAAATAGATTTTTTTAGGCTGGAGCTACACTTAAAAAATGTGTCTGTTCCGACTTACAAACAGATTCAACTTAAGAACAAACCTACAGTCCCTATTTTGTTTGTAACCCGGGGACCCCCTGTAATACCTTAGGAACTATACCCAGCAGATGACCTGTAATTTTGGCATTGGGCTCTGGATCCTGCTTACCTTGAGTTCAGCATTGGCCGCAGGGTGCTCTGCAGGTCTAGGACCGTGGTCCATTCCTATGGTTCCCAGAACATGAAGACCTCTCCACAGGTATGCCCATGTGATGGGCAAAGCCTGGACCCATACAGGGACCAGCAACATAGAAAGGTAAGACAGGTTCAGTCTGTTATGGGCCTTATAGCAAGTATGAAATTTGATATCTCCACTACTTGCCCTACAGAAACCACCCTTTGCTTGACTCCTGAATAGTAGAAAAGAATTCCACCATTCAGAGCTTTGTCTCAGGTGGATGACTAGTTACATTACACCACTGGTTGCACTTCTACCACTATTTCCACCTAGGGGTACTTTGGGATTTCCTCCTGCCTTTTTGCCACAAGGACTTTGCTACAGGATGGTCAACACCTCGGTTGCTGTCCATCTTTCTCATGGTCATGGTTGCCTCATCTGAAGCTGTTCTCTTTTCTCAGTTCCACTCAAGGCCTCTCTAAAACATCTTGTTGGCCTGAAACATTCCATCTCTCGCCAATTTTATTCGTACAAACAATAGGAATATTATGATTCCTTAATCGGTCCAATAATTATATCAATACATTGTTTAAATACACCATTTATTAAACACCTTTCTTAAAACATCCTTGCTTAATAATGTAATCTCTCCACTTGCAGGTGTATTATATAGTGCCAGGCCAACAAATCTAAATCCATTCTCTATAGTGGCAATGCATTGTGAGTGGTCCGACAACCCAAAATATTAAAAGTGAATGGTACCTACCTTTTTAATTAATGGATATTGCCATGCAACAGATAGAACAGGGCACTCCATCTCTCAGCTTCCCATTGCTTCTTTCCAGTCAAGCGAGAAACTCCCTAACTTTAAATTGGGAGACTCATTTCTCCCAAACAAACTTCTCATTGTTCTACACTGGCCCAGAAGAACCTGGTACACAGACCTACTCAAACTTCTAAGAGGCCTCTTCCACAAAGGCCAGATCTGCTGTCTCAATGCCCGTTGCTCCATCCTTCTTTACAGTCACTGACGTTAACAGCTTGGCTGTTGAAATCCAGGTCTTGAAGGACAGGTTTATATCTGACTCTGTCATTCCCACATTACTCAGTCACTTTGAGAAAAATCTAATACCATACCTTGAAGTCTTTTTTTTCACCTGGTGTGATAATAGGTATTTCAGCCCCAGAGACTTCTTGGTAACTCGTAGTCTGGCTTTCCTGCAGTCGGGACTTGACCAAAACTTGTCTTAAGTACTCTTAAGGGACCAGTTTCATCCTTGTCTGTTCCATTTCAGAAACCTTTAGCTTCACTTTCTCTTCATTCAAGTTGTCCCATGTATCAGACCCCTATCACAGCGCCCCATGCTTCCTTGAAATCATAATTTGGTTCTGTCTGCCTTGCAGTAACCACTCTTTAAACCCATTTAGGAAATCTACTTGGGTAATCTCTTCTGCAAAGTGGCCTTCTTGGCTGTTACGTCCATGAGACGTATTACAGAGTGTCCTTCTCTTATAAGAAACCCTTTCCAATTCACAAGGATAAATTTGGTCTTTCATCCAAGACCCTCCTTGCTGCCCAAGGTGGAATCAGCCTTCCACCTTAATGAAGACATTGGCCTTCTTTCCTTGTGCCCGGTTCCTTAGCATCCCTCCTTAGCCCTGCTTTCCATTGTTTGGGCGTAGACAAATCTATCATATGAAAGTCATAGCCTCTATCTGGAAAATTCTTTTTTTATTTTTATTTTTTGTCTGGCCAACAAGGTCTTGAATGGGACATCCTGTTTCCAAGTCCACTGATGCTATCTAAAAGATAACGTACCTCCCAGTATTTATATGTGCTCCCTCCACCAGATCAGTGGTGGTTTCCCGGGCATTCCGACATCATGCCTCCTATTGTTCAGCTTTGTAAGGCCTCCACCTGGCCTTCAGTTCATGCTTTCTCCAAGTTCTATCAGGTTGATGTCCAGGCCTTTGTGAATGCAGTCTTCAGTGGCAAGGCTCTTTTAGGGCGCTCCGATTTAGGTCGTTGACCCTTGTCTGTTTTGTTGGGTGCGTTGTCATGTTTCTGCTTGCCTTCATGTTGTCCACCCAGCTGATTCATTGCTCTGACTTCAGTTTTGTTTCAGGGAGGGAATGGGACGTCCCCATACAGCTGCCAGTAAACAGCGTTGTATACTTTATGTAGCTGTATCGTTTATATAGCACTGACCGCAAGCATATTTGTTAATGGAAAAAAAGAGCAACTAAAGTTAAATGAAAGCTGGAGTTAGGCTTTAATGCTAGCCATTGGGCCACCTTGGGAGGGAATGGATTCACCCACTTTATTGCAATCATCTTGCAGGCCATAAATAAGGTTTCTCTAGAATAAAAAAAATATGGCCATACATAGCTCTTCAACTAATATGTCAAATATACAGATCTGATGAGTGTATGGTGTAGAGGTTTGCAGCACCTGTGATTTTTTATTTTTTTTTAATAAATAGTAATAAACTGTGTTAAAGCTATTGACAGACTGCATCATGTTTGTCATTTTTGATTTTGCCCCAACGTTTCACTTTGACCATGTGAAACAGCTTGTTTCTCCCGTAGAGGCTGCCAGATTCCACAGGGACACACAGAAAAAGAAGGTGGAGACAGAAGACTGCTCTCTCAAAAAAACGTGACGGAGCCCTTTGTTGTGCGAATTTGCGAGCCAAATGGCGGTTTCCTTTTTTGGGGACCTGTTCATAGAAGGAAACTAATGGAGGCTTTATATATAGGGAGTTTTACAAATATAGAACTAATTAAGTGCCAGATCTCACAGAGAATGAGGCTGCTTAATTCAGGACTCTGATAGGAGCCGATGCAATTAGCGACATGCATATTCATTAAAACCCCAGCTGGGGCTTCGAGACTTGCGCTCTGGCGGCTTGTGAGAGCGAGCATTGGCATCGGCCAAATGCTCTGCAAAAATCCTTATTTATGATCCTAAGCCAAGCCCTTTAACTAGCCTCATATACCCCTGCAGTCTTTTACCTTCCTACTTAAATATAATAAACTTTTTACAGATTGCTGGCTGTCAATGGCTTTCCTTTCTGTGGCTTATTAATAAGATTTCAGCTGAAGTCTTGACAAGAACAGGAACTTTTAAGTGTTCCTAGTTCAGTGTAACGCCCCCTGCTAAGTCTTTGTTCATGGAGATTTAAAATAGAAAGTGAAATTGTGTGTTACCCTAAGTAGGAAACAAAAACAGAATGGATTGTGGGTAAAATTGATAGCCAAAATAGGGAGCTAATGGAGAAATAATGGAAATATAAGTGTCCATATCCTATTATTATATTGTGTTTACTGAGAAGAACATCGAATAATTTTTTTCGATGCATCTACACTATATGCTGATACCACTAACTGTAGAAGGGAGCTCAAAATTGTTAGTGCTTTAACAGTAAAGAACACCTTGTACAGTTTAAGATCGAACTGATTCTTGTCCAGCTTCACTGTGTGGCCTAAACGGGTTTCTCTTAATATTACAGTCACCATTAAAGGATTTATATATTGCGATCATATCTCTCAAGTGCCTCTTCTCCATAGAGAATACGTTTACATTTTTGCAATCATTCCTTATAACTGAGGTCCTTCAGCCCCCTTTATTTTTTGCTCTCTCTCTCTCTCTCAAGGACATCCTTCCTGAGGATGGGTGACCAAAACTGAAATGCATACTCAAGAGTTTTGTAGTCAGGGCCGTCTTTAAGACAGGGCCCTGGGCCCTGCCATTGTTGTGGGGCCCAAAGCAGCTGCCTCATACTTGGCAACTGTCCCAGTTTAAATTCCCTTGTCCCTTAAAGTTTTTTAGTCCAGTGCTCTGTCCTGATATCTCAGTGTGAAGTTCTGTTACTAATTCTGTCCTATTGTGTACAGATGACTCACCTGCAGACCCTGTGTTTTCATGTAAATACCGACATTGATATGTAAATAGTGACGGCATCCATATGTAAATAACAGCTGACCGGCAGCATTCATAATTAAAAACAAAAAGGCAATATTCATATGTATATCATGGCCCCCTGAGGTCATATCCACCATCACCTATACTGAATGCTGCCCACTGCGGTGGTGAAGGGGCATTGTAGGCAGGAAAGTCTTGCCTACAACTGTAGTCATTAAGCCTAACATCCACCTGTTCTGCAAAGTTGGGGGCCCAAGAAAATGTTTTCCCAGGGTCCAATCAATATTAAAGACGGCCCTGTTTGTAGTAGTGGTAGAATTATGGGTTAATCTCTTGAATACATTCACTGTTTAAGGTAGAACTCTGGGAATTTTGTTTCCTATGTAGCGGGGCTGTGCCCACACTGCATGGGTTAACTTCCCGTTTTTGTCCAGGGGCACACGGAAAAGCTATACCCGATCCTTCTTAAAACAGCGCTTCTCCACGTCCATAGGTGGACTATTCTTGCTGTCCTCACATTCAGAGCCAGTCTATGGGCGTGATGACGTCAGAAACAGTCCATGCACAAAACCAGTAGGGGGGCGGGAGCATCTTGAACTCGGAGGATCAGCGGACGGATTAGGTAAGTATATCTCCGCTCTCCTCACCCCTAGACAAAAATGAGCTGTTAACCTATACAGTGCGGACACAGCCCCACTGCATGGGAAAAGTTTTTTTTTATTTTTATTTTTCTCTGGAATTCTTTAAGGCATGCTAGTACTAGTCCGGTAGCCCCGCTTGCTACAAGCAAACCCAAGAACAAAATTATACATTTTCTAGTACTAAAAAAAAATACCTGTTGATCCTGGCAGGAATCCAGAATACTTGTAATTTTCTGTGAAATAAACTGAAATCTCAATCGACCTGAGCTCATCAGTCTGCTGCTTCTCCTTTCATTGCCCAATCACAGGCTGGGAAAGGGATAGGACCCTTAGGTGTTACTGAACTGCACCAAAAAATAACTGGTCTCCTGCCCTTCCCTGTGTGGCAGAGCTGGCAAATCTATAATACAAAAATATGTTTTTTTTGACAGGTAAAACAGCCCTCCTAAATATATTTTTCATATGTGTATTTAGTTATTTGCACTGCAGCCAAACAGCTGATACAGATTTAAAAAAATATATGCATTCACCGGCCACTTTATTAGGTACGTGAATAAACAAAAAAAATATATAAAAGGTCCCAATTCAAAACAGTGCATTGATTCTGTCGCACTTTATGGACTTTTATATATTTAAAATTGTGTAAGTGCTGCTCCACACAGGTTAATGGTGGAAAGGTCCTGCATCCAGGATAATTCACACCCAATTGAGTATTAAAGCCTCTTACCAGCTGCAGATGACTACCATAAAGATAGTCTCACCAAGCACAGGGAAAAATTCAGGTCTCCCCCACAATATATAACGGCTTCCACTGCTGAAGATATGACTGTATTGCTCATGAAACAAAAACAGAAATGGCTCCCATGGTATAGTATTTCTTAAAAGGTTTAATAAGGTAAACGAATTGCACTTACAGGATTATTCATCCATAGAGAGCGTAGTTACAATCGTATAAAATCAGAATTTGCGGCGTCTCCACAGGCTTCCTCCCGCCTACTATCTGTGTCCCATCAATCTCCGGATAACAAACATAATGACGTCACCGCCACAGGCTCCTACCTACGCGTTTCGTCACGATAGGACTTCGTCGTCTGGGAATTGGCCAGTGGCACTGTCACTACGAATGAGGCTTAAATAGTCACATGGCGCCATCTTAAGTTAACTGTTGCCTTTCTATCATCTCAAACCAGTCTGCCCATTTTCCTCTGACATCAACAAGGCATTTTCTTCCACACAACTGCCGCTCACTGGATATTTTCTTTTTTTTGGACCATTCTCTATAAACCCTGGTGATGGTTGTGCGTGAAAATACCAGTAGATCAGCAGTTTTTTAAATAGCCCATCTGGCACCAACAACCATGCCACGGTCACATAAATCCCCTTTCTTCCCTATTCTGATGCTTGTCTTCACCATGTCTAGATGGGTATATGCATTGAGTTGCTGCCATGTGATTGGCTGATTAGCCATTTTTGTTACCAAGCAATTGAGCAGGTGTACCTAATAAAGTGGCCGTTGAGTGATCTTGTGATTCTCTTCGGCCATTCTTTAAAAAAAAAAAAAAATATATATATATATAAATATATATTTTTTTTTTTAGCCCTCTGCCCCAGTTTCACCAAGATGAAAACACTGTATATTTATGCAGCTTCTTGTGTCATCCACCTGCTCATTGGACAGTGAACAAGCCTCCTAATCGTGCCCCTGCAATGTGTTCCCTTTTTTTGGGGCTGCTAGCAGTTCATTCCCCAACCCACGTGTAAGATCGAGGAGCCGTGTACTATGTAATAATATCTGATTGACAGGCAGGGCAGAATCTACAATATTTATGGCGTTGAACAACGTGAAATCAATTGTTTAATAATTTGACACTTGTCTTATTCAGGTTGGATCTATAAGCAAATCAAACTACGTTCATGCATTTTTCATTTCTTTTAGTTCTTGAAACAACTGCAAGCGATTTGGGTGGGTTATAAAATGTTCCATTATTTGCTATGAGGTTGTAGCATTTGTTGTAAAATCAAATCCTTATGCCGCGTACACACGGTCGGAATTCTCGTCGGAAAAGCTCTGATGGTTTTCCCGTCGGAATTCCGACGGAATTTGGCTCAAACTGTCTTGCCTACACACGGTCACAACAAATTCCGACGGTCAATAACACCGCGGCATACAACACATTCAACGGCACTATAAAAGGGAAGTTCAATGCTTCTGAGCATGCGTCTGAATTTTGCGTGTCGGAATTGCATACACACGATCGGAAAATCCGATAGAAAGGTTTTCCGTCTGAAAAATTGAGAACAGGTTCTCAATCCAAAGTCCGTCAGGAATAAAAAAATGATGGGCATACACACGGTCGGAAAATCCTATGAAAAGCTCCCATCGGACTGTTTCCATCAGAAATTCCGACTGTGTGTACGCGGCATTAGTTTCTATTAAGACTCTTGTGCTGCTAATACATATCACAATTTTAACTTAACTAGGCCCGTTTTGCCTGGGTTTAATAATGTTGATATATACTGTGATTATTACTAAAAAGATGAGCTGGAAGATTTGGACAAAGCATTGTTTAAATGCAGAATGGGTCATAGTGGTAGCGGAACAATCGTAGCCGCAGTTCGCATGATGCTCTGATCATTACAAATACAAACAACAAAGTGCTTGTTTGATTTGTTCGCACGGCGGTGTCACCCCTGGTATAAAATGTGTTGCTGCCAGTCTTGCTGGCTGCCAGCAGTATAATGAGTTACGGCTGGTTGGCTTGTGTTCTGTGAGTACATATTTATAATGAGAAAATGTGATATGGTGTGCACACGGCCAGTTAGATTAGTTGATTGCCCGTCTCTTTCCTTTCTCTTTTGCCCGTGCCTTACCCTCCAACATTGCTGCCTGCAGATGTTGACTCTAATAGAGTAATACTTTAAAGGGTAACTCCACTTTCGTGGGGAAAAAAAATAGCAAATAAAAAAAAAAAAATAATATAGCACATATAATTGCGACACTAATCGTATTGTAATTGAATGTTATTAAAAATTACCTTTCCCTTTTCAATCTGCAGCCACTGTAATTTTCTGAGAATGAATTACAATATGGCTACCTGGCAGTGGCGACCCGTGCACTAGGGGTGCCGCCTCCCATCCATGCGCCCAGCCCCTTTCAAGACGCTGGACGCATGGACTCCTATGGCGGGGGTGGTAAAAAATTTTGAAGCACCTGATTGGAGCCAGAGGCTCTAATAGGCTTCAAAATAGGGTGGGCTTGGGGCGCAGAGAGTGCGCCCCAACCCCTGCTAAAGCCGCGAGCCCCGCGAGTGGGGGCTGCATGTGATGGGCACAAGGGGCTGCATGTGATGGGCACAAGGGAGGCTGCAAGTGATGGGCACAAGGGAGGCTGCAATTGATGGGCACGAGGGAGGCTGCAATTGATGGGCACAAGGGAGGCTGAATTTGATGGGCACAAGGGAGGCTGCAATTGATGGGGGTTCAGTATTTTTTAGTTTGTTTGCGCCCTCCCAAAAATTGAGCTCCAGCCGCCACTGCTACCTGGAGTTGTTCTGTACAGAGTGTGTACTGACCACTCCCCAGAAACATTTCCTACTTGCGTGATTGGCTCACCAATTTTCCCAGAAGTCTGCACTAAGATACAAGTCAGATTTCAGGCATCCCCTGCAACAAAAATTTAATTTTTGGAGAGATACTTCCAATAGGAACATGTCTAAAGGGATGCAGGCCCAGCTGATTTCCTCCATTAGTGCTCTGCAGCTGCCATAGCTGATGGTTAATTAGGAAGCCACTCCCATTAGACCCACCCAGCGGCACAGACAAACACACATGGATTTCTTCAGAATAACAAAAGGTAGGAATCTGCCACTAAGGTTGTTAAAATCCTTGCATTGTATATAGATCACCCAAGGGGGAATGTGTTTTTTTTTTCTCAACAAAAGTGGAGTTACGCTTTAAGTTTCCTCAATGAAATCCTCTATAACGCTTCTTCACCCTAGGTACAGTACAGAGTCAAAAATACTAGTCAAGGCTGAGAATCTAGCAAAAGGAGCTAGCTTATTGGGCTACATCCACACGGCCAAATAACAGGTGCCAGGGGTGGCTGCTGGCAAGAATCAGATTTTGGTGGTGGTAGTCAATGCTGCCTGTGCACAATGGGGGAGATCTACGCTGGTGCCCACAGAATGTGGTGTAGCTGTGCATGGTAACCAATCGGATGCTAGGTTTTACTGTTCAACCTCACACTTTAATTTTATATTAATTATTCTCATTCACTAGTGCCTGATATTTTACTGTGCTACAAAGAACAAGTAGGGAACCCTAAAGCTGCAGTCACACCTGGGCGTCTGTAATCGATTTGATTCTTCCCGCGATTTCAAAACACCCAGGTTCAAATGACAAATCGCATAATGCGCATTTCAGATGCCATTCATTTAAATGGCACCGAAAAAGGTGGTGCGGTTCTGCCACGATTGTCCTGCGATAAATCTCGCTGCAATCTAGGCAAGCCAAATCGCATGAAGCTTGTCACCCCAAAAGTTCAGGAGCTTCTTTTGGGCAACATGCTTCATGCGATGCAGTTTGCTGCGATTGCAGCAGGATGGACCCGCACAGCGTTTTTAGGTTCCATTAAAATGAATGACATTTGAAATGCGCCTTGTGTGATTTGTCATTCACACCTGGGCGTTTGGAATCTGCCCGCAATTCAGAACACCCAGGTGTGAATTTAGCCTGAACTTCAGGTTTAGGATCCTCTGCTGAACCTTGCAGTTGAGAACAGAATGATCGTGATCACTTATAAAAAAGGGAAAAAGGTATTTATAATGTGTTTTATTTTTTTTTTTTATATGTATACAAAAATGTTTTGCATTTAATTTCTTTTTTAAACTGAATGGGTTGATTTACAAGATGATCGTTTACAATCCAATTAACGGCACAGCGTGCAGAACAGAAACGATCGCTGATCTTCTTTATGTGAAAACTAAGTGATTTTGTAATTCTGTCTTTTCAGTGAAGCAGGTGTGTGCTTTGGAGAAGTTCAGCTGTGGAGAATCCAGCAGTAAATGTATCCCGAAAACCTGGAAATGTGATGGTGAGAAGGACTGTGAAAACGGCGTGGATGAGAAGGACTGTCCTTCAGGTAGGTCCCAAGTCTAAAATTGTAATCCACTTTAATTGTAAGGACAGGGCAACTTGTTACTTTATAGTTGTCTACAAAATGGGTTTACTTTTTAAGCCAAGCTGTTAAAAATTAAAAAAATTAAAATAAAACATTGCTGCACATTTATTTCTGCAAATATATATGCACATTTATTTTTATTTTTTTCAGAAAGGTGAACTTAGTCTTTAAAACCCCAGAACTTCTGGGTAACATGTGATACACCCTCTACTCCCAAGGGGGCGACACAGGAGCCTTAATGATCAATAACCAGGCCTGAGAATACTAGCTGTTGTTTATTAGGGCCCCTTTCACACGGGCGCTCCGCTGATCCACCGCTGAGCAGACAGATGACAGGTCCTGCTCTCCCCTATTGGTGAGTCTCCAAACTTGAGTATACGTCAAGTATAGTTATACTTGACGTGTACTCAAGTTTGGAGACTCTCCAGCCACACACAATCGGGTGGCTTTATACCAATGTGCAGGGAGGCGCAGGCCCTATATAGTGCTCAGAGTAAGGAACGGGATGGTTGGCACTCAGGATGACATCCAAATTTTTTTTTTCTTTATTAAATACATGTACAAAGCTGTAAAACAGCCTGTGCATTTCGGACGTTGGTCCTTATTTATGGCTCATGGCTTTTATGTAGGAAGATTGCAGCGCCTATACACCTGGTTTCCACTATATAGTGCAGGTAGATATGCTTTGGTTGCACACAAGTTCCCTTTGAAGTAAACGTGCTTTGCCCAAACAGAGAAAAATAAGTTTGCGTTAATGCTTCGGGAAGCACATAATGGGGTGGGTAACTACATGGCAAATGAGGTTCAATGTAGAAAAATGTAAAATAATGCATTTGGGTGGCAAAAATATTATATATATGTGTGTGTGTGTGTGTGTGTGTATGTATGTATGTATGTATATATGTATGTATGTATATATATATATATATATATATATATATATATATATATATATATATATATATATGTATATGTATATGTATATGTATGTATGTATGTATGTATGTATGTGACTTACTCCGTGTAACTGTGTTGGACCAATCTCCAGGCTCCAGTGTTCTTACATGGGGAAAGTCCATAGCCCTGAAAAAACAGAACCTAAGTGACTTACACAGGGTGGTCTCTCTTGCTCCCAGTATCTGAGCAGAACGATGGAGGGAGTGGCGGTAGATGGAGGGAGTGGCGGTAGATGGGGGGGGGAGTGGCGGTAGATGGGGGGGGGGGGAGTGGCGGTAGATGGGGGGGGAGTGGCGGTAGATGGAGGCGCGGCGGTGGATGGAGGCGCGGTGGTAAGGGGAGTATGAGCTGTGGGGAGTGAGGGAAATAAAATGGATTTGTCCTGAATGGCCATAGCACAGGTTCACTTTAAACTCCACTTTTTAATATGACTTCCCACGTATCACCACTCCCCACACAACAAACATTTTTTATAAAGTTTACTTCAGAAAACCTCAGTCTGGCAGCTCAGATGAAACTCTCCTTTAGATCAGACACCCCGTTTAGCCTCTAGATTGGCAGAAATGGGGATTGGTATGCCCACATGGCAAACATCAAATACAGGACGGATAGCAAGAGCTGTCTACATGTCCCTAGCACTTTACCTCCGTAAGATCACTCCTCGTACATCCGACTTTGTATTATACATCACAAGCCAAGCTCATATATGTTTCATGAACACAAAAAAAAAGAAACTTGGCACCAAAATCTGTTTCTTCTTGCTGAATGCAGATTAGGCCTGGTCTGAATAGATCTGGGCCTCTGGTGTATTATAAAGTGACCACATTACTACCTGTTACCATGGTGACCCTCGGACACAAAAACTCATTATAAGCTACTGAGGTTTCCTGACAGGAGAATCAAAACAAGCTCCCCGTTCTGTATCGTAATGACAGGATCCCCCCTAAGACAACAGATTTACTAAAACGATATGCAAAATGCATTACGGACATCAGAAAAATAAACAAGCCTCATCTGAGTATATGCAGATCGGTTCCTCAGACAGCCGAGTTCACATTCAGTTAAAAGTGAAGCGTTCCTTGTAGGCGTACTAATCTGCATACACGGATTAAACGTTAGTTTTGTTTGCTACAGGCTAGCTTGTTTGTTGTGGGTTAAGACTGTGCCAAAATGCACGGCATTATGTATGCATATTAGCCACATAGGCTGCCGGGCTGATAAATAATGAAAGAAAATGTGATAAGTCTGTTGGTTTTTGTAATTGGTTGGAAGTGCAACTCTACATCTTGGTTAAAAAAAAACATTTTCACAAGCGCAGAATCGCAAAAACAAAAAGAGTGAATTTATTTCATTGGGGTTGATTTTACTTTGCAAGGGAGTTTTCCCAGAACATAGGGGCAAAGTTCTACTGAAATCCATCATCCAATCATGTGCAAGCAAAAATTGAGTTTTCTTTTTTTTTTTTTTTTTATTTTTATTTTTTTTTTTTTTTTTTTTTTTTTTTGTTTTTTTTTTTTTTTTTTTTTTTTTTTTTGTTTTTTTTTTTTTTTTTTTTTTTGTTTTTTTTTTTTGTTTTTTTTTTTTTTTTTTTTTTTTTTTTTTTTTTTTTTTTTTTTTTTTTTTTTTTTTTTTTTTTTTTTTTTTTTTTTTTTTTTTTTTTTTTTCTTTTTTTTTTTTTTTCTCCTTGCATGTGATTGGGTATTCTTTGCAAAGTGAAATTTTACCATGTTTACTAAGCCCTGGAGAAAGTTCCCTTGCAAAGTGTACAGCCTATTTGCTTTAGTAAATCCCCCTTCTGTCAAATGTCCTACTGCCTTAAAGTATACATAAATTAATTTTTGGCTAACATTCGGAAACCTCAATTGTTGTTGCTGTCTTTGCCCCTGCAGGGAAATTGCCCTCCATTTGTCCTGATGACCATTATCACCAGAAAATAAAGGGAAATCCAGAACTGAGACTTTTTTTTTTTTTTTTTAATCTAGCGATAATCTAGCAAAGCCATATTAAAAGTAAGAAAGGATTGAAGAGTTTGGAAGGTCAGTAGTATGTAGGGCAGAGTGCAGGAGTCAGAAAGAAGTGGCACACAGTTCAAAGGTCAGTAGCATGTAATGCACAGGTGAGAAGTATTTAATGCACAGTGCAAGGCTCAGGAGTATGTAATGCACAGGGCAAGGGACAGGGGTGTGTAATGCACAGGGCAAGGGACAGGAGTATGTAATGCACAGGGCAGGGGACAGGAGTATGTAATGCACAGGGCAAGGGACAGGGGTGTGTAATGCACAGGGCAAGGGACAGGGGTGTGTAATGCACTGGGCAAGGGACAGGGGTGTGTAATGCACTGGGCAAGGGACAGGGGTGTGTAATGCACTGGGCAAGGGACAGGGGTGTGTAATGCACTGGGCAAGGGACAGGGGTGTGTAATGCACTGGGCAAGGGACAGGGGTGTGTAATGCACTGGGCAAGGGACAGGGGTGGGTAATGCACTGGGCAAGGGACAGGGGTGGGTAATGCACTGGGCAAGGGACAGGGGTGGGTAATGCACTGGGCAAGGGACAGGGGTGGGTAATGCACTGGGCAAGGGACAGGGGTGGGTAATGCACTGGGCAAGGGACAGGGGTGTGTAATGCACTGGGCAAGGGACAGGGGTGTGTAATGCACTGGGCAAGGGACAGGGGTGTGTAATGCACTGGGCAAGGGACAGGGGTGTGTAATGCACTGGGCAAGGGACAGGGGTATGTAATGCACAGGGCAAGGGACAGGAGTATGTAATGCACAGGGCAAGGGACAGGAGTATGTAATGCACAGGGCAAGGGACAGGGGTGTGTAATGCACAGGGCAGGGGTATGTAATGCACAGGGCAGGGGTCAGGGGTAAGTAAGTAGAGGTCAGTAGTACAAAAATGACAGTAACATCTTAATAGTTGTATCAAGCTTGTATAATTGTGATAAGGCATTTTTATATAAAAAAACAAACCATATATGTGCCTTGCTATCCATATGCAACCTAAGACCAATCTATTGACATCTTAGTCTTATTGGTACCTGATGGAACAGGTGGCGGTGGTGATTTTGACCTTCCGGTGATGGTGTTATGTGGATATATTGGGCAATCCATTGGGGGGGGTCCGAAATTGTAAAAAAATGAAGAACCCCTGGCCTGTAGTGATCCTGTCCTTAATGATGTCCCTCCAGCAAAAAGTCATGTCGCCTTCTCTTAGGCCCCATCCACTCCAAAATCTCATGGCTTTTAGTTGTGCTGTTCACACCTGAGCGTAGTAAAGCTCGTAGCTTTAAAAAGTAGTTTTTTTTGAGCTACAAGCGTCAAGCTTTTTTTTTTTTATTTTTTATCCCCCACTAAGTGGCCGAAAAAGGGTTAAAACCACCCGCTGCTGCATCGGTGGTATGGCGGTGCTGCCCCATTGTTTTCAATGGCCAGGAGTGATGGAGTGGTGTATTCACCGCTCCTCCACCGCTGCAAAGAAGCTGCTGGCAGGACTTTTTGTGACGCCCTGCCAGCGCAGCCCCCGGTGTGAAAGCACTCGAGCTTTCACACTGGGTTTGCAGCTGAGGCTTTTTTTCAGGCGCTATTCTTAGTGATGTAGCGCCTGAAAAACGCCTCCAGTTTGAAAGGGGTCTAAAACAAAGCCCTCCAGTGGCCTGCTGTCAGCGCTGCAGAAGCTTCCATCTTCACCCGGTCTTCCTTCAGGAGTCTCGGCCGTGGCACACAGCTCCTGAAGGAATGGCATGGGTATGCTGTTTCTTCAGAGCGCATGCACTGGTGACGTGACCGGCTGCTGCTCGCTAGAATATCTCCTAAACGGTGCACATTTATTACCGTATATACTCGAGGAGTATAAGCCAACCCGAATATAAGCCTAATTTTGCCACAAAAAACTGGGAAAACGTATTGACTCGAGTATAAGCCTAGGGTGAGAAATGCGCAGCTACTGCAAGTGGAAAAGAGGATCAACAATGCCCATTTGCAGCCTCACTGTGCCCAAAGGGTCCCGAAATGACATTGCTGCAGATGGACACAGTTGACCAACTTTGGGGCCCTGTATCTCAGGGTCACTTAGTGCTAGGAACCCCAATTGTGGCATGCAAACCCAGTGGAACTATCACTACAACATATCTAAATTTGGTGTTCCTATCACCAAGTGGCCCCGAGATACGGGGCCCCAAAGTCGGGTCACCACTAGTATTGGGGGGGGGGGGGCACGTAAGCGCCAGGGACCAGTCTTGAAATCGCAGGGTCAGCAGACGGATTAGGCAAGTATATCTCCGCTCTCCTCACCCCTAGACAAAAACAAGCTAGTAATCTATGCAGTGCGGACACAGCCCCACTGCATGGGAAAAGTTTTTTTTTTTTTCTGGAATTCTTTAAAGTGGTGGTAAACCCTTACAAACCACTTTTACCTACAGGTAAGCCTAGATTAAGGCCCCATGCACACGAGACGCTGTTAAACGCGCGTTCAGAGGCAGTTGGACACTTTTTTCAACTGCACCTGAACGCATGCAATGTTATCCTATGTGTCCATGTACACAGTCTCGTTTTTTCCCGTTTTTATGCAGTTGCGTTTAACCTCGTTTTTCCAGAAGCAAAAAAATGCGTTCAGACACTTTGCTTTTCCGCGTTTCAGACGCTAAACGCGGCTAAACGCAGGCACCTGCATTTAGCCGCGTTTGCGTTTATAAGCCTTTTTAAAGGAACCCAATTTTTTGGACCAGAAAACTCAGAAATATGATGGTAAACCATAAAAAATACTAGAAAAATTGATTTAAAATGTCGTAATTAGTTTAGATAGTTCATAGAGCATATATACTCACTGATGCACACATGTTTGTGAAATATCCAACGGACATTCGCTGTGCCATCAACAGATGAGTCCAATATCGACAAGCTCTGATTCTGGACCTCTCATGCAAATTTGCGACGACATTGCTGCCGTATCAAGAGCAACATCAGGAGCATTTCCTGACATATATTCAATATGGGATCCATTAAAAAAAAAAAAAACACAGAAAGAGAGGCAAATGCAAGTGTACAACTGCTCTCTCTGCTGCTGCTCACTCTGATCAAAATGGCAGAAATAGTTAATAGATGCTTTCTGAGCTTGGGAGGGTCTATATGATGTTATCTTTACAAATGCCTATAGACGTAAACGCGTCTAAACGCGGCATGAAAACACAGCAAAACGCGCGTTTTTAAACGCAGGTTTCTGCTTTTTAAAACACGCGTTCAGCAGAGTTTGCATCTGCGTCTCGTGTGCATGGGGCCTAAGGGTTACCTGTAGGTCCAAAAAACATCTCCTAAACCTACATGGTTTAGGAGATATTTAAAAAAGAAAAGGCACCGCTATCTACGGTGCATGCGCCATAGACAGCGGCGCGCAGGCGCACTGCGCATGCCGAGATCACGGCGATATGCCGCTCTCGTGCGCATGCATGGGAGTGACGTCATCGCCACTCCATCGAATGACAGTGCTGGATCGGCGAGACCCGGAAGTCACTCCGGGTTTGATGGCGGCGCAGAAGATCGTGGATGAGGAACGCTTCGGGGGCTTCGTTCTCAGGCAAGTCATTCATAATGAGCTAGTATGCTATGCATACTAGCTCATTATGCCTTTGCCTTGCTGGTTCCGTTTTTTTTTTTTTACATAGGCTTTACTTCCTCTTTAAGGCATGCTAGTACTAGTCCAGTACCCCCGCTTGCTGCAAGCAAACCCAAGAACAAAATTATACATTTTCTAGTACTAAAGAAAATACCTGTTGATCCTGGCAGGAATCCAGTATACTTGTAATTTTCTGTGCAATAAACTGAAATCTCAATCGACCTGAGCTCATCAGTCTGCTGCTTCTCCTTTCATTGGCCAATCACAGGCTTGGAAAGGGAATAGGACCTTTAGGCCCCTTTTACACTTGTGTGACTTCAAAGTCGCACGATTTTACCACGATTTTGCTGCGATTTCGAGGAAAATCGGAGCAAAGTAGTGCAGGGACTACTTTGAAGTCGGAACGACTTGAAGTCGTACTAATATGAATGGCTGTCATTGGAAATCATGGGGAACGACTTGTTATGCTACTTTGCAGTCCCAAATCGTGGGACAAGTCGTTTAAGTGTGAAAGGGGCCTTAGATGTTACTGAACTGCATAAAAAAAAAAAAACTGGTCTCCTGCCCTGTCCTGTGTGGCAAAGCTGGCAAATCTAATAAAAAAATCGTTTTTTGAAAGGTAAAACAGCCCTCCTAAACATATTTCATCTGTGCATTTAGTTATTTGCTTAGATTTTAATGTTAAAGCAGAACTGCAGCCAAACAGCTGATGCACATTTAAAAAAATATATGCATTCACCGGCCACTTTATTAGGTACACCTTGCTAGTCCTGGGTTGGACCCCATTTTGCCTTTAGAACTGCCTTCATTCTTCGTGGCATAGATTCAGCAAGGTGTTGGAAACATTCCTCAGATTTTGGTCCATCTTGACATGATAGCATCATGCAGTTGGTGCAGATTTGTCGGCTGCACATCCATGATGTGAATCTCCCATTCCACCACATCCCAAATATGCTCTATTGGATTGAGATCTGTTGAATATGGAGTCCATTGGAGTACAGTGACCTCATTGTCATGTTCAAGAAACAGTGGGGAGATGATTGGAGCTTTGTGACATGGTGCATTATCCTGCTGGAAGGAGCCATCAGAAGATGAGTACACTGTAGTCATAAAGGGATGGACATGGTCAGCAACAATACTCAGGTAGGCCGTGGTGATTAAACGATGCTCAATTGGTACTAAGAGGCCCAAAGTGTGCCAAGAAAATATCCCCCACACCATTACACCACCAGCTTGAACTGCTGATACAAGGCAGGATGGATCCATGGCTTTCATGTTTATGCCAAATTCTGCCCCTACCATCTGAATGTCGCAGCTGAAATCGAGACCCATCAGACCAGGCAACGTTTTTCCAATCTTCTATTGTCCAATTTTGGTGATCCTGGGCAAATTGTAGCCTCAGTTTCCTGTTAGCTGACAGGAGTGGCACCCGGTGTGGTCTTCTTGCTGTAGCCCATTTGGTTCAAGGTTGGATGTGTTGTGCGTTCAGAGATGGTATTCTGCATACCTTGGGTGTAACGAGTGGTTGCCTTTCTATCATCTCGAACCAGTCTGCCCATTCTCCTCTGACATCAACAAGGCATTTTCCTCCACACAACTGCCGCTCACTGGATATTTTCTTTTTTTGGACCATTCTCTGTAAACCCTGGTGATGGTTGTGCGGGAAAATACCAGTAGATCAGCAGTTTTTTAAATAGCCCATCTGGCACCAACAACCATGCCACGGTCACATAAATCCCCTTTCTTCCCTATTCTGATGCTTGTCTTCACCATGTCTAGATGGGTATATGCATTGAGTTGCTGCCATGTGATTGGCAGATTAGCAATTTGTGTTACCAAGCAATTGAACAGGTGTACCTAATAAAGTGTCCGTTGAGTGATTTTGGGATTCTCTTCAGCTATTCTTTAAAAAAAAAAAAAAAAAAAATATATATATATATATATATATATATATATATATATATATATATATATATATATATATATATATATATATATATATATATATATATATATATATATATATATATATATATATATATATATTATATATATATATAATATAAATATTTTTTTTTTTTTTTTTTTTTAGCCCTCTGCCCCAGTTTCACCAAGATGAAAACACTGTATATTTATGCAGCTTCTTGTGTCATCCACCTGCTCATTGGACAGTGAACAAGCCTCCTAATCGTGCCCCTGCATTGTGTTCCCTTTTTTTGAGGCTGCTAGCAGTTCATTCGCCAACCCTCGTGTAAGATCGAGGAGCCGTGTACTATGCAATAATGTCTGATTGACAGGCAGGGCAAAATCTACAATTTTTATGGCGTTGAACAACGTGAAATCAATTGTTTAATAATTTGACACTCGTATTCAGGTTGGATCTATAAGCAAATCAAACTACGTGCATGCATTTTTCATTTCTTTTAGTTCTTGAAATAACTGCAAGCGATTTGGGTGGGTTATAAAATGTTCCATTATTTGCTATGAGGTTGTAGCATTTGTTGTAAAATCAAATCCTTATGCCGCGTACACACGGTCGGAATTCTCGTCGGAAAAAGCTCTGATAGTTTTCCCGCTGAAACTGTCTTGCCTATACACGGTCACACCAAATTCCGACGGTCAATAACACCGCGGCATACAACACGTTCGGCACTATAAAAGGGAAGTTTAATGCTTCCGAGCATGCGTCAAATTGTTTCCGAGAATGCATTGGAATTTTGCGTGTCGGAATGGCATACACACGATCGGAAAATCTGTTTTTCCATCGGAAAAATTAAGAACAGGTTCTCAATCCAAAGTCCGTTGGAAATTCCGACAGAAAAAGACCGATGGGCATACACACGGTCGGAAAATCAGATGAAAAGCTCCCATCGGACTATTTCCATCGGAAATTCCGACTGTGTGTACGCGGAATTAGTTTCTATTAAGACTTTTGTGCTGCTAATACATGTCACAATTTTAACTTAACTAGGCCCTTTTTGCCTGGGTTTAATAATGTTGATGTATACCGTGATTATTACTAAAAAGATGAGCTGGAAGATTTGGACAAAGCATTGTTTAAATGCAGAATGGGTCATACTGGTAGCGGAACAATCGTAGCCGCAGTTCGCATGATGCTCTGATCATTACAAATACAAACAACAAAGTGCTTGTTTGATTTGTTCGCACGGCGGTGTCACCCCTGGTATAAAATGTGTTGCTGCCAGTCTTGCTGGCTGCCAGCAGTATAATGAGTTACGGCTGGTTGGCTTGTGTTCTGTGAGTACATATTTATAATGAGAAAATTTGATATGGTGTGCACACGGCCAGTTAGATTAGTTGATTGCCCGTCTTTTTCCTTTCTCTTTTGCCCGTGCCTTACCCTCCAACATTGCTGCCTGCAGATGTTGACTCTAATGGAGTAATACTTTAAAGGGTAACTCCACTTTCGTGGGGAAAAAAAATAGCAAATAAAGAAAAAAGAATATAGCACATATAATTGCGACACTAATCGTATTGTAATTGGATGTTATTAAAAATTACCTTTCCCTTTTCAATCTGCAGCCACTAATTTTCTGAGAATGAATTACAATATGGCTACCTGGCAGTGGCGACCTGTGCACTAGGGGTGCCACCTCCCATCCATGCACCCAGCCCCTTTTAGGACGCCGGACGCATGGACTCCTATGGAGGGGGTGGTACCTTTTTTTGAAGCACCTGATTAGAGCCAGAGGGCTTGGGGCGCAGAGAGTGTGCCCCAAACCCCTGCTAAAGCCACGAGCCCCACGAGTGGGGGGTCAGTGGGCACAAGGGGCTGCATGTGATGGGCACAAGGGAGGCTGCATGTGATGGGCACAAGGGAGGCTGCAATTGATGGGCACAAGGGAGGCTGCAATTGATGGGCACAAGGGAGGCTGCAATTGATGGGCACAAGGGAGGCTGCAATTGATGGGCACAAGGGAGGCTGCAATTGATGGGCACAAGGGAGGCTGCAATTGATGGGCACAAGGGAGGCTGCAATTGATGGGGGTTCAGTATTTTTTAGTTTGTTTGCGCCCTCCCAAAAATTTTGAGCTCCAGCTGCCACTGCTACCTGGAGTTGTTCTGTACAGAGTGTGTACTGACCACTCCCCAGAAACATTTCCTACTTGCGTGATTGGCTCACCAATTTTCCCAGAAGTCTGCACTAAGATACAAGTCAGATTTCAGGCATACCCTGCAACAAAAATGTAATTTTTGGTGAGATACTCCCAATAGGAGCACATCTAAAGGGATGCAGACCCTGCAGATTTCCTCATTAGTGCTCTGCAGCTGCCATAGCTGACGGTTAATTAGGAAACCACTCCTATTAGACCCACTCAGTGGCACAGACAAACACACATGGATTTTTTTCAGAATAACAAAAGGTAGGAATCTGCCACTAAGGTTGTTAAAATCCTTGAATTGTATATAGATCACCCAGAGGGGAATGTTTTTTTTTTTTTTTCTCAACAAAAGTGGAGTTACGCTTTAAGTTTCCTCAATGAAATCCTCTATACCGCTTCTTCACCCTAGGTTCAGTACAGAGTCAAAAATACTACTCGAGGCTGAGAATCTAGCAAATGGAGCTAGCTTATTGGGCTACATCCACACGGCCGAATAATGGGTGCCAAGGGTGGCTTCTGGCAAGAATCAGAATCAGTAGATTCTTGGTGGTGGTAGTAAATGCTGCCTGTGCACAATGGGGGAGATCTACGCTGGTGCCCACATAATCTGGTGTAGCTGTGCATGGTAACCAATCGGATGCTAGGTATTACTGTTCAACCTCACACTTTAATTTTATATTGATTATTCTCATTCACTAGTGCCTGATATTTTTTTCTGTGCTACAAAGAACAAGTAGGGAACCCTAAAGCTGCAGTCACACCTGGGCGTCTGGAATCGATTTGATTCTTCCCGCGATTTCAAAACACCCAGGTTCAAATGACAAATCGCATAATGCGCATTTCAGATGCCATTCATTTAAATGGCACCGAAAAAGGTGGTGCGGTTCTGCCACGATTGTCCTGCGATAAATCTCGCTGCAATCTAGGCAAGCCAAATCGCATGAAGCTTGTCACCCCAAAAGTTCAGGAGCTTCTTTTGGGCAACATGCTTCATGCGATGCAGTTTGCTGCGATTGCAGCAGGATGGACCCGCACAGCGTTTTTAGGTTCCATTAAAATGAATGACATTTGAAATGCGCCTTGTGTGATTTGTCATTCACACCTGGGCGTTTGGAATCTGCCCGCAATTCAGAACACCCAGGTGTGAATTTAGCCTGAACTTCAGGTTTAGGATCCTCTGCTGAACCTTGCAGTTGAGAACAGAATGATCGTGATCACTTATAAAAAAGGGAAAAAGGTATTTATAATGTGTTTTTTTTTTTTTTTATATGTATACAAAAATGTTTTGCATTTAATTTCTTTTTTAAACTGAATGGGTTGATTTACAAGATGATCGTTTACAATCCAATTAACGGCACAGCGTGCAGAACAGAAACGATCGCTGATCTTCTTTATGTGAAAACTAAGTGATTTTGTAATTCTGTCTTTTCAGTGAAGCAGGTGTGTGCTTTGGAGAAGTTCAGCTGTGGAGAATCCAGCAGTAAATGTATCCCGAAAACCTGGAAATGTGATGGTGAGAAGGACTGTGAAAACGGCGTGGATGAGAAGGACTGTCCTTCAGGTAGGTCCCAAGTCTAACATTGTAATCCACTTTAATTGTAAGGACAGGGCAGCTTGTTACTTTATAGTTGTCTACAAAATGGGTTTACTTTTTAAGCCAAGCTGTTAAAAATTAAAAAAATTAAAATAAAACCTTGCTGCACATTTATTTCTGCAAATATATATGCACATTTATTTTTATTTTTTTCAGAAAGGTGAACTTGGTCTTTAAAATCCCAGAACTTCTGGGTAAGAGCCAGTTCACACTACCGTGACTTGGGGGGCGACTTGTCAGACTGCAAGTCGCCCCAAGTCACTTGACATCAGAAATTACATGCAAGTGAATGAGAGCCGTCTTAATGAACACTACTAAAGTCACTCCGACTTCAGAAAAGGTTCCTGTACTACTTCAATCCGACTTCTAGGCGACTTGTACCCATTGATTTCAATGGAAGTTGCCTCCAAGTCAGATCCCCTGTCTTAACTGAAGCAACTTTCCAGGAAGTATAAATAGTTTTCTAGGCAAACCCCTCCCTCCCACAGAGCTGATTATTATGTGATTGGCCACTGCCAAAGTTGTCTGGCCTGGGGACGACTTGAAGTTGTGTTGTAAATAACTCCAAGTCACGTCCAAGTCACGTCCAAGTTGCCTTGCTAAGTCGCGCTGTAAGTAGTGTTGCCCCAGTGTGAACCGGCACTTACATGTGATACACCCTCTACTCCCAAGGGGGCGACACAGGTGCCTTAATGATCAATAACCAGGCCTGAGAATACTAGCTGTTGTTTATTAGGGCCCATTTCACACGGGCGCTCCGCTGATCCACCGCTGAGCAGACGGATGACAGGTCCTGCTCTCCCCTATGAGAAAATTGGATGGAAACCGGTCTTCCTCTCCGTTTTCATCTGATCAGCCAGACGGACCATCCCGTCTAGATTTTGCGGACAGGATCGGATCTGATATCTGCAATTTCTAAAGCCAGCAAATTACTTTCTTGTATAAATGTCTAGACTCCAGAGAGAGAGTCATGATCTTATCCTTGTACAAGCATTCGTAAGACCTTGGGGCCTTTTCACATGGGCAGACCGATTGGGTCCACCTGTCAGTTTTTCAGGCGGACCAGTGGTAAAACAGTACTATCACCCCACCGCATCCCCCCCACCCCCCCCAGTCGGTCGAGTCTGGTGCACTTACACCATCTATGGTGGGCAGCGATTCCCTCGGGCATTACTGGTGGCTTCCTTTGCTCTGCAACGGCTTTCCCTTGCCCCTGCTCTCCACGGGCATCGCAGCGGCTTTTGGCCGTATTGAGGATCGGTGTTTCAATGGCGACTATTCATTCACTTTTGTAACACCTGGGTGGACCCGTAGCGCCAATGCTCTGCGCCATGAGCCCACCCTATTTTGAAGCCTATTGGAGCCTCTGGCTCTAATCAGCTGCTTCAAAAAAAAACACCCCTGCTGCTGTAATTCATGCGCCCAGTGTCCTGAAAGGAATAGGGGTGGCATCTGTGGATAGAGCATGGGGGTTGGTGGCTGTGGATAGAGGGGGCAGCGATCGGGCGTCCCTAATCCAGTGTTCTTACATGTGTTCATTGACATCCGATCCTGTTCACAAAAAAAAGAAAATGTTCCCCATCTGTCTATCGGATCAGATGGCAGTCCTTGGTAAACGGACAGGTGTCCATTTACGTCTGCCCCCCCCCCCCCCCCCATACAGGAGAGAGGGTTGTGTGCGCTCTGCATAGGCGGAGCGGACACGGACCAGCTGACCGATGGGCAGGCGCACTCCCAACGAAGCGTGCCTCGTGTGTAAGGGGCCTTATCTGAAATTTGGTGCTCAGCAGTTTGGTGTTCTGCACAAATGGCTGTTTGGCAAATGGAGAGGGAGGACGGAGAAGAGCCAGCGCAACTGAAAAGAGGACCTCAGCTATGAGGACAGATTAAACTGCATTTGTTCTACCTTAAGATGAGGCAATTCATTGTGAATGTGATAGCTATATAAAAATATATATAAATGGTCCATGTAGTGAACTTAATGCAAAGGACAACAGGGCACTCTTTGCATCCGGAGGAAAGGCATACAAAAAGGATTCTGCATAGTAAGAACTGTAAATATGTGAAATAGACACCCTCAGGAACTAATTTTAACTGGATGCTTTTCTATATGCACAGAATATAACTGGCTATTTATGAGTAGTAACACCAAAGATTGTTGATCCAGTGAATGTTCAATTGCCGTAGGGTAGCCATTCTCAACCAGGATTCTGTGGGTTGCTCCAGAGGCTTGTTAGGGGTTCGTTGCTGTGGCTGATCTCCCTCCCATTTGATGGTACCTGCATAGTTTCAGGCCCAACGCCACTTGGCAAAGCCAGGAGCATAACACCAATGATCTTTTTAGTTATCTGTAAGGGTGGGGGTTGTGACCACCACTATAAAGGTTTTATTTGTCCTATTGACTACCAATGTATAAGGCATCTTTCCCATTGTCCTTGAATTGAATTCAGTAAGGGTTCACCAAGACCTGAAAATTATTTTAGGTGATCCTTTGGCGTAAAAAGGCAGACAAAAGAGATCAGGAAGAATTTTTTTTTTCTCTAGTTGCATAAAGTTGGACCATTTTCTCTACCTCTAGATCCACGGTGGGTATATTTTTTATGAAGGTTATGTATTTCTTTATATATTCATTTTTTTTTTTTCATTGAATGATTGTGATGGACTTCTGTCTTTTTTTTTTTCCAACCAATGTAACCAGTGGCTGCAGAGTCTCCAAACTTGAGTACACGTCAAGTATAGTTATACTTGACGTGTACTCAAGTTTGGAGACTCTCCAGCCACACACAATCAGGTGGCTTTATACCAATGTGCAGGGAGGCGCAGGCCCTATATAGTGCTCAGAGTAAGGAAAGGGATGGTTGGCACTCAGGATGACATCCAAATTTTTTTTTCTTTATTAAATACATGTACAAAGCTGTAAAACAGCCTGTGCATTTCGGACGTTGGTCCTTATTTATGGCTCATGGCTTTTATGTAGGAAGATTGCAGCGCCTATACACCTGGTTTCCACTATATAGTGCAGGTAGATATGCTTTGGCTGCACACAAGTTCCCTTTGAAGTAAACGTGCTTTGCCCAAACAGAGAAAAATAAGTTTGCGTTAATGCTTCGGGAAGCACATAATGGGGTGGGTAACTACATGGCAAATGAGGTTCAATGTAGAAAAATGTAAAATAATGCATTTGGGTGGCAAAAATATTATATAATAATGTGTGTGTGTGTGTGTGTGTGTGTGTGTATATATGTATATATATATATATATATATATATATATATATATATATATATATATATATATATATATATATATATATATATATATATATATTATATAAGTATATGACTTACTCCGTGTAACTGTGTTGGACCAATCCCCAGGCTCCAGTGTTCTTACATGGGGAAAGTCCATAGCCCTGAAAAATCAGAACCTAAGTGACTTACACAGGGTGGTCTCTCTTGCTCCCAGTATCTGAGCAGAGCGATGGGGGGGAGTGGCGGTAGATGGGGGGGGGGGGGGGAGTGGCGGTAGATGGGGGGGGGGGGGGGGGAGTGGCGGTAGATGGGGGGGGAGTGGCGGTAGATGGAGGCGCGGCGGTGGATGGAGGGAGTGTCGGTAGATGGAGGGAGTGGCGGTAGATGGAGGGAGCGGCGGTAAGGGGAGTATGAGCTGTGGGGAGTGAGGGAAATAAAATGGATTTGTCCTGAATGGCCATAGCACAGGTTCATTTTAAACTCCACTTTTTAATATGACTTCCCACGAATCGCCACTCCCCGCACAACAAACATTTTTTATAAAGTTTACTTCAGAAAACCTTAGTCTGGCAGCTCAGATGAAACTCTCCTTTAGATCAGACACCCCGTTTAGCCTCTAGATTGGCAGAAATGGGGATTGGTATGCCCACATGGCAAACATCAAATACAGGACGGATAGCAAGAGCTGTCTACATGTCCCTAGCACTTTACCTCCGTAAGATCACTCCTCGTACATCCGACTTTGTATTATACATCACAAGCTAAGCTCATATATGTTTCATGAACAAAAAAAAAAAGAAACTTGGCACCAAAATCTGTTTCTTCTTGCTGAATGCAGATTAGGCCTGGTCTGAATAGATCTGGGCCTCTGGTGTATTATAAAGTGACCACATTACTACCTGTTACCATGGTGACCCTCGGACACAAAAACTCATTATAAGCTACTGAGGTTTCCTGACAGGAGAATCAAAACAAGCTCCCCGTTCTGTATCGTAATGACAGGATCCCCCCTAAGACAACAGATTTACTAAAACGATATGCAAAATGCATTACGGACATCAGAAAAATAAACAAGCCTCATCTGAGTATATGCAGATCGGTTCCTCAGACAGCCGAGTTCACATTCAGTTAAAAGTGAAGCGTTCCTTGTAGGCGCACTAATCTGCATACACGGATTAAACGTTAGTTTTGTTTGCTACAGGCTAACTTGTTTGTTGTGGGTTAAGACTGTGCCAAAATGCACGGCATTATGTATGCATATTAACCACATAGGCTGCCGGGCTGATAAATAATGAAAGAAAATGTGATAAGTCTGTTGGTTTTTGTAATTGGTTGGAAGTGCAACTCTACATCTTGGTTAAAAAAAAAAATTTTCACAAGCGCAGAATCACAAAAAAAAAGGAGTGAATTTATTTCATTGGGGTTGATTTACTAAAGACTAATAGGCTGTTTACTTTGCAAGGGAGTTTTCCCAGAACATAGGGGCAAAGTTCTACTGAAATCCATCATCCAATCATGTGCAAGCAAAAATTGAGTTTTCTTTTTTTTTTTTTCTCCTTGCATGTGATTGGGTATTCTTTGCAAAGTGAAATTTTACCATGTTTGCTAAGCCCTGGAGAAAGTTCCCTTGCAAAGTGTACAGCCTATTTGCTTTAGTAAATCCCCCTTCTGTCAAATGTCCTACTGCCTTAAAGTATACATAAATTAATTTTTAGCTAACATTCGGAAACCTCAATTGTTGTTGCTGTCTTTGCCCCTGCAGGGAAATTGCCCTCTATTTGTCCTGATGACCATTATCACCAGAAAATAAAGGGAAATCCAGAACTGAGACTTTTTTTTTTTTTTTTTTTATCTAGCAAAGCCATATTAAAAGTAAGAAAGGATTGAAGAGTTTGGAAGGTCAGTAGTATGTAGGGCAGAGTGCAGGGGTCAGAAAGAAGTGGCACACAGTTCAAAGGTCAGTAGTATGTAATGCACAGGTTAGAAGTATTTAATGCACAGTGCAAGGCTCAGGAGTATGTAATGCACAGGGCAAGGGACAGGAGTATGTAATGCACAGGGCAAGGGACAGGAGTATGTAATGCACAGGGCAAGGGGCAGGGGTGTGTAATGCACAGGGCAAGGGGCAGGGGTATGTAATGCACAGGGCAAGGGACAGGGGTGTATAATGCACAGGGCAAGGGACAGGAGTATGTAATGCACAGGGCAAGGGACAGGAGTATGTAATGCACAGGGCAAGGGACAGGAGTATGTAATGCACAGGGCAAGGGACAGGGGTGTGTAATGCACAGGGCAGGGGTATGTAATGCACAGGGCAGGGGTCAGGGGTAAGTAAGTAGAGGTCAGTAGTACAAAAATGACAGTAACATCTTAATAGTTGTATCAAGCTTGTATAATTGTGATAAGGCATTTTTATATAAAAAAACAAACCATATATGTGCCTTGCTATCCATATGCAACCTAAGACCAATCTATTGACATCTTAGTCTTATTGGTACCTGATGGAACAGGTGGCGGTGGTGATTTTGACCTTCCGGTGATGGTGTTATGTGGATATATTGGGCAATCCATTGGGGGGGGTCCGAAATTGTAAAAAAATGAAGAACCCCTGGCCTGTAGTGATCCTGTCCTTAATGATGTCCCTCCAGCAAAAAGTCATGTCGCCTTCTCTTAGGCCCCATCCACTCCAAAATCTCATGGCTTTTAGTTGTGCTGTTCACACCTGAGCGTAGTAAAGCTCGTAGCTTTAAAAAGTAGTTTTTTTTGAGCTACAAGCGTCAAGCTTTTTTTTTTTTATTTTTTATCCCCCACTAAGTGGCCGAAAAAGGGTTAAAACCACCCGCTGCTGCATCGGTGGTATGGCGGTGCTGCCCCATTGTTTTCAATGGCCAGGAGTGATGGAGTGGTGTATTCACCGCTCCTCCACCGCTGCAAAGAAGCTGCTGGCAGGACTTTTTGTGACGCCCTGCCAGCGCAGCCCCCCGGTGTGAAAGCACTCGAGCTTTCACACTGGGTTTGCAGCTGAGGCTTTTTTCAGGCGCTATTCTTAGTGATGTAGCGCCTGAAAAACGCCTCCAGTTTGAAAGGGGTCTAAAACAAAGCCCTCCAGTGGCCTGCTGTCAGCGCTGCAGAAGCTTCCATCTTCACCCGGTCTTCCTTCAGGAGTCTCGGCCGTGGCACACAGCTCCTGAAGGAATGGCATGGGTATGCTGTTTCTTCAGAGCGCATGCACTGGTGACGTGACCGGCTGCTGCTCGCTAGAATATCTCCTAAACGGTGCACATTTATTACCGTATATACTCGAGGAGTATAAGCCGACCCGAATATAAGCCTAATTTTGCCACAAAAACTGGGAAAACGTATTGACTCGAGTATAAGCCTAGGGTGAGAAATGCGCAGCTACTGCAAGTGGAAAAGAGGATCAACAATGCTCATTTGCAGCCTCACTGTGTCCAAAGGGTCCCGAAATGCCATTGCTGCAGATGGACACAGTTGACCAACTTTGGGGCCCTGTATCTCAGGGTCACTTAGTGCTAGGAACCCCAATTGTGGCATGCAAACCCAGTGGAACTATCACTACAACATATCTAAATTTGGTGTTCCTATCACCAAGTGGCCCCGAGATACGGGGCCCCAAAGTCGGGTCGGAAAATGTCATTCTCTGTGCTTGACTCGAGTATAAGCCGGGGGGGGGGGGGGGGCAATTTAAGCACAAAAAAATGTGCTGAAAAACTCAGCTTATACTCAAGTATATACGGTATAAGCTTTTTGTAGGTAAAAATAATAAAACAGAGTTTACTACCACTTTAATGGGAGCTCCTGCAGGCAGATTCTACCCAGGTTCTTCTGGGTGTCTGATTGCGCCCATCTTCTTTGCTTGGCACAGGATGACGTCACTCCTGCGCATGCAAGTGGAGTAATCCTGGCACATAGACGTTGTACCGGAATGGAAACTGAGCTGCGTGTGCCCAGCTCAGTGTACATTCCGAAAAAAGACTGTGGGCCTGTAGGTGACTTTTATTGCAGAGGGGACATTGCATGCTTCTGCAATAAGGAGCCAACCTGCTCAGTTTTTGGTAGTGGGACTTTACCCCCCCCGGCAATGGAACGACTTCCCCCAAAGAAAGTACGGTAGGCATTTTAGTGGCAGGATTATTTGTGTGACTTGGTCCTAGGTTTTTATATATCGGATTTATGGAGTGGTTGTGCGTTTTACGGTTTACTAACATCAATCTAAAAAACGATGGTCAGGCCTGTACTGTGAAATCAGATTTCTGTCCGTAGCCGGACTAATGTGTATGCTGTGTGTTGCCGTTGTACGGCTCACAGGGAGCTGCGCTTTAGTAGAATTCATACAACCAGATTATGGTTTATGTACATGTGTTCTGACTACGGGTTTAAACTCGATTTGGGATTTCCCATCCCTTCGTTGGCTCGTTATCTCTCTGGCTTGTACATCCTGGTTTCCATAGTAACAGCATCCGATACAGGGAGAGACCACAAGCACGTGTCCCTTTGTCTTCCTAGAAAGACTTAATGACTGCTCGGTTGGGGGGGTCACATGATGCCACCCAGGGTCATGTGTTCTGCTCGCGGTTCTTGAATTCACCGCCCTGAATTTAACTCCTCGAGCCCTGCAATAAATGTTGTCACATCTTCTCCAGCTCCATTTAGTTAATCCTTTTTTTTTTTTTTTTTTTTAATAGAAAATCCTTTTGGATTTGTTTTTCTGCTAATTAGTCTGCAGGATTGGTTTGTAATTGTGTCTGATCAGAAAATGCTGGTAAGTGATGTGATTCAATGAATTCAGAAACAAATTAAAAACTGTTTTTGTTCTTTTATTGTCACTATGATAAAACATAAACTACGGAAAGAATTTAAGTGATCGGATATAACACGAGCGGCATTAAAGAAAAAAATAAATGGTACTGAGAACCCAGATTGCACATGCTATACGCTTCTCTGGAGAATTGTAAGAAAAATATTTTTGCGCTTCTATTCAGAATTCATTAATCCTTGTCCAGTGCAAAATGCTGGAATTTTGGTATTGGTGATCCCTCTAGTGGTCAGTTTTGGTGTTGCAATATAGCCAAAGAAGGAACAAAAGTTTTATAATAAAAGTCTAAGGGCCAGCTCACACCACATGCAGTCCAGTGCATTTTGTTCTGCATTAAAAACGCATGGAAAGTAGGTTATATGGTCTTTAACCACCTCGATACAGGGCACTTTCACCCCCTTCCTGCCCAAGCCATTTTCCAGCTTTCAGCGCTGTCACACTTTGAATGACAATTGCGCGGTTGTGCGATGCTGTACCCTAATGACATTTTTATAATTTTTTCCTCACAAATAGAGCTTTTTTTGGTGGTATTTGATCACCTCTGCGTTTTTTATTTCTTGCGCTATAAACAAAGGAAGAGTGACAAGTTTGAAAAAAAACATTTTGCTATAATAAATATACAAATATATATTTTTTTTATATTTTCCTCCGTTTAGGCCAATATGTATTCTTCTACATATTTTTGGTAAAAAAAATCACAATAGGGGAAAATTGATTGGTTTGCGCAAAAGTTATAGCGTCTACAAAATAGGGGATAGATTTATACCGCCAAAAGAAAGCTCTATTTGTGGGAAAAAAAGGACGTCAATTTTGTTTGGGAGCCACGTCGCACGACTGCGCAATTATCAGTTAAAGCGACGCAGTGCCGAATTGCAAAAAGTGGTCTGCTCTTAAGCCGGCAAAATGGTCCGGTCTGAAAGTGGTTAAAGTATTTTTTTTAAAACAAACATGTTATACTTATCTGCTCTGTGTAATGGTTTTGCACAGAGCAGCCCAGATTCTTCTCTTCTGGGGTTCCCCACCGATACTTCTGGCTGCTCCTGCCTTCAGAGTTCCCCAGTAGCAAGCTGTAAATTATAGCGTGCCCTTATAGCAAGGTAAAAATAAAACTTCTGACTTTAGAACTGCTCACTTCCTGCCCAGGACTACATGTCCCATGAGGCATTGCTCCTCACACTTTCACAAGTTCTCAGGCACTTACTGACATGTATGGACGGTGTACTGAGCTGTAATGTGTGCTTCACTGTATTTCCTGATATGTAAACAAATAATGCATTCTGTATGCAGGTCAACTAATCGGCTGACCGATTAATCGATTATGAAAATAGTTGACAACTATTTTCATAATCGATTAGTTGTCCATTCGTTGTTTCAGCCCTAGAAGGGATAGACCTCAAAGGACCTGCGTTGTCTGACTTTGATTTGCTGATATGTAAGGAATATGTTTCCGGTGCTGTTGATGTTCCTATTTACTGTCTATTTCTTTATAACATACCTGAATATCTAAATTTTTATGTTAAAATGTGTCAAATGCCGACAAAAAGACAATTTGCTTTCAAATTGGACAGTTTGGAGAAGATGTGTGCTTTTGCTTAACGTAAAGGCAGATCCCTTTAAAAGCAGAGTTCCACCTGATTTTTAAAGTTTGCCCCCCCCGCATTGCTGATAACATTGCAATGAATCACGGAGTGTGCCGCGCAATGCGCATGCGTGAGATCAGGAAACCTGGAAGGAGCTACGAGTGGGCTTCAGATGCCCACACTGAAGATGATAGCGCACTTACTAAGGTGGTGATAGTGAGTACTTTGCACAACATTCTAACCAAAAATAGTCAATTTACTACATATGCAAGAATGTATTGTGCAAGATGCGACCATCGCGGGGGTGTTTTTTGTTTTCATTATTTTACAAAGGCTGGAACGTCGCTTTAACTTCCCCTCGCCTATATAATGCATATGTGTGGCAGCAAAGAGGGCTTTAACACCCATGCGCCACACATATGCATCTATGGGCAGCAAAGGTTTCTGTGCTAAGAGCACACCGTGACCAAGTAGTCCAAGATACCTGTCTTTAGGGTGGAACATGTAACCTGTTCCAGCTCCTGCCCCCCCCCCCCCCTTCCTGTGACATGAAGGGGATCTTCTTCCCACACCTGATGGGTGGAGGAGTGTTCTTTTGCCTACACACTTTGTGCTGAAAGGTGTCTCTCTTGTCCAGCTAAGAAAGTTGGTGGGTATGCAATACTAAGATGATCCTCCCCCCCCCCCCCCCCCCCCCCTGTCCCTTGAATAGGAGGTAGACTCCTTGTCATTTCTAATAATAAAATTCAAGTGAAAGAAAATGAAGAGTAGACAGTTACATAGCCAAAAATACTATGCGAAAATGTGTACAGGTTCTCCGCATATACAGAACATTAAACAATGAAGTAGAAATGAAGGACTATTGGTCCAAGCGACATTATATTGTTAGATAATCAATTGTCAGAGCCCTGCCTGTAAATGCGATGCACTTTGTTTCTAAAAAAGGCCTTTCAGCTAGGGGCCCTTGAACTAGAAAGGTCAGTACAGTCGTCCATAGGACCAAACAAAGGTACCGCTCTTGTTTGTGGACAAAAAGGCTGAGGCAATACTAAGGCAGAGACTATCTGTACAAAGGTAGAATCTATTTTCAAACATGCACTGGCCACTCAATTGGAAGTATCCGACCACTGGAAGGGACCACCTTGATTTTATGTTGGGGTGAAGTAAGGAAGGACAGGTCTAGGTTTTTGTGTACTTCAACACTGCTTGGGTCTTCTAGTTCTGGACTTTCCACTTCCCATATAATATCTCTGCCTTTAAATTCACTGCTGATTGTGCGCCAAGCTTCTTTAATGGCTTTCAGCTCCTTTACTGCTAATGTCTCTTGTTTTTTTACGGGTTTAATTGTGCCACTTGCACTTAAGTAGCGCTTCTCAGCAGCGTTGAAGACCTCTGCCATCCAAGAATCATTGGGTATGACAAAAACTTGAACAATGCATGGGCCCCCTTCTTTAAGTCCAGGCACTACTGACCTGTTTTCCATGATTCGACGTATCAACGCATTCAGTAGCCTCTGGTGCCTGCCATCCCAAGGCCAATTATCAATTTTATTTAGTAATTTATTTAAATCTGCAGTGTAAACACCAAATCCTGAGGTAAATCTTCTTGCATCTTCTAACGTTGCAAGGATTGACTTTAACTCTTTAGCACTTCTTGGTGACCTAATCCGTTGTACTTTCCGTAGGTAGCTTTCACCAAGTCGAATTCCCTCTGGAAATACTTCTTTTCCTAAATATTCAACTTGTGGCTGGCAAATCTGATTGTCCGTTTCTTGCATTTCAAAGCCATTGTTCTCCAGATGGCTCCAGAGGTGGTCTGTGAGTTCTGTGCATTCTTTTTTAGTATCTGCAGATATTAGCATTTTGTCTACAAAATAGCTGACATGTTTTCTGACATTTTGGGGCAGTTGATCCAGTATCTGTCCAAGAGTTTTGCTAAGTATGGCATTTTTATTCCGAAATTTTCCTGGCAGACGATTCCAGACATACTGCTGGCCTAGAAATGTGAAGGCCGTTTTGTACTTTGTGTTTGTGTCTAAAGGAATCTGCCATTCCCCATAGTACAACTTTATTACAGAATAAAATTTACCCAGTGGTACCCTTGCAATCACTTTATGTCTGTTCAGCTCCCAAGTGAGAGGCATTGGTGATATATAGCGATTTAAATTGGAATAATAAAATATAATTTTGACCTTCTTGTTGGGCTTCCGAGCAAGACTAACAAATGAGTTACAAACACTGCTGCATCTCTCAATTATTCCATTCCTCACCCAGCTTGCTATCACCCTTTTTGCATCATCAATCAGGTACTTTTGTAAATATATCTCTTGTTCATAGTCTGGCTTTGCCTCATCACCAATAACCACTGGGGGTACAATGACGACATGCGGTCTGTTTTTGTTAACCTTCAGTAGCCCCATATCTTTAAGTTGTTGCCATCCTATTATGTTGGTTGGGTAATTTTTTACAAAAATAATATTCTCTTTAGTTGACACGTCATTAAAATACATGTTTCCTTTAATGACCTTTCCATGGAATATCTCAGTACCCTTGTCCAGGGAGAACTCATCATATTTCTCCAATTCTTCTTCTTTTTCTGGGTATGTATTAAGAATCGTATAGAAAGAACAATCATCTGGCTCTGCTTCGATTTCAATTGCCTTCTCGTTTATCCGTATTTTCAGGGTCATCCTCCCAAATCTGAAATCCTGAAGGTAATGGTTTGATTCTTCTTGGTTTCTGAAAATGTAACATTTTTATTAACAACACAGAAAGATGTGTCTATTCGTGCACATACTGTATTGATATGAACAGGAAAGATTTTCTTCTGATAACATTTTAAATTTAAAGGCTTTCTTAATTAGATGTGGCATATAAAGTCATGTGAAAAAGTCATTATACCCCATAGAAATTGTTGACTTTTTCAACATATTTAAACAGGGAAACATTAGGTTTTCATTCAAAAAGTGCCCACAGATAACATTGATAAAAAGGACACATTAAATTGATTTGTGTTAATTCTTCTATAATCTACATTAAAGTGGAAGAAAACCCTAACTCTAACTACAGTAAAACCTTGGATTGCAAGCATAATTTGTTCCAGAAACGTGCTTGTAATCCAAAGCCGTCGTATATCGAAGCAAATTTCCACATAAGAAATAATGGAAACTCAGATGATTCATTCCACAACCATTTATTCATAAGTCCTTCAGTCTATAGTCCATATAAAATGATTATAGCAATGTGACCTGGTTGTGTAACCATAAAATGTCCATCCACAAATGGCAGCCTCCACAAGGGGATTAGTAAAATAAGTAAAATCCAGCAGGAACTCCAGAGTATAAAAGAGAAGAGCGGTGCCTCCAAGTGTAGCAACATGGTTACATTTAATGAAGGTACAACATTTCGCAACTCACACGGTTAAGGATTAAAAGAGGCACATCTAGGTATGCAGGCATCTGGGGAAAAGCTGTCCACATCCTTCGCACCACCAGCTCTCAACGATGTCAGTCTGCAAACGTGACCAGGAAGACTACCCTGCTGTAGATCGATCTGAAAGCGAGGCTTGAAGCGCTCATGGAGCGTAGCGTTGAAGGGATGACGTTGATGGTGGTGCAGGGGGTGGTCTATTTGGACAGCTTTACCCCAGATGCCTGCATACTTAGATCAACCATGTGAGTTGCTAAATGTTGTACCTTCATTAAATGTAACCATATTGCTACACTTAGAGGCTCCTCTCCTCTCTTTTATACTCAGTTGTGACATGACGCTACTTGTATATCAAGACATCGCTCATTTTGCAAGTCAAAATAAAAAAAAAAAAATTAGCTTGTCTTGCAAAACCCTCTCAAACTAAGTTACTCTCAATCCAAGGTTTTACTGTATTCTTAAAAATATTCTCTCCCCCCTCCTCCTACTAACTGTATCTTGCATACCATGTGTTAAAAGGATTGTATACTTATCTTTTTTCAATTCAGTGTGGTCATGTGATCCTGCAGCTCTGTCTTCCCTGTGTAAGGGAGTGCTCGGTAATGGCTGTGAACTCCAGGAGTTGTGACGTCACCCATTAGCTCCCATGGCCCAACCATTGTTGGCGCTCCCTTCACTCTTCTGCAGCAGCTGCTCACTGACACAGGGGAGCTGGAGCTGCTGGATTATGTGACCGGACCAGATTAAAAATAGGTAAGTGCACAGATCTATTTATACGGGGTGTGTAGGATAGGTAAAGGGAAGTTTTTTTTAGAAAGTTTGTGTTAGGCTTTTTTTTCCACTTTAACAAAAATTTACCACATAGGGAAAAGTACACATTTAACACCACTTCAAACCCACAAAATTAGAATTAAAAGTCCCAATTTAGGCTCTAATGATTAGAACTTATTTAGGGAGTATGCAGGTGGAATTTCGCTTAAAATGGTTGTAAATGGTTGTAAACTGCTGAAATGAAAAATGAACAAAGCATATCTTTTGATAGTGTGTACGTGCCTCAAGCTAAAACATTTGTGATTTGTGGCTGCTCTTTCTTTCCTCTGCCATCTGCATGAGTCACTTATGACTGTTTATGACCACACCAGACAATCCCAGCCCCCCCCCCCCCCCCCCCCCCCCCCCCCCTCAGCACACAACAGGTGATTAATGGCCTCAGCTGTGCATGTTTGGCTATGGGGGGTCTATCTATTCCATCCACTCAGGTCTCAGATTACACTGAACTCTGTGCCCTGTGCTGTGCATAGTCTGACCTCAGATGCCCATCCCTGCGTTTTTGATGCTCAGAAATAACCTTTGATCTGTGTTCACTTTGAAGGGCTGTAGAGGAGGGAAGGCTCCAGAAAAACAGGTAAAATGTATGCAGGAGGATTTAATTAGTCTCTGTGTATCACCAGAGGCATATCACTTCACTGGGTATACAGTATGTAAGGGTTTACAACCACTTTAAACCTCAGATATGTAGGGTCTCCTGTGTGGTGTCACCAGACCAAGGTCAAAAAAGCTCTCTAAGGCCCTCAGGACGAAGGTTGTGAATGCCTAGGAGTCTGGCGATGGTTATAAAAAGATAGCCATATTATTTAAAAGCTATAATTTCACTGGAAGGAAAATTATAAACAGATGTTGATTTCAAATGACTGCTGATTAGTCTGACTGGCCTGTCCAGAAAGTATGCCCAAGAACTAGCAGTTGGTGTCAAAGTGCAGGCATCTTCAAAAAGAGACGGCACCAATTTTACCTGTAAGGGAATTCTGTTACATGTTGTATTTTGAGAAAAAAAAAAATTTTGCCCAATGAACAAAAAAGAAACTGTTGCTCCCAAGGGTTACAGGGTCTGTGTGCAGCAGAAGCAATGTTGCTGTTAGAAACGGCTGTTTATTTTTGATCACAATGACCATGTCTGATAAGATACAGTAAAGTGAGCAGTAACCGCTGGGAGTGTCTTAGCAACACCCTAGCAACAAGCCAAGAGGGGATGATGCCATGTCTGGGAATATTTTACTCAGGCTTTGGAAGGTACATAAATGGCCTACACCTAGAGCAATGGCAATTCTTCACTTTGGTCAAAAGTGCACAGTTTGTCATTTGGAAATGCCAATGCAGGTAAGGGGCATCTGTAGAGAAAAACAATTGTGTTGCAGCTTAATTTACTAGCTTTTGGCACAAAGATGGTGCAAGTTATTTATAAAACCTCTAGTGTGTGTAAAAGTTTATTTTTTCCCTATTCTGGAGAGCAAAGAGAATAAGCATTTCACATGATGTGCTGCATTCAATTGTGCCAGAGAGAACATTACAAGAGTCAGCGGCACAACTGTACTGTCAAGGATGGGCAGATGTCTGGCTGCCAAGATTCTGGTGCAATAGAAACTAGCTAATATTTAATTTCCTCTATTATGAGCCATAAAGATGCATTGCTCCACAATGCCTATAGTTGGCCAAGGGCTTTAGTGTTCATAGGCTGGGCACAGGTGTATTTTAAAGTAAAATTAAAGACAAAAGTGTTTGTTTATTTATTTTTTCATTTTGGATCGCGTAAGGCTGCTTTCACACTGGGGCGGTGCGGGGCGGCGACGGTAAAGCAGCGCTATATTTAGCGCTGCTTTACCATCGTTTTACCCGCGGTATACGGCCGCTAGCGGGGTGGTTTTAACCCTCGCTAGCGGCCGCAAAAGGGTTAAAAACCTCCGCAAAGCCCCGCTGCAGCGGCGGTTTGCGGGCGGTATCCCCGCGGTTTCCCATTGATTTCAATGGGAAGGAGCGGTATAGGAGCGGTAAATACACCGCTCCTTCACCGCTCCAAAGATGCTGCTAGCAGGACTTTTGTTGCGGTCCTGCTAGCGCACCGCTCCAGTGTGAAAGCCCGCCGGCTTTCACACTGGAGTGAATGGGGCCGGTTTTTTCAGGCGGTATACAGGCGCTATTTTTAGCGCTGTACCGCCTGAAAACCGCCCCAGTGTGAAAGCAGCCTAAGGAAGGGTTATATCCCTCTTTTTGCCATGTGTGTCCAATTGGAGAGATTTTTCTATACTTCCTGTCTCATAGCCAAAACAGGAAATGAAAGGAAATGTGTTGCTAGGCCTAGTGTCTCCAGGGGAAGATTTCCCATTTGTTGCTCTTCTGGTAACAACCTAATATTTGAAATGTTATTTTACTTTAACTTTAGAAGATTACAGTAAACAGGGCAAATGGAGAGGGTAGATCTCCCCAACAGGGGGGCACAGACAGGAGTAAAAACCTGACAGGGTTCTAATCCCCTTCCACTCTATCCAAACCTTAAATAAAAGATTTACTTTTAGTTCTACTTTTGTTTTCCTTCAAATAACTGCAATATGACCACAATACGTATATATATATATATATATATATATATATATATATATATGTTGTGCTTTGCAAGTGGTTTACGCTCTATTCACACTTGTGCAACTTAAAAATATGTGAAATTTCCATTGCGACTTTACTGTGTGACTTGACCAGACTTTGATGCAACTTTGGATTGGTGCAACTTGTGCAGAAATTAAAAATGTGTTGGGTTTTTTTTTTTTTTTTCTAACGAATTCCAAATTTTTAGAAAGATCGGAATTAGAATCGGTGGAAAATTGACCGATTCTAATTCTGTGTGAAGAATGGCTGGTTGTTAAGGAGCGGGCTGGGAAGCCGGCCGCCGCGTCCTTAACAACCGATGACTCATCAGCTGTCAGTGAGTTTTCCCACTGACAGGTGAATGTAAAAGAAAAAAGAATTCCGTCAATACAAAAAAAAAAAAATTGAAAAAAAAAAAACAGCTGGTGCCCCCCCCCCAACTCTATACCAGACCCCTATTGGAGCATGCAGGTCAGGAAGAGGGGGGGGGGTGACGAGTGAGCTCTGCCCCTCCCACACCCCAAAGCACCTTGTCCCCATGTTGAGGGGGACAAGGGCCTCTTCCCCACAACCCTGGGCGGTGGTTGTGGGGGTCTGCAGCAGAGGGCTTATCGGAATCTGGAAGCCCCAGATACCGGCCCTTCCCCTATGTGAATGAGTACCGCTCCTTGTGATGTCACTGACCGATGGCGTGCTGGGTCGGTGATGTCAAAAGGGGGCGATGTCACCGGACAGCCCTGCCCCTTAGGGGTTTTTTTTTTTTTTTAACAGATGTTTTTTATTGAAAAAACAAACTGTTTTCTACAGACATAACAATGTTAAGTAGACACAAGCTTATCCATTTGTGTAACCATCCGGCGTCATAGTAATTACAATATCACTGTATATAACAAAATACTCTGAAAATAAAGGCAATTATTATAAAACTTATATTTGAGTCTATTACTTTTGTGCTACATCACAGGTTGTGTCTCCTCTGTATATACTATCCCCCAACTACGCTCCCCAGACCCTAACAGGTCTATAAGCAAACCGTCTCATAAGAGAGAGACAAAGAATAGTGGGGCTCTTTAAACAGTAGCAGGTTTTACTAATTAAAGTAAAAAAAACGTGTATGAAAAAAATCATATATACATTTATTTCTGGAACTAATTCTATCACAGGTACAAGTTAATGTTAGTTAGCTAAATATCAAATACGACTAAACTGTATATACACTACTCGTCGGTTCAAAATTGAGCTCAAACGAGTATACACAAGACATGGGGGGACGTAACAACATAAAACATAAATAACAGATATACGTCCGGACGCCCTAACAGGTCTATAGAGCGGGTCAAGGGAACCACACACCCCTAAAAAACAGGCTGTGATTTGCAGTATTCAAACATATACCCAACCGGGTAAAAGAAAAATAAATAAATAAACATAAGAACCAAAACAGTTGACCTCTGCAAGTACCTCCTCCATCAAATGTGTTGCTTCAAACAGAGCCGTATATTGAACACCAATATACACCTTCTCCCACCACAGGTACTGTCGTCTATCCAGTTAGTATCTCTTCTCATTTAAGTAGATGATGACCTGCCACCAAGAACTCTATTTTGAAGCCCCTTAGGTATTTAAGAGCTGTCACACAGCAGAGCAGGCAGTCCGTGGGAGCGAACGTCTGGACCGGAGGTTTTTATTTAGTTTTTTTTTAAGGTCGGTGTGTGTGGCGTGGTTAACGATGCATCTACTTTGGGGGGGGGGGGGGGGGGGGGAGAATTATTTTAATTTTTTTTTTAGTAAAAGACTTGTCAAAAAAAAAAGGTATTAGGGTTTGTCTTATATCTTTTTTTTTTTTTTTTCCCCCCTTTTATGCAATGCATGCTGGTAATTTTATGTATATTGTGGAGTATATGGAATCTTTTGGAATTTTTTAATGTTTTTTTTTTTTTCTTGTGCAAATTTCAGGAACACTACCTGTGTTTTTGATTGTTTTGTATTATATTTTATTTGTTCTTCAGGCCCCTTCCACTTTGATCTCCGCTGAGCTGGCGGATGACAGGTCCGTCTCTGCTCACTGAGCGGGGAGGGGCCCGTCAGAGCGCCGCTGATTCCTATAGAGAGATCGGATGAAAACGGACAGCATGTCCATTTTCATCACATCTCATCTGATGCACCAAGACAAATCACCATACGTCTGTTTTTAGCGGATCGGATGGCAGACAGGTGTCGGCAGACGCATCTCCGCTGACATCTGTCTCCCCATAGGAGTCAATGGATGGCCCGCTCGGATCCGAGCGAGCTTGTTGTGTGAAAGGGGCCTAAATTTAATAAAGAGTTAAAACAAAAGAGGATGGAGGAGATCGACAGCACTGAGATGCACAGGGGGCTGAAAACAGTAATTTATATATATATATATATATATATATATATATATATATATATATATATATATATATATATAATAACATTTTTGATTTGCAATGCTTTAGCAGCCATCCTGTTAAGCTGATCCTACACATTTTAATTCCAGAAGATTCCTGCTAAATCAGACAAAATTCGAGCTGTGTGTGGCCCTGTTGGCAGCACCCATCTCGACAAAAGTCCATTTCAAAATCGAAGGGCCCAAGTGGAATGTTGTGGGACGAGCAGTGACTTCATCCAATCAGATACAATCTCTTTTCAGGTATTCTGACGACCACAGATCTGCCTGAATACAATAGCCAGCAGAGATTTCTCCATCTATGCGGTTTAGTGTGATTTTTCTCTCATTCTTCATGCTTGGTTTAGGGTTTACATCTACTTTGATAACGATGGTTTTTTTTTTTTTTGTCAGGAAGTTCTCCTTTTTTCAGTATTTTTATACTGCCGCCTGTCTGCTTTCACTACTAAATTTAGATATTTTTTTTAATTAATGTGCAATAAATATGATGGTGTGAGCGATGTGCTAGTTCCTGTCCCAGCAGTATGCAAATGATCTGTGTGCTGGGGGGGCTGGGGCTTGGCGGGAGGCAGTGGAGTGGCGCTCAGGCTTCTCCTACAATACGGGAAGGCTGGTTGTTGAACAAAAAAAAATCTGTAGTGTGTACCCGGCTTTAGGGGAGTTTATAACGCCTTCTGTGTCCCATTAGGAAGATTTCCCTTCACTACCTGTCCCATAGCTAAAAAGTGTGGGAATCCCAGGTTGTCAAAACTAGTGTCCCCCATTGGAAGATTTTCCCTCTGTTTGTTTTGGTGACAACCCAAAATTGGAGATTTTCCTTCACTTTTAGTGATGACGATAAACATGACAAATAGAGAGAATGAATCTCCGGGGGCATAGACAACAACATAAAAACTGATTTGAATAACTATACCTTTTGAAATCCAATTAAAAAAAAAAACTTATAAATTAAAAATGATTATAAAAATAAACAAATTATTATTATTTTTTTTTTTATAAAAAAAAATAAACTGGCGGGTTCTAATCCCTCTCCACTCTATTCAAAACGGGAAAAAAAAGTTTTGCCTTTTAGTTATACCCCTTTACAACCGACTAACACATGTGTGGCAGCATAAGAGTGGGCTTTAACACCCACACACCACACATGCGTCGCTGGGTGGCCAACATTTCTGTGCTGAGAGTGCGCTCACTGCACTCACTCCCAGCACAGAGATGGAGCTTTGAAAGTCCGCTTTTGGTCCCCGCTAACGATCGATAGCCAGCAGGAGGAGCTCTACACGTGTATCACGTGACCATTGTGACAGCCAATCACAGTGGTCGTGTGAGTGGGCGATCTTTCCTGCCTTTGCAGCCTTATGAACTTTTTAAAAAGACGCCGGAGTGGATGAGATAGAGCTGAGCAATATTTTTGCTTAACCTCCCTGGCGGTTTTCCCAAGTGTGCACCATTAGCGGTAACCCCGAGCCACACTTGGGGTTGCATTGCAGGATCCTGGTGCGGTATACTTACCTTGTCCCCAGGATCCTGCGATGTCCCCCCGCTGTGTCCGTGGGCTCTGTCCTCCACCCGAAGCCTCTCTGTGCCGGGCTCCATTCCCTGCGAGCGTTGCGACGCGCGGGGCGGAGCCCGGCGGCAAAATAAAAAAAGTGAAAAATCAGAATACATACAGTACACTGTAATCTTACAGATTACATTACTGTATAAAATTATTTCACATCCCTTTTGTCCCCAGTGCTTTGTCCAGTGCCCTGCATGCAGTTTTATATGATATATACTGTTCTTTCTGCCAGGAAACTTGAGATTGTCCATAGCAACCAAAAAGTGTCCCTTTAAGTCAAAAGTGGTTTTAGACCAGCTAGAACACAGCGATAATAAATTAGAACACTTGCTGAATTGAGCAATTATTATTATTTTTCATAATTATTTATATTTATTATATTACAATTTATGATTTTGTGTTTCAAACTTCATCATACCCGGGATGTCTACTAGACTCTTGGTGGACAGATTTAAGTGTTTTATTGCTAAGAATTACAGGCCTACAATATAAAACGCCAAATTTCTATGCAAAATAATTGTACCGCTTTAAGACGCAAAAATCTGACATACTCATACCGCCAGGGAGGCTACCAAACTGCATGGTTTCTTCTGCTGGGGCCCCATAACTGATTAGGCCGTTTTAATCAAAAGGGTAAACGTAGCCTGAAAATATTTAACTGCTTCCAGTCCAGGCCAATTCTGATATTCCTATTCTACATGTAAAGGTCAGCCTTCCCCAAAAATAATTTTTTATTTTTTTCCAAGCGGAGGCCCTACAGTATAAAATGGTGAGTGTTTATTTTTATGTCCCAGCATATTTGCGCAGTGTTTTTTTAAGCACAGATTTTTGGAGAAAAATTAATTTTGATTAATTTTAATGCACAAAAACACAATATAATACCCAACTGTTTGGTAAAAGATGATGTTGTGCCGAGTAAATGGATATGAGACATGTCGCACTTTAGTTTGGCGCCATGCTATGGGCGTACACAATTTTAAAGCGGTTCTGCACCCATTTCATTTAGTAAATCTCTTTGCCTTCCAAATCAGGCAAAGAGTACTAAATGAAATGTTGTTTTTTTTTTTTACTTACCTTGTAATTGATGACTTCCGGTCTTCTCTCTCTTCGGCGGCGGGCGGGGTCTCTGCGTCGATCGTCGTCACGCCGCACTGTCTCCTGGGATCTGGTGTCATTGATCCCAGGAGTCAGTGCGGGCATCTTCTGAAATCTCGCGAGATTTCGGCCACATCTTCCGAAATCTCGCGAGATTTCGGCCACATCTTCCGAAATCTCGTGAGATGTCGGCAGATGTGCCGTTACTGCGCACGCGCGAGTAACGGCGGTGCATGCTGGGCCATCTAAAGTGCCTGTGGGGTTTCACATGCCCACAGGCAAGATGGACCCCAGCAGACAAGAAGAAGACAAGAAGAAGATGAAGATGAAAACCGGCGGCGATCGAGATGGAAGATGGAACAGGTAAGTCCCCCAATTGAGCTATATGCCCTTGGCATATAGCCCAAAAAAAAAAAAAAAAGAGTGCAGAACCGCTTTAAATTACCTAAAAATCTCCATAGGTGACACTTTAAATGCTTTTGAAGGTTACCAGTTTAGAGTTAAAGGAGGTCTGGCGCTAAAATTATTGCTCTCACTCTGGTGCTCATGGCAATACCGCACGTGCGGGCCTTCATGCTTGTTTGCATTTACGCACAAAGGGGGATGGGGAGCTTTTAATTTTTTTAGATTTATTTATTACATTTTTTTTACATTGAACCTTTATTTTTTTTTGGGATCAACTTTATTGCTGTCAGAGAGGCTGAACAACATTTCTTGTGATGGCATGGGCCATGACAGGTCCTGTTTATGGAGGCATCTGGGGTATAGCATGGGCCATGACAGGTCCTGTTTATGGAGGCATCTGGGGTATAAGACCCCATAGCTCTTTGAGCGGTGATTGAGCCACTGGATATGAAAGACCCCATAGCTCTTTCATATCCAGTGGCTCAATCACCGCTCAAATCACTCTTAGCGTGTTGGGAATCGCCGACTGAAAACGATACCTGGATCGTGGTCGTAGCTTCAACCATGATCCCCGTACAACCTACTTAAAGCAGAGGTTCACACAAAAATTGAACCTGCGCTTTTCGGAACCCCCCCCCCCCCCCCCCTCCGGTGTCACATTTGGCACCTTTCAGGGGGAAGGGGGTTGCAGATACCTGGCTAAGACAGGTATTTGCAGACCTATACATGAGAGTCAGAAACTGCGGACATGATACAGGCGATGGCCAGAGACAGCGGACATGATGCATGAGATGGTCAGAGACTGCGGACATGATACATGAGATGGTCAGAGACTGCAGACATGATACAGGAGATGATCAGAGACTGTGGACATCATACAAGAGATGGTTAGAGACTGTGGACATGATGCCGGAGATGGTCAGAATACGGACATGATACAGGCGATGGCCAGAGACTGCAGACATGATACAGGAGATGGTCAGAGACTGTGGACATGATACATGAGATGGTCAGAGACTGCAGACATGATACAGGAGATGGTCAGAGACTGCAGACATGATACAGGAGATGGTCAGAGACTGCAGACATGATACAGGAGATGGTCAGAGACTGCGGACATGATACAGGAGATTATGAGAGTCTGCGGACATGATGCAGGAGATTATCAGAGTCTGCGGACATGATACATGAGATGGTCAGAGACTGCAGACATGATACAGGAGGTGATCAAAGACTGTGGACATCATACAAGAGATGGTTAGAGACTGTGGACATGATGCAGGAGATGGTCAGAGACTGTGGACATGATGCAGGAGATGGTCAGAGACTGCGGACATGATACAGGAGATGGTCAGAGACTGCGGACATGATACAGGAGATGGTCGGAGACTGCGGACATGATACAGGAGATGATCAGAGTCTGCGGACATGATGCAGGAGATGGTCAGAGACTGCAGACATGATACAGGAGATGATCAGAGACTGTGGACATCATACAAGAGATGGTTAGAGACTGTGGACATGATGCAGGAGATGGTCAGAGACTGCGGACATGATACAGGAGATGGTCAGAGACTGCAGACATGATACAGGAGATGATCAGAGTCTGCGGACATGATACAGGAGATGGTTAGAGACTGCAGACCGGATACAAGAGATGGTTAGAGACTGCAGACCGGATACAAGAGATGGTTAGAGACTGCAGACCGGATACAAGAGATGGTTAGAGACTGCGGACCGGATACAAGAGATGGTTAGAGACTGCGGACCGGATACAAGAGATGGTTAGAGACTGCGGACATGATGCAGGAGATGATCAGAGACTGCGGACATGATACAAGAGATGATCAGAGTGTGTGGACCTGGTACAGGAGATGTTCAGACTGCAGACATGAATAAGCTGTTCAGACACTGCGGACATGATGCAAGAGACGGTAGTGTCGAAGGCTGTGAACAATGATATAGGAGTAGTTGGAGACTGGGGACATACTTCAGGATACAGTCACTGGGGGCTATTTACTAAAGGAAAATCCACTGCGCATTACAAGTGCACTTGGAAGTGCAGTTGCTGTAGATCTGAGGGGGACATGCAAGGACGATAAACAGCATTTTTTTGCTTGCAAATGATTGGATGCTAGAAATCGGCAGAGTTTCCCCCTCATTTCAGATCTTCTCCTCAGACAGCAATTGCACTTCCAAGTGAACAGTGGATTTGCCTTTAGTAAAGCAACCCCATAGTTTGAAGACGTTTTAAATGAGATTGCAAGAAATCAATGATATAAAGAGGCCAATAGGGGGGAACAGATTAGTATCTGTAGAGGTTCTGAGAGCCACAAAAAAAGTGCCAAAGGGCCAGGCTGGGTACCAGAGTGGGGAGTTAGATGGTGGCTGCGGTACGTTGGTTCCCCTTGGTCTAATAGGAATTACAGATCACAGCAGCAAAAATCAAATAAAAAAAAAACTAGTTTCGTTTATGCTTAGGGTGGAAAAGAACAGACATGCAAAAAGTTCACGTGATGCAAAATTCTGGCAACAATTGTCTTTTTTTTTTTTTATTTGAACAGACTCGTTGATGTTACTCACTGTCCACATAGGTGTCGATCAGAATGTACAATCTTAATGGCCACGCAAAGGATCAATATAACTTCAATTATTCTTTCAATACAACTAAACTGCTCAAGTTGATTTTTTTTTCACTATTGATCGGTTGAACAAATGTCCATGTGTCAGAGAACCCATTGTAATTCAGATCGATGAAATTATTGTTTTAACAGATTATTTCTGATTTGTATTTTCAGTCAATACTTTGTGTTGCATTTTTCGATATTTTAATTGAAGATGAATTGCTTATTTGTGGTCCCTCGTACCTGAAGCGATCACTGTGTGTATGACCACCTTTATATAAAGCGCTATTAAACCCAAAAACAAAAATCTATTATTACAGATTACCAATCACCTTGGCGCTTTGAAATTAAATGGCACTTAGAATCGCGGTGCGGTTCTGCCGCATTTGGCGCCTGATAAATCTTGCTGCAATCAGGGAAAACCCTATCGCGTAACGCTTGTTGTCCAAAAAAAGTTCAGGAGCTATTTTGGCCGATATGCTTCATCCGATGCGGTTTGGAGCGCGATTAATGCGGCAGAACCACACCACGATTTTAGGTGCCATTCCAAATGAATGGCATCTCAAATGTGCGTTCTGCGATCTGTCATTCTCACCTGGGCGTTTTTAAATTGAATGGAACCTAAAATCGCGGTGCGGTTCTGCCGCATTTGTCGCCCGATAAATAGTGCTGCAATCGCAGAAAACCCCATCGCGTAACGATTGTTGCCCAAAAAAAGTTAAGGAGCTACTTTTGGGCGACATGCTTCACCCGATGTGGATTTTAGGTGCCATTTAAATAAATGGCATCTCAATTGTGCATTCTGTGATTTGTCATTCACACATGGGCACTTGAAATTGAATGGCACTGCATTGGTTGCCCGACAAACCCCATTGCGTAACGATTGTTGCCCAAAAAAAGGTCGGGCGCTACTTTTGGGCGACATGCTTCACCCGATGCGGTTTGCCGTAATTAGAGCGCGATTAATGCGGCAGAACCGCACCACGATTTTAGGTGCCATTCCAAATGAATGACATCTCTAATGTGTGTTCTGCAAAATGTCATTCACACTTCGGCGCTTTGAAATTGAATGGCACCTAAAATCGCGGTGCGGTTCTGCCGCATTTGTCGCCCAATAAATCATGCTGCAATCGTGGAAAACCCTATCGCGTAACACTTGTTGCCCAAAAAAAGTTCCTTGTTGTCAAAAAAAATCCAGGAGCTGTTTTGGGCGATATGTTTCACCCCATTGCGTTACGATTGTTGCCCAAAAAAAAGTTAGGCGCTACTTTTGGGCGACATGCTTCACCCAATGCGGTTTGCCGTAATTGGAGCGCAATTAATGCGGCAGAACCGCACCGCGATTTTAGGTGCCATTCCAAATGAATGGCATCTAAAATGCGCGTTCTGCGATTTGTCATTCACACCTGGGCGTTTTGAAATTGAATGGCACCTAAAATCACAGTGCGGTTCTGCCGCATTTTGTCACCCGATAAATCATGCTGCAATCGCGGCAAACCCCATCGCGTATTGCTTGTTGCCCAAAAAAAGGTCAGGAGCTACTTTTGGGCGACATGCTTCACCCGATGCGGTTTGCCGTGATTGGAGCGCGATTAATGCAGCCTGGGACAGGAGGTGACAAGATGAACAAGTGATCATAAAGGGAAGAAGCCTAAAAAAGAAAACAAATGCAGCCACCACATCTAAGGGTCGGTAAGCTGCAATATATTATGTTTGTTATTGAGTTCAATACCACTTTAAATCCGTCAGGCTCCCACATTGCATAGTAGATCTAAAGGAGATTGTACAATCTGATTGTAATGTGTATAATCAGGTTAAGATGAATGAAATTTTAACTCTAGATCTCCCCATTTCTTTAGATGGCGGTCATATCTATAGAGATCTGGTGGCTCCGGTTATCACCTTGCAGTAGACTCTACAGATTTAGCTACTTTGGCTCCCATGGAGTGTTCAGGGATATACGAGGAGTTTTGGCCGCATATCAATAATAACATGGAGAATGTTTAATCAATCGTTCTCAGTACTCTGCATGGATGGATTACCTGGCTGTTCTTGTTGGGGACATCTTCTTCTATTGGTGGTGGGCGTCGCTTTACTATCCGATCTGCGGCTGTAGGTGGGCTATGCAGGAAAACGTTCCTTCTCTGGGCAGTCCGGGGTAATGTAAGGATACAAGTGATGAGATCTGTCCAAGAAAACAGAGCGAAGTTGTATCACTAACAACATCTGTTAAGTGAAACTAGCAGAGGAAATCCCCCCCTTCCCAGCCACGGCCCAGTACATGAGTGACACCAACCAGAACCTCCTCTGGGAGGGATCACCCAGCCCCCGGATTGGAGCTTTAAAGAAGAACCCGCTTCAAACTTTTTTTTTTTTTTTTTTGCAAAATCTGATGCACTTTTTTTTTTTTACGCAGAATGTTGCTGGTGTGATTGCAAAGCTTTGTACAGTTTTGCTAACAATTTGTTTTGACCTTCCTCATTTAGGGGTTAAAATTAGGCGTCGTGCACACTGGACGCTAAAATAACGTTATAAAAACGTCAGTAGCTTTGCAGTGACTTTTTCAACGTTTTTGCAATAGCGTTCTTTAGCAATTAAAGTTTTTAGCGTTTTTCCGCATTAGCGTTTTTTAGCTTTTTTTTTTTTTCTTTTCTCCAATTGATCAAAAACGTTTTAAACGCTGGTGGGCGAAGTTTTTGAGCGTTTATCAGCGTTTGTTTGTTTACAGCTGAAAAACGTCTCTCAGAACCCACCAGTTTTGTTATTTTTTTGTTACTGCTCAAAAACGTCACTGCACAAAACTGCTGATAACAGCCTATGTGTTCATGGACACATAGGATAACATGATGGGGAGTTTAACCACTTGCTAACTGGGCACTTAAACCCCCCTCCTGCCCAGACCAATTTTCAGCTTTTGGCACTGATGCACTTTGAATGACAATTGCGCGGTCATACAACACTGTACCCAAATTACATTTTTATCTTTTTTTTTTCACACAAATAGAGCTTTCTTTTGGTGGTATTTAATCACAGCCGGGGGTTTTTTATTTTTTGCTAAACAAACAAATAAAGATGGAAAATTTTGAAAAAAATCATGTTTAATAGTTTGTTATAAAATTTAGCAAACAGGTAATTTTTCTGCTTCATTGATATGGACTGATGAGGTGGCACTGATAGGCTGCACTGGTGGGCACTGATAGGCTGCACTGGTGGGCACTGATGGGCTGCACTGGTGGGCACTGATGGGGCGGCACTGGTGGGCACTGATGGGGCGGCACTGGTGGGCACTGATGGGGCGGCACTGGTGGGCACTGATGGGGCGGCACTGGTGGGCACTGATGGGGCGGCACTGGTGGCCACTGATGGGGCGGCACTGGTGGCCACTGATGGGGCGGCACTGGTGGCCACTGATGGGGCGGCACTGGTGGCCACTGATGGGGCGGCACTGGTGGCCACTGATAAGGCGGCACTGGTGGCCACTGATAAGGCGGCACTGGTGGCCACTGATAAGGCGGCACTGGTGGCCACTGATAAGGCGGCACTGGTGGCCACTGATAAGGCGGCACTGGTGGCCACTGATAAGGCGGCACTGGTGGCCACTGATAAGGCGGCACTGGTGGCCACTGATAAGGCGGCACTGGTGGCCACTGATAAGGCGGCACTGGTGGCCACTGATAAGGCGGCACTGGTGGCCACTGATAAGATAGCACTGGTGGCACTGATGGGCACTGATAGGTGGCACTGATGTGCAACACTGTTCAGGCACTGATTGTGGGCACTAATAGGTGGCGCTGGTGGGCACTGGTAGGCGGCACTTGTAGGGGGCACAGGTGGGCACTGATGAGCTGGGGCACATCGCAGTGATCGGGACTAATGTCCCTCTCACTGCCGCCGTTGATCGGCTTTTTTTTTTTTTCTCCTCGTGCTGTCAGCGCGAGGAGGAAAAATAGCCGATTACTGGCTGTGTTGTCATCACATGATCAGCTGTCACTGGCTGACAGCGATCACGTGGTAAGGGGTCGGGATCGACACCTTACTCAGATCTGTGATCCAGCGAGTCTCACAGACTCGCTGATCACATAGCGCGCCGCACGCACCCTTCAGGGGGCAAGTAGGCCGCTCGTGCACGGGGCTACGTCAATAGACCTAGTCCCGGCAAAGCAGGTCCGCGCTGTAGCTGTCATTTGACTATAGCGCGGATCTCTAGCGGTTAATGACTGTAGAAAAAAATGTCTACAGTACAAAACAGCTGCTGTAAAAACGTTAAAAAACGTCCAGTGTGCATGAGACCTAAAGCTTATAAAACACTTGTATACGCACACAAAAATGCTGGAAAATCACTCCGCTCAGGCCTCAGTCACATCTGGAGATTTGGGATCCCAAATCACACTGCGATAGTGGCAAAACGTACCACTTGTGTTTGGGTGCCATTCATTTTCTAATGGTACCTAAACCTGGTGCGGTTTTGCCACTCGATAAATCACGGCAAAACGCATTGCGCGAAGCTTGTCACCCAAAAAATAAAGGGTTTCTTTATGAGCAATAAGCTTCGCTGCAGCTGCGTGATTTGTCACCACAAAAATCGCACTGCGTTTAGGTGTCTTTTAAAAATTAAAGCGTTTCTTACCCCGGCACTTCATATTCCTGATATGTGCCTGCTGTACTTGTCTGTACAAAGATTTTTCGTAATATTTTCGTCTGAAAATCGATACGTGTATGGCCAGCATAAGCTTCAGTTCACAATACTGGTAAAAGTTTACTTTAAATGTAATTGTAATGCCTTGACATGACTGATTTACTAACAGACATATGAGTCTGGATGTCACACCAATTCCTCAAACTGAATCTATCTAAAACCAAGCTCATAATTTTTCCTCTCCACGTGTCCCTTCCCCTGACTTCTCTGTCAAGATCAATGGCACAACTATCAGTCCGACCCTACATGCCAGGCTGCTAGGGGTAACCCTAGACTCTGAACTGTCCTTTCAGGCCCACATCCAATCCCTGTCCAAATCATGCCGCCTCCGCAACATCTCTAGAATATGCCCCTTTTTAACCAATGACACTACCAGGCTTCTAATTCACTCCCTGGTTATCTCTCGCCTCGACTACTGCAACTCACTCCTCCATTGGATTACCTTTACATAGACTATCCCCCCTTCAGTCCATAATGAATGCTGCTGCAAGACTTATCCACCTTACCAACTGTTCAGTGTTCTCCACCCCTCTTTGCCAATCCCTGCACTGGCTTCCACTCACCCAACAAATAAAATTCAAAGTACCAACAATAATTTACAAAGCTGTCCACAACTCTGCCCCGAGCTACATCACTAACCTAGTCTCAAAATACCAACCAAGCCGCTCTCTTCAGTCCTCCCAAGACTTCCTGCTCTCTAGCTCCCTTGTCACCTCCTCCCATGCTCGCCTACAGGATTTCTCCAGAGCTTCTCCCATCCTTTGGAACTCCCTACTCCAATCTGTCCGACTGTCCCCTAATCTATCCATCTTTAGACGATCCCTGAAAACCCTTCTCTTTAACCACTTGACATCTGCGCTATGGCCAAATGACGGCCACAGCGCAGATGTGAATTCCCGGGAGGCTGTCATATGACGCCCTCCCCTGTGCATGGTCCCTGCGCGCGTGGGGCGCGCTGTGATCACCGAGTCACTGAGACTCGGGTGATCAGCGATCTGAGTAAGGGGCGGGTCCCGGCCCCTTACCATGTGATCAGCTGTCAGCCAATGACAGCTGATCACATGATGAAAAACAAAAGCTCAGTGATCTTTTTTTTTTTTTTCTCTCCTCACGCTGACAGCGGAGGAGAAAAAAAGCCGATCACCGGCTTATCTTAAAGGGACATCGGTCCTACCTGTCAATGCCCACCAGTGCCTCCTGTCAATGCCCACCAGTGCTGCCAATCAGTGCCACCTAAAAGTGCCCATCACTGCCACCCCATCACTGCCACCCATCAGTGCCCATCACTGCTACCTATTGGTCCCCGTCACTGCCGCCTCATAAGCGTACATTAATGACGGACAAAAATTAGCCATTTTTATATTTTTATAACAATTTTTTTTTTTTTTTTTTTGGTCTTTTTAATTTTTTTTTAACAAAAAATTAAAATCGCAGAGGCGATCAAATACCACCAAAAGAAAGCTCTATTTCGGGGGGGGGGGATGATAAAAAATGTTATTTGGGTACAGTGTTGTATGACCGCGCAATTGTCATTCAAAGTGCGACAGCGCTGAAAGCTGAAAATTGGTCTGGAAAGGAGGGGGGTTTAAGTGCCCAGTAAGCAAGTGGTTAAAGAAGCTTATCCTGCTTCTAACTAATACTGTTTTACTTTCTCCATCAGCTCATCCCCCACAGCTATTACCTTTTGTCTCAATTGACCCTCCCTCCTAGATTGTCAGCTCTAGCGAGCAGGGCCCTCTGATTCCTCTTGTACCAAATTGTAATGTAACTCTAATGTCTGCCTTCATTTTGTTAAGTGCTGTGCAAACTGTTGGCGCGATATAAATCCTGTATAATAATACATTTATTTGGAGGGGGTTTATAGTGTGAGGTTATTTTTCAGGGGTTGGGAGGGGGTTTATAGTGTGAGGTTATTTTTCAGGGGTTGGGCTTAGCCCCTTAGTTCCAGTGAATGGAACTCTTATGCCCCGTACACACGGTCGGAATTTCCGACGGAAAATGTCCTATCGGACCATGTTGTCGGAAAATCCGACTTTTTCCGATCGTGTGTAGCGAATTCCGACAAAGTGCCACGCATGCTCAGATCAAATTAATTAATTAAGACCAAAGCTATTGGCTACTAGCCTCTACGTAGTTCTGTTGTACGCAATGAATGTCACCACGTTCAGAATGATCGGATTTTCCGACAACTTTGTCCGACCGTGTGTATGCAACACCAGTGTCGGACAAAATCCGTCGGAAAAAATCAGACGGATTTTGTGGTCGGAATTTCCGACCGTGTGTATGGGGCATTAGGCTACTTTCGCGCAGAGCGTTGGCGCTTTACCATCCTTTTTAGCTGTGCTTTTCGGCCCCTAGCGGGGCGCTTTTAACCCCCACTAGTGGCTAAAGAAAGGGTTAAAAGCACCTGTGTTGTGGTGCTGCCAAAGTGCTTTGCAGGCGCTTTGGCAGCGCTGCCCATTCATTTCAATGGGCAGGGCCTTTTGGGAGTGGTGTATACAGTTAAAGTGGCTCTAAAGTCAAAATGCTTTTCACCGTAATGCATTCCCTGCATTAAGGAAGGAAACACCCCACTAACTGTTCTACCCACCTCACTCCCTAAACACTTACCTGACTCTTGTCAGTACTCCAGCACCACTCCTCCACTGCCTGGGCTCAGAGGACCTTGAGAGCTGTGTGAGCCATAGGCTGCTGCTACTGCTGTCAAACTCCTGTGATAAGGAAGGGGAAGCTTGGCTTACCGGCGCTGTGTGTGTGTCTATGAATGTACACAACCCAGCTCAGGAGCATGTGTGCCCCCATAGTCTCAGCTTACTAAGGAGGCACCTGGAGCAGGGAGAAGCAGATAGCATTGGCTGGGGAATTTCATAAGAAGCGGCAAGGGACCTCTTTGTGCATTATCATTGGACAAAGCAGGTAAGTATGACATCCTTAGATTTTTTTTTTTTTTTTATAAAAAAAAAAAAAGTCTTTTAATATCACTTTTTAAACATGGTCACTGCGTCCTTTCTTCAGCTCTACCTTTAAAAAAAATAAAGAATTCTTGTTTCTAATTTCTTCAGTACATCTTATAGATGTATGCAAAGTAGAAACACTGCAATGTAGGATCTCCTCTTTTATCAAACTGTAGACTGTGTATACCACAATTGTAAAATCTATTGTTGCTTATGTGTTTGTCTTCTGAGGCCTTTGTTATGTTGTGCGTGCTCAGTACAGAACCCAGGCTCATCCTTTTGTCTCCGGATTTGATAGAATTTAGTGTTTTTCTTGTGAAGAATTATTCCCATCTGCTCACCAACCTTGACATTCCATAACTGATAAACAATGGCTTTTAATTAGAATGTTCCTTCCTTGAGATACAGACTTTGCTGTTTTATCTCCATGAATAGAGACATTTCAGGGCGTAAAATAATTGGTGTTAGTCGTGACCGCAAGAATGCTGTGGAAATAGCCTGATATGAATGTGTGTTCCTGGGACGACGCACCGAGAGCATTAAGAGGATTAACTGTAGAGTTGTGAGGCCCAAAGTGGATGGGGAACACAGGGCCCATGTCCCACCAAACTACAAAAACGCAGAGTGTAAGGATAGTCAGTTTATTAATTTTATTTATGCAGTCCTGGCATCGTTTTGAATCGCTCTTTATGGGTGTGAACTAATCTAATCAATCTCTGTTCCTGAGACATTTGGCAGTCTAATGCCATTACAAAATATATACATTTACAGACACAGTAGGACCAGTTTAGGTGTTACTGTTGGAGAAGGAACATGGAGAGCAGAGGTTAGCGTCACCCCTGAGCTGCTGCTCCTGGGGACCTTTGAAAGCCATACCTTACCATTTCCAGATGATCTGTCTTTCATCTTGAGTAAATGAGTTAGTAAATCACTTTTTCCTTGGGGTTACACTAAGCAAGGTGAAAATAGATATATATATACTGTAGTTATTGGGGTGGACTATGAACTCGCATGTTCATAGTGTCTAGCCCAACACTAGGGGAACCACGCTTGTTCGTATCGCCGATCATCTCCGGACGCTGAATCAAGCTTCATGTTCAATCCTGGCATGTGCAGTGACGTCAGCGTCCTTGCCCTGCCCTATGCGTTTCATCATGTGACATCTCGGAGCTTTGAAAATATTGGCGATACGAACAAGTGTGGTTTCCCTAGTGTCGGCCTTGACGCTATGTCAGCACCAATTTGTCGTTTTTTTTTTTTTTCTTGGGACTTTCTTTGCCTTTGGATCACATATGGGCTTTTTTATTGATTTTTTATTTATTTTTTTGATTATGACACATTGTATATAATTTTTGTTGTGTGTGTGTATGTATGTGTGTATGTATGTGTGTATGTATGTGTGTATGTATGTATGTATGTATGTGTGTGTGTGTGTGTGTATATATATGTATGTATGTATGTATGTATGTATATATATATATATATATATATATATATATATATATAATATATTTTGGACCTTATTTTGTGCACTTTATTTAGCACTTTAGCATTATGCAAATTTTTCACATCAGTGCACTATAATGTTGGATTGCTTGTATATAATATCATACTTGTATGATTTATTGTGTATTTGTTTTCGCACATATTGCATGTGATTGGTAATCATTTTAAATATTTCGCTATCTGGCAATATAATTTAGAGGATGAGCACCGAGGGTAGTCTAGACCAGCACTGCTTGTTTTTTTCCATATTGTTTTCTGGTGTTTCATCAAAATAGTGTCAGCGGTCTGTTTTTTACATTAATATTCTTTCATATGGGCTGCTGGGGGCGCTGATGAGCACACTCGTAGTGCATTGACATGTGCTTTGCCTTTCAAACAGCCCATAAAGAGATGCAGGTGAAAGTCGGATGACAGGTCTGCAGGAGCCCACATTGCACCTGTAAGCTACTGATTGTAGTTTCCAGGCTCCTACAAAAATATGTACATTTATTATTTTTTCTGTAAAGATGAACTTATCCATTAAAGTCGTTTCAATGGGCTGGGAGGGGGGGCTAAGCCCTCTTGTAATCCACTAATATATCCTTCACCTTTTAAATAGAAGGTTCGTACAGAGGTATGGGCTGAGAGCTGAAGGACAGGTCTTCAGGAGCCCACATTTCACCCATGATCTACTGATCACTTGTGAAATACTTTCCAGGCTCCTTCAAGAAATACAAATGCACATTTTTTTTCTTCAAAAATATGTGCATTTATTTTTTCTATAAGTGAACTTATCCTTTAAGCCCAGTTTCACATTAAGGGGTGGTTTGAACTTGCACGATTTCAAACTGGCAATGCAGTCCGGGGCGATTTGACAGACATCGGTGCGGGTTCATGCACAGATGTCATCTATTCAAATCGCCCCCAAAGTCACCAAAAGTAGTACGGTGTTCAATGTTGGTCCTGCTATACATTGGGGGTCAGTGGGAAGAATGCTCCTTATATTGGTGGTCAGTCAGAAGATTTCCCATATAAATAGTGGTCCATGAGAAAAATGGCCAATTCAATGGTTGTCAATGTTGGGCCCTCTATACATTGTTCATTGGGAAGAATGTTCCTTACTTTGGTGGTCAGTGGGAAGATTTCCCATTATAATAGTGGTCTGTGAGAAAAATGTCCAATTCATTTGTGGTCAATGTTGGGCCCTCTATACATTGGTGCTCAGTGGGAAGAATATTTTCATTAGACGGTGAACATGATCACTGGTGTCCAGTGGTTACTTAGGAAGCCAGAGGAGAAGCTCCACTGGTCCCATTCCGGTGGTCCTGCTGAGTGGTATTGGTGCCAAAATGATGTGGGCCATCAGGCAGGAGATCAATCCACTGCTCAATGGAACCCTTAGGGAACTTGTGGAGGAACCCTGCTGGCAAAGACTGGTCTATAGACTATATAAATAAGGACTGTAAGTTATTATATTGCATGTAAGTTTTAGAATGTATTAAGTTTTGTTCTATAACCACTTCAGCCCCGGACCATTTGGCAGCCAAAGGACCAGAGGTCTTTTTTCAATTTCGCACTGCACTACTTTAACTGGTAATTGCGCGGTCATGCAATTTTGTAACCAAACGAAATTTGCGTCCTTTTCTTCCCACAAATAGAGCTTTCTTTTGATGGTATTTGATTGCCTCTGTGATTTTTATTTTTTGCGATATAAACGGAAAAAGAGCGAAAATTTTGAAAAAAAAAGAGATTTTCTACTTTTTGTTATAAAAAAAATCTAATAAACTCAATTTTAGTCAAACATTTGGGCCAAAATGTATTCAGCCACATGTCTTTAGTAAAAAAAATGCCAATAAGCGTATATTTATTGGTTTGCGCAAAAGTTATAGCGTCTACAAACTAGAGTACATTTTCTGGAATTTACACCGCTTTTAATTTATGACTGCCTATTTCATTTCTTGAGGTGCTAAAATGGCAGGGAAGTACAAAACCCCCCCAAATGACCCCATTTTGGAAAGTAGACACCCCAAGCTATTTGCTGAGAGGCATGTTGAGCCCATTGAATATTTTTTTTTTTAGTCCCAAGTGATTGAATAAAGACAAAAATAAAAAAATTTTTTTTTTTTTTCAAAAAGTTGTCACTAAATGATATATTGCTCACACATGCCATAGTTATATGTGGAATTGCACCCCAAAATACATTTTGCTGCTTCTCCTGAGTATGGGGATACCACATGTGTGGGACTTTTTGGGAGCCTAGCCGCGTACGGGGCCCCGAAACCCAAGCACCGCCTTCAGGATTTCTAAGGGTGCAAATTTTTGATTTCACTCCTCACTACCTATCACCGTTTCGAAGGCCATAAAATGCCAAAATAGCACAAAACCCCCCCAAATGACCCCATTTTGGAAAGTAGACACCCCAAGCTATTTGTTGAGAGGCATGGTGAGTATTTTACAGCTCTCATTTGTTTTTGAAAATGAAGAAAGTAAAGAAAAAAAAATTTTTTTTTTTTTCTTTTTTTCAATTTTCAAAACTTTGTGACAAAAAGCGAGATCTGCAAAATACTCACAATACCTCTCAGCAAATAGCTTGGGGTGTCTACTTTCCAAAATGGGGTCATTTTGGGGGGTTTTATGCCATCTGGGCATTCCATGGCCTCCGAAACTGTGATTGGCAGTGAGAAGTGAAATAAAAAAATTACACCCTTAGAAAGCCTGAAGGCGGTGATTGGTTTTTGGGGTTCCGTACGCAGCTAGGCTCCCAAAAAGTCCCACACATGTGGTATCCCCGTACTCAGGAGAAGCAACAGAATGTATTTTGGGGTGTATTTCCACACATGCCCATGACATGTTTGAGCAATATATCATTTAGTGACAACTTTTTGTAAAAAAAAAATATATATATTTTTTTTTTTCATTATTCAATCTCTTGGGACAAAAAAAAAAAATATTTAATGGGCTCAACATTGCTCTCATCAAATAGCTTGGGGTGTCTACTTTCCAAAATGGGGTCATTTGGGGGGGGTTTGAACTGTCCTGGCATTTTATGCACAACATTTAGAAGCCTATGTCACACGTCACCCACTCTTCTAACCACTTGAAGATAAAGCCCTTTCTGACACTTTTTGTTTACATGAAAACATATTTTTTTTTTGCAAGAAAATTACGTTGAACCCCCAAACACTATATATAATGTTAAAGCAAAGGCCCTACAGATTAAAATGGTGGGTGTTGCATTTTTTTTTTTCCACACAGTATTTGCGCAGCGATTTTTCAAACGCATTTTTTGTGGAAAAAATACACTTTTTTTTATTTTAATGCACTAAAACACACTATATTGCTCAAATTTTTGATGAAATAAAAAATATGATCTTAGGCCGAGTACATGGATACCAAACACGACATGCTTTAAAATTGCGCACAAACACGCAGTGGCGACAAACTACATACATTTTTAAAAGCCTTTAAAAGCCTTTACACGATACCACATTAGATTCACGGAGGAGGTCTACTGCTAAAATTACTGCCCTCGATCTGACCTTCGCGGTGATACCTCACATGCATGGTGCAATTGCTGTTTACATATGACGCCAGACCAACGCTTGTGTACGCCTTTGCGCAAGAGAAGGGGGGGCAGGGGTGCTTTTTTTTTTTTTTTTGTTTTTTTTTTTTATTTATTTAGCTTTTTTATTTTATTTTTAAACTGTTCCTTCCATTTTTTTTCTTTGTTATGATTTTTATTGTTATCTCAGGGAATGTAAATATCCCCTATGATAGCAATAGGCAGTGACAGGTACTCTTTTTTTGAAAAAATTGGGGTCTATTAGACCCTAGATCTTTCCTCTGCCCTCAAAGCATCTGACCACACCAAGATTGGTGTGATAAAATGCTTTCCCAATTTCCCAATGGCGCGGTTTATATCCGGGAGGGGGGACATTCCCTCCCACTGCTTGTAAAAGCAGTCTAGAGGCTAATTACCCGCTAGAATTGCTTTTACATGAAAGCCGATCACTGGCTGAAAAGAATGATACCAAGATGATACCCAAACCTGCAGGCATCATTCTGGTATAACCATTCAAAGTCCAGCAACATACTGGACATATATTGTAATCTTTTTTTTTTTCATGCAGCCTCTTGGCTGAACGAAAAAAAGAGATTGATTGGTGGGTGTGCCCACCATTAGAATACCTCCCTTCATCCACCCACTTCTAATGATGGGCATACATGCACCATTTATATATGCCGATGCATGGGGGCATCCTCCCGCAAAAGTTATGCCGTGTACACACGATCGGAATTTCGACCGTATGTACGTGGCATTAGGAGCCAATCGCTCCTCCCCCCCCCCTGCTGCCCCCATGCTTCGGCATATATGCTCTTTTTTTTAACTGTGGTGGTGAAATCACCTCCTACAGCGTTGGAGTCGCGGCTTTATGTATCGTGGGAGCAAACGCTGTTGCTGTCAAGATAAATAAATCCGCGTTGCAACTGAATGGCGCACCTGAAAACAAAAAAATGCTTAACACTAAAACACAGTAAACAAAATTACATACCTGAAAAGCAAGCATGATAAAACATAATAAAACATAATAAAACATTGCAGAATAGAATGGAGTAAAAAAAGAGCAACAATAGAGAGAGAGAGAGAGACAGAGAACAATAAAACGACAACTATTTTTTTTTTTTTTTATTTTTTTGAGATTCACAGGTAAAAAAGCTCCTGACTGAAGCGACTGAATCAAAACGCTACCACAAAAAAAATGTTAGCGATCGCAGGGATCAGGCCTGACTCTGCGAACGCTGCAGTTATGTGTGCTTAGTGTTTTGTAAGTGACAGTGATCGATCGATACTGCACTTGGGTGGGCTGGGCTGGGCGGAGGGGGAAAACGCAGGTGCTAGCAGGTATCTGGGCTGATCCCGCTAACAATGCGTTTTTTTTTTTGGAACCCTAAACTGCTGGGACGCTAGTATAGATCTGATCAGATCAGATATTGATCTGTTCAGATACTGTGCCACTAAGGGAGGTGTATGCTTTGCGCGTGGGTGTTTGCGGTACTGGCACTAACCTGGGGCGACGCAGACCTTATTAGACCCTAAAACCTAATTGATATCACCCGCCGGGCGATCAGGGGGTTAAACCGTTATTGGGTAATAAATGGCGGGTGCCCTGACAGTATAAAAAACAAGCTAACTAACCAGCGTCACCCGTAACAGTAATACAAAAAAAAAACTGGTTACCTAGCGACACTAATGCAGCGATCAGAAAAACGATCGCTTAGTGACACTGGCAAAAGGGGGCGAAAGGGTTAACTAGGGGCAATCAGGGGGTTAAAACCTTTATTAGGTAATATATGGGGGTACCTGACGCTATATAAAAACCTGACGGGGAACCTAAATAACTAACTGGCTGACCAGCGTCACCAGTGACATTTATACAGTGATCACTGGTGAAAGGGTTAACTCTAGGGGCAATCAGGGGGTTAAAACCTTTATTTAGGTTGTAATATGGGGGTACCTGACCTATAAACCTATTTATGAACCTATATAAACATGGCGGTAAAAAAAAAAAAAAAAAACTGGTTACCTAGCGACACTAATGCAGCGATCAGAAAAACGATCGCTTAGTGACACTGGCGAAAGGGTTAACTAGGGGCAATCAGGGGTTAAAACCTTTATTAGGTAATATATGGGGGTACCTGACGCTATATAAAAACCTGACGGGGAACCTAAATAACGAAATAACTAACTGGCTAACCAGCGTCACCAGTGACATTTATACAGTGATCACTGGTGAAAGGGTTAACTCTAGGGGCAATCAGGGGGTTAAAACCTTTATTTAGGTTGTAATATGGGGGTACCTGACCTATAAACCTATTTATGAACCTATATAAACATGGCGGTTAAAAAAAAAAAAAAAATGGTTACCTAGCGACACTAATGCAGCGATCAGAAAACCGATCGCTTAGTGACACTGGCAAAAGGGGGTGAAGGGGTTAACTAGGGGCAATCAGGGGGTTAAACCTTTATTAGGGGGGGGTAGGGGGCTACCTTGGACCTAAAACTAACTGCCCTGACAGTTATTACAGTCACACTGACACTAAATGCAGTGATCAGTAAATAAATGATCACTGCAATTAGTGACACTGTGACTGGGGGGGGGGGGGGGGAGGGGGTGATCTGGGGGGTGATCAGGGGGTGACAGGGGGGTGGAATATGTGCCTAACTGTACTGGTGTCAGTGTACTGTTGTGCACTAACCTTTACATGTTCACCGCTCGGCGTCTCCGGTCACATAGACCGGCGCACCGAGCGTGACATCACTTCCGCCTTCCTGTCTATACAATAGACAGGAAGGGGAAGCTTTTCATTGGCCAGGAGCGATCGCGAGGGGGTGGCCAGAAACCACTGGCCGTCCCCTCGTCCCGGATCGCTCCTGACACGATCCCGACCGTCCCCGCCGGCGGAGGGGGGTCCGATCGGACCCCCCAACCGCCGGAAGAATGTCACGTACAGGTACGTGATTCTGCCTGTACGTGCCATTCTGTTGACGTATATATACATGGGGGGCGGTCGGGAAGTGGTTAAAATAAGCACTGATTTCGGTGCGAAACGCGTCAGTTGTTTTTGTGCCCTCCCTTATTGCCGTGGATTGTTTTTGTGTTGATGTGATCTTTTTGTGTGAATAAAAGCACAGGATTTTAAGTTTTTCCTGGTGTGCGGCTGTCCAGAGTTCCTTCCATTGTTGTCTACCATAGACACCAATGATGGGGTGCTATTCCTTCCACTGATACCAACAATGGGGCACTATTCCTCCCACTGATACCAACAATGGGGCACTATTCCTCCCACTGATACCCACAATGGGGCACTATTTCTTCCACTGATACCAACAATGGGGCACTATTTCTTCCACTGATACCAATAATGGGGCACTTTTTCTTCCACTGATACCAATAATGGGGCACTTTCTCTTCCACTGATACCAATAATGGGGCACTAGTCCTCCCACTGACACCAATAATGAGGCATTATCTACTCCCACTGACGCTGGGCGTTTTTCACTCTTAGTCTGGCCACAATCTGAACCCCCCCCCAAGGGCCTGAAGAACAGAAAACTGTCCCTTTGTGTAGAATGTTTGGAGACCCCTGTTCTAGGTGAATGATTTATACATGTGCTGAAAAGCAAAAACACATACAGTAAGCCTTCTAGTTACTATCGTATGACTTTTGTAACTGTCAAACTACTTTTTCATTAGACATAAAAAATTATTTGTGTTAAAACTGGCATTTACCCCGGAATTGCCTTTTATTGGAGGTGAATAAGGTTTCATACGTATTATTCTTGCAGCTGTTGTGACCTGTCGTCCAGATCAGTTCCAATGTGGGGATGGAACTTGTGTCCACGGAATGTATCAATGTAATGGAGTCCGAGACTGTTCAGATGGCAGCGATGAGACCGGGTGCAGAACTGGTGAGCCCCTGTTAATAACACCAGAGTATTTTATGTAGTGATTTATCAGTTAGGTTGATTGTCATTAGTGAGCCCTCAACAGTAAAGAGGAGATCATAGGAGGGGAAACTCGTTACAAGTGCAGAATGTCCCTTGCAATTTGTGCGCCTGTTGCCGCTTATAAATTCACGAGCTGATTGCTATTTTTATGTCTTTGCATTATTCATATATTAATTAATACCACCAACATACAGTCAATAAAATATACCAATGAACATACTAGAAATGGCGCTGGCAGATGTAAAATGAGCTGCTTTTAAAAAAATTTTTTTTTAAAGTATCGGCAATCTAGATTTTACTTTAATAAAACATACAAAATGATACTTTGTCTTAATAAATTTAAAGGGGTTGTGAACCCTCAGATTTTCACCTTAATGCATTCTATGCATTAAAGTGAAAAACCTTTTGTACTGCAGCCCCCCAGACCCCCCCCCCCCCCCTTTTCTTACATGAACCCAAACGTGACAGGGACGAGCACAGCAGCTCCAGCCTTTGTCTCGGGTCCTCATTGGATAGATTGATAGCAGCAGGAGCCATTGGCTCCCGCTGCTGTCAAGCAAATCCAGTGACCGGGGGGGTGGGGGCCGAGTCCTGCTGTCTTTGTCAATGGACACAGCAGCAGGACTCGGGAGTGCACCTGCATGAGTGCCCCCCATGGAATGGCTCTCTCTGTGGGGGCGCTTGGGAAGAGTAGGAGCCAGAAGCGCCGTGGGGGGGGGGGCAGAAAAAGGAGTATCGGGCCTCTCTGTGCAAAACCCTTGCACAGAGGGAGGTAAGTATAGCATTTTTGTTATTTAAAAAAAAAAAAAAGCTGTACAATCACTTTAATTTATTCGCCTTAGTGATGCATATCTATTTTATGATATAGCATAGCAGCTGTATATATTTGTGCAGAGTATATATACATCTACAGTACAATATAGAGTCATAAGAGTGGTGCGGTAACCAACTTGCAATCCTTGCTCTCACTTTTAGATTTTGTTCACTTGTGCGGCTGGGGGTACAGTAAAACAAGGCGGTTGAGCTGCAGTTTTATTGTCCCCCGACCACCCACCTGAAAAGGGACATGCGGCCGCTCACGGCTGTTGTACACATGCTGCCGCAAGAATTAAAGCGCACGTTGCTTTCGGCGGGTGTTGCTGCCACCAAACTATAATAATGCATGTCTATGGGGCCGTCCTGTAACTGCGCCACAACCATGTGCAGTGCACCCGACTACCGGGGCGCGGTAGTGCAGTATTTAAAAGGCTAAACCAGGAGGTGAGGAGGCAACATATCGCCCTGCCCCTCGGCATAAACCTCCCAAAAAAGACCCAGGTGTAGATTGCTTTTCAGAGGAGAGGCAGACCTTGCTGCAAAGCTGAACGAGCCCTTAGGCCTGGTTCACACCTATGCATTTTTAAATGTTTTTTTACATTTTGTAGATTTGCACTACAGAACGTGTTCCATAGGTAACCATGTTAAATGGACTGTAGTACAAATCTGCAAAAAGCACTAAAAATGCACAGGTGTGAACCAGGGTCAGTCTTCTTCTAATATATGTTTGAGACTTGGAGAGGTACCTTGGCAGTGGTGGGTGTCTTCCATATAAATTTGTATGTATGCAACTAGGTCCTCTAATAGAATAATATCGGATGAACTCCCATGATTGGCTCTTGAATGCTCTGTACCAACGATCGAATTATCGCACGATCGCCTCGAAAGCAGTATTTTTCGTACGATTTTTTGATAGTGTGTACAGGGCTTTACTGGCCAGACCATCAGGTGAAAATAAAGGAAAGACAGCATAAAAAAAGAAAACGAATGCAGTCAACATGGCTATAAATTGATGAGCTGCAGTATAAAAAAATGTTTGGTTTTGGGTTAATACCGCTTTAATCTAGATCCCTTTTTGCCTTATATCACTGCTTTTCATGTACTGGAAAATCTTTCTAAAAAACTCATGTCTTGTGGTGTTTGTATTCCAGCGGAAGCTCCCTGTGACACAGATGGAACTTTTCAATGTAAGAGTGGAGAATGCATTGACGTCCGTAAAGTGTGCGATTCTCGTCAAGACTGCCGGGACTGGTCTGATGAGCCCATAAATGAATGCGGTAAGAAAAGCACCCAGTCATATTATGTCATTGTTATAATAAAGACAAAGTATTTCCAGGGAAGCGGCCTGGATTGTGGAAAGCGATTTCCTGCGTACTTTTAAGGACAGAGCTGTATGTGCAGTCCTGAAATAACAGGACTGATGGACATTAAAATACTTGTGTAGAGACAGTATGGCACCCAGTCATGTTAAATCAAACCCTCCTTGTCCTGATAAAACTTCACCAACTCAAGGATAACAGATTTATGACTTTGGGAAAATTAACTTGCAACAGCCCCACCTTTATGTGTTATGTCTTGTAGTTCTTCACTATACAATCCTATATGTATGTGTGTATGTATGTATATAATATGTGTATGTGTGTGTGTGTGTATATATATATATATATATATATATATATATATATATATATATATATATATATATATATATATATATATATATATATATAATATATATTATTATTATTATTATTATTATTATTATTATTATTATTATTATTATTATTATTCAGGATTTAGCGCCAACAGTTTACGCAGCACTTTACAATATAAAAAGGGAGACAATACAGTTATAACACAATAAAATACAGGAGGATTAAGAGGGCCCTGCTCAGAAGAGCTTACAATCTAAATAGGGTGGGACAGGTGGTACAAAAGGTTGTAGCTGTGGGGAATGAGCTGATGAAAGTGGTAAAAGATTAGTTGGAGGCGTGATCAGCTTTCCCGAAGAAATTGGTTTTCAGGGATCGCCGGAAGGTAGCAAGAGTAGGGGATATAGATAGATAGATAGATGGATAGCTATATAGATATGTATGTACTCATTAGTATAATTGTATTCCTTCATGGGTTGATTTTTTTTCAAAGCCACTGATACAGGAATGGTTAATCAAGCAGACATTCATCTCACTATTCCATCTGAAACCATCATATTGTTAATCTGTCAAAGAAAGTATATGAATATCATGATCTAGATATCCAAAAAATGATATTATTATGTATAATAGAATGAGTATAAATAATTCGGAAAAGAAAGATTAAAAAAAAGGGAGAAGGAATAAATATTCCAAATCAGTTATACAAACAAGTATAAATCTAAATCTGTATTTAGTCCTTTTGGAGCAATAGTATTAAGGAAATGGTATCCAATAAACCTCACGACTTCTTAAAACCAACTCCCGATCACCCCCTCTCCTATTTTTACTATTGCCTTCCAACACCATATATTTTAACTGGGAAATTGAATGTCCCTTCTCTAAAAAGTGTCTAGCCAGGGGTAATTGTATTAATTTGTGTCTAATCGAATATTTATGCCTAGCTATGCGATCTTTAACCTTTTGAGTTGTTTCTTCAATATAAAGTAACCCACGTGGGCATTTTATGGCATAGATCACATAAGATGATTGACTGGTGTAGTGGCCTTTAATTGGAATATTAAAACCTTTGTGGGGCTGTGATATACTTTTTCCTTTAATCATTAAATTACACTGAATACATGATAAACAGGGAAATGATCCCATGTTTCGTGGTCCCAAAAAGTTTTTTTTTAGGAGTGGAAGGAAAGTGTTGATCTGATATTACTAAACGATCTCTCAATGTCCTACCTTTTCTATAGGAGGGTAGCGGTGGATTTAGACGTTCTCTTTTAACTGTTGCTTCTGGATAATTTCTACTAATTCGTTTAGTTTGCATTTCATCTCTCTTCTCGACATTGTGGATCACTGACTATTCTTTCCACTCTCATTAATTTGCTCCTGGGGATAGAGTTGAAGACTCCTTGAAGGTGAAAACTGTCCTACTGTAACAATTGGTTGCGATCTGTACTTTTAACACAAAGATTGCTTTCAATTTTGGTCTGATTCATTTTCAACATGGTATCCAGGAAGGGAATTTCCGCCCTGCTGTGTATCATATTGAACTGGGAATAAGGTAATTAAGGTATTGATCAAATAATAAAAGGGTTCCACTGTCGCCACCCCACACAGCAAACACGTCGTCTATAAATCTGTACCATCCCTGGCAGTGTTCCAAATTTTTTTATTATTATATATAAAGGATATTTCAATCATATTCATGAACGAGTTTGCGTATGGGGGTGCTACACTGGAACCCATCGCTGCCCATTGAGCTGTAGATAATGTGTTTCCTTGAAGAGAAAAAATAATGCTCCTCCAGGACAATCTTTAGTAATTCCAAGAGAAAAGCAATTTGTCGATCATTGTAACAATGTGATTGTACCAAGAGCCGTCGACATGCTTCCATACCCAATTCATACACACACACCTAACTGCTTTATTCAATGTTGTCTAATTATTAATACATACATACACATCAGTGTTCTCTTATTCAATGTATTTTAACAGTTTTAACCGTTTGCAGGCGAATCACCGTTATGCTACGTCGGTTCCAAAGGCGGCCACTAAGGAGCCGATGCGAGTGCGAGTAACACGGCGAGAACCAGGATCTCTGTGTGTAAACAGAGATCCCGGTTCTCTGAGGGGAGAAGTGACAGATCGTCTGTTCATACAAAGTATGAACAGCAATCTGTCATCTCCCCTAGTCAGTTCCCTCCCCCCTTCAGTTAGAACACACATTGGGGAACACAGTTAACCCCTTGAGCGACACCTAGTGTTAACCCCTTCACTGCCAGTGACATTTTTACAGTAATCAATGCATTTTTATAGCACTGATCGCTGTATTAAAGTCAATGGTCCCAAAAATGTGTTAAAATTGTCCGATGTGTCAACCATAATGTCGCAGTCATGCTAAAAATCGCTGCCATTACTAGTAAAAAAAAAAAAATAATAATAAAAAATGCTATAAAACTATACCCTATTTTGTAGACGCTATAACTTTTGTGCAAACCAATATACGCTTATTGCAATTTTTTTTTTTTTTTTTTTTTTACCAAAAATATGTAGAATATATATATATATATATAGGCCTAAACTGATAAACATTTTTTTATATATTTTTGGGGGATATTAATTATAGCACAAAGTAAAAAAAAATGTGTTTTTTTTTTTTCAAAATTGTTGCTCTTTTTTTGTTTATAGCGCAAAAAATAACCACAGAGATGATCAAATACCACCAAAAGAAAGCTCTATTTGTGGGGAAAAAAGGACGTTAATTTTTGTTTGGGTACAATGTCGCAAGACCGCGCATTTGTCAGTTAAAACGACGCAGTGCTGAATCGCAAAAAGTGCTCTGGTCAGGAAGGGGGTAAAACCTTCCGGGGCTGAAGCGGTTAATGTGGGCACAAGCAGACCTTTTTGACCCTGTCGAACTTAATTAATTTACTTTCCCAAATTCCACATAATTAAACCACCAGTATAGGAAGTTTTATCACTTACTCTTGACAATGGTTGTTTTATTACCTTCAAGGAATATTATCTTATCAGGCTGTAGTTCAACTGCTGTCAAAGTGATTCTCTTCTAAGTAGTTGACTTAAAAACTTACAATGAACTATTCTATATTATAAATAATATTGGATGTACTCCTATAAATTAATAACTTTTCTTTAATATTGAACTAATAATAATAATGATGATAATTTCACTACTACTACACTAATAATATGAATAATAATTATAATATCAATAAAACATATGCAAATTAATATGAAGTATATTAAATACATTGGCTAATAGGAAATTCTACTACAGTACACACGATCAGAAAATCATGCGTAAAATACCGCTTTCTAAAGGATCGTATAATAATCTGATCGTTTGTACACTGCTTTTGAGAGCCAATCACGACAGTTCATCTGATATTATCCTAAGTGACGAACCCGAAAACTTTTCTCGTACGATACCAGATTGTACGATTTTCGTTTTAATCAGTACAGGTTTTGTCCGAAAATGCAATACAAATACAATACATCACTTTTTATTCTGTCGTGCGAGAATTTTTGTAAATTTCATTTTCGATATGAGATTAGCATGCAAGAAAAAAAAAGGGGGACGATCATTCATCTGATAATCTCATTGTGTGTACCAAGCATTACTGTCAGCTTAACTTTTTAACCTAGAAGGTGGTTGGGTTGGTTTCCCGTGTCCCTGTGCCATTCACTTATGGTTATAAATAAGGTCATTGAGGAGGGAATGAAATATTTTTTTCTTGCTTTTTGTCAGTTTTTTGTTTTCTTATTATACGGTGCATAAAAATGCACAGAAAAATGGACATGTCTAATTTTTCAAACCACACCGCATAGATCTGACCTTTCCTAAATGAATATCATTGCTTCTTATAACACATCCCTTGTTTTGCTTAACAAATCGTAGGCCCTGCTCACATAGATCAGTTTTTGCTGTCATGCATTCCTCATTTTTCTTTTATGATTAAGCCCATTTTACTGCGTTTTCATGCATTGCACATTTTTTTGGGTTTTAGCCAATGGGAATGATTTTCCTGTAGTGACAACATGAGTGAATGTGCTTTCCGAATGAGAATGCATTACTGATTTACACTGCTGTTTGCAACAACTGTTGTGTTCATTAGGGAGAAGTTATCAAAACTAGCAGACAGAATCTGGAGCAGTTGTGCATGGCAGCCAATCAGCTTCTATCTTCAACTTGTTCAGTTAAAGCTGAAGTAAACTCGCTAAATATCTGACAGGCAGGGTTTTTTATGACAAGACACCCTCTCAGTCTCTAATGTCATAAATGCTTCCCCCTGCCTGTCGGCTGTCCTGTACGCTGAGCTGTGCATGTGCGTCTCAGTGTACAGTAATGGCACTCGATCTGTGCTTTGGTGATGCGATTCCCATAGCAGCCGAAAATACATAACCTGGGATGAAGACCACGCCTCACCCATTGAGTGGGTAGGTGTGGATGAGAGTGATGGTTGTGGCGTTGAGGGAATTGGGGGTGGGGGAAGCGTATGGAATGTTAACCGGTTCCTGACCGCCGCACGACGATATACGTCGGCAGAATGGCACGGACAGGCAGGAGGGCGTATATATAAGTCCCTCATTTAAGCCGTCCGTGCCATCAGGAGCGCGCCGGCAGCGGCGCGCTCCCGCGCCGGTCGGGCCCCCTGTGAGTCCGGTCGCGGGTCCTGCGGACTCGATCGCCGCGGGGACACCCACGATCGTCTCACGGGAAGGCAGAACGGGGAGATGCGGAAATAGACAACATCTCCCCGTTCTGCCTAGCAACTAGTGACGCCGATCTCTGCTCCCTGTGATTGGAGCAGAGATCATCATTCACTAGCTGACAGTGAGGCATACTGTCTAGGCATACTTAACCCCTACACTGCCCCCTTGTGGTTAACCCCTTCACTGCCAGTGTCATTTATACAGGAATCAATGCATTTAAATAGCATTGATTGCTGTATAAATGACAATGGTCCCAAAAATGTGTCAAAAATGTCTGATGTGTCCGCCATAATGTCGCAGTCACAATAAAAATCGCTGATCGCCGCCATTACTAATAAAAAAAAAATTATTAATAAAAATGCTATAAAACTATCCCCTATCTTGTAAACGCTATAACTTCTGCGCAAACCAATCAATCGCTTATTGCGATTTATTTATTTTTTTTTTACCAAAAATATGTAGAAGAATACGTATCGGCCTAAACTGAGGGAAAAAAATGTTTTTTTATATATTTTTTGGGGGATATTTATTATAGCAAAAAATAATGCGTTTTTTTTTCAAAATTGTCGCTCTTTTTTGTTTATAGCGCAAAAAATAAAAACCGCAGGGGCGATCAAATACCACCAAAAGAAAGCTCTATTTGTGGGAAAAAAAGGACGTCAATTTTGTTTGGGAGCCACGTCGCACGACTGCGCAATTGTCAGTTAAAGCAACGCAGTGTCCGAATCGCAAAAAGGGGCCTGGTCCTTTGGCTGCAAATTGGTCCGGTCTGAAAGTGGTTAAACTATGCACATATTTGTAGCTATAAAGTTGGCCATAGATGGATTGAAATTTGACCGACTCAACCAGGACTGGCCGAATTTCGATCCATGTGTGGCAGTCCCTGTTCGACAGAAATCAATTGTTAGATCTTCTGCTGAGCAGGAATGTTGGAAAAAATGTCTTGATCAGTGGATGTAGCCAATTGACTGCAGCTGTTGATCAGTGTACAGCCGTGGCCAAAAGTTTTGAGAATAGCACAAATATTAATTTTCACAAAGTCTGCTGCATCTGAGTTTTTTGATCTTTTTGTCAGATGTTACTATGGTACACTGAAGTATGATTACAAGCATTTTATAAGCGTCAAAAGCTTTTATTGACAATTACATTAAGTTTATGCAGAAAGTCAATGTTTGCAGTGTTTACCCTCCTTTTTCAAGACCTCTGCAATTCCCCCTTGTATGCTGTCAATCAACTTGTGGGCCACATCCTGACTGATGGCAGCTCATTCTTGCATAATCAATGCTTGGAGTTTGTCATATTTTGTGAGGGTTTTTTTTTTTTGTTCACCTGCCTCTTGAGGATTGACCAAGTTCTCAATGGGATTAAGGTCTGGGGAGTTTCCTGGCCATGGACCTAAAGTTTTCATGTTTTGTTCCCCAAGCCACTTGGTTATCATTTTTGCCTTATGGTAAGGTACTCCATCATGCTGGAAAAGGCATTGTTTCTCACCAAACTGTTCTTGGATGGTTGGGAGAAGTTGCTTTCGAAAGATGTGTTTGTACCATTCTTTATTCATGGCTGTTCAAGGCAAAATTGTAAGTGAGCTCCCTTTGGCTGAGAAGCAACCCCACACATGAATGGTCTCAGGATGCTTTACTCTTGGTATTACAGAGGACTGATGGTAGCGCAAACCTTTTCTTCTCCGGACAAAGTTTTTTCCGGATGCCCCAAACAATCAGAAAGGGGATTCATCAGAGAAAATGATTTTACCCCAGTCCTCAGCCGCCCAATCCCTGTACCTTTTGCAGAATATCAGTCTGTCCCTGATGTTTTTCCTGTAGAGAAGTGGCTTCTTTGCTGCCTTTCTTGACACCAGGCCATCCTCCAAAAGTCTTCTCACTGTGCATGCCGATGCACTCACACCTGCCTGCTGCCATTCCTGAGCAAGCTCTGCACTGGTGGTGCCCCGATCCCGCAGCTGAATCAACTGTAGGAGACGGTCCTGGTACTTGGTGGACTTTCTTGGGCACCCTGAAGCCTTCTTCACAAATGCAGTGGAATTTTATTTTTTTATGTGATTTAAGTTCATTCACATGGCAAAGAGGGACTTTGAAATGAATTGCAATTCATCTGATCACTCTTCATAACATTCTGGAGTATATGAAAATTGCCATCATAAAAACTGAAGCAGCAGACTTTGTGAAAACAAATATTTGTGGCATTCTCAAAACTTTTGGCCACAGTTGTATTCCGACAGCCAAGAGTCCTGCTGTCAGAATACAATGTCTCAGCGGGGAGGATTCCTACATCCACCTCGCTTGTGTAGATGGGGGAATTGTTTCTTATTCATTCAGCCTGCTGGCTGATCAAAAAAAAAAAACGAGTTATTAACCACTTGCCGCCCGCCCATTGTAAATAGACGTCAGCAAAGTGGTTGTCAAATCCTGACTGGACGTCATAGGACGTCCTCAGGATTTTGAGCCGCTGCGCGCCCCCGGGGGCACGCATCACGGCGATCGTTGTTGCGGGGTGTCAGTCTGACACCCCACAACTACGATCTTGCTAAAGTCTCTGACGGAGACTCTTTACCACGTGATCAGCCGTGTCCAATCACGGCTGATGACAGTGTAAATAGGAAGAGCCGGTAATTGGCTTTTCCTCACTCGCGTCTGTCAGAGAGCCGATCTGACAGGGGGTGTCTGTGCTGAATGATTATCAGCACAGCCCCCCCGAGGATGCCCACACTGGACCACCAGGGATGCCACCAGACCACCAGGGATGCGCAGCACAAGGTATGCCACCAGGGATGACACACAGTGCCCACAATGGATGCCAATCAGTGCCCACAATGGGCATCACTGATTGGCATGCATTATTGTTTGGCACTGATTGGCATCCAACAATACAAAAAAATGCTGCCATCAGTGCCCATCCGTGCCACCTATCAGTGCCCATCCGTGCCACCTATCAGTGCCCATCCGTGCCACCTATCAGTGCCCATCCGTGCCGCCGATCCGTGCTGCCGATCCGCCCATCCGTGCCGCCTATCCATGCCCATCTGTCCCGCCTATCCATGCCCATCTGTCCCGCCTATCCATGCCCATCTGTCCCGCCTATCCATGCCCATCTGTCCCGCCTATCCATGCCCATCTGTCCCGCCTATCCATGCCCATCTGTCCCGCCTATCCATGCCCATCTGTCCCGCCTATCCATGCCCATCTGTCCCGCCTATCCATGCCCATCTGTCCCGCCTATCCATGCCCATCTGTCCCGCCTATCCATGCCCATCTGTCCCGCCTATCCATGCCCATCTGTCCCGCCTATCCATGCCCATCCGTGTCACCCATCAATGCCACCTCAGTGCCACCTCATCGGTGCCCATCAGTGCAGCCCCATCAGTGCCCATCAGTGAAGGAGAAAACTTACTTATTTACAAGTTTTGAAACTGAAACAAAAAAAAATATTTTTTTTTTCAAAATTTTCGGTCTTTTTTTATTTGTTTAGCAAAAAATAAAAACCGCAGAGGTGATCAAATACCCCCAAAAGAAAGCTCTATTTGTGGGAAAAAAGTGATAAAAATCTTAAAATTTAATTTGGGTACAGTGTAGTATGACTGCGCAATTGTCATTCAAAGTGTGACAGCGCTGAAAGCTCAAAATTGGTCTGGGCAGGAAGGTGTTTAAGTGCCCTGTATTGAAGTGGTTAATGACCAGCTTTAGACAGAGGTAAGGTAGATATTTGGGACGTACAATTGAGATCCTAAATATGTTTTTTTTTTTTTTTTGGCCTTTTGATATACCTTATACTCTGTCCTTCTTCTAGGTGTCAACGAATGCTTGATCAACAACGGAGGATGTTCGCACATCTGCAAAGATTTGAAGGTGGGGCACGAATGTGATTGCCCAACAGGCTACAAACTGATAGACAAGAAGACTTGTGGAGGTAAGGGTTACACATGCAGCTCTTAAAGTCGGAAAAAATATTGCAACTTCCCCAGCATCTCAGTGGTCACAGATTGATTATTCCTTATCACACAGAAAATACTGCAACAGTACAATATCCAGTAACCCAGCACATCAATTCAAGTCAAATAAAACCTATTTCTGTTGCTATAATTTACATGATTTTACACACTTACTGACTTGCTATTAAGTGTTGCTTATAAATTTTAAAGTGGGAAAAATTGGGAATGTTGTCCAAAGCAGCTTAATTAAAGCAGACCTTGCAGTAAAAGGACATTTCTTTTACTTTAACCACGTGATGACCATGGCAATTTTTTTATTTTCACATACATGTTAAAATCAGCATTTTTATTTTCTAGAAATGTACTTGGAGCCCCCAAACATTATATTATTTTTGGAAAGCAGAAGCTTTGGAGAATAAAATAGTAGTAGTTGTAATTTTTTTATGTCACGCAATGTTTGCACAGCCATTTATCAAAATCAACTTTTAGAGAAAAATATTCTAAAATGCATTTTAATGCACACAAACGCTATAAAATACCCATTTTTTTCTGATAAAATAAAGAGGATATTGCATCAAGTAAATAGATATCAAACATATCAAGACTCAAAATTGCTTGCACCTGAGAAATGTCGAGAAACTACAGTATGTAACATTTTTTCACGGGTGATGCTCTAAAAGTCTTTGCATGTTATTAGTGGTGTGAAATGCATGGAGGGGGGTTTATTTGATTAAAAATTTTTTTACACTTTAAGCAAAAGAAAAAAAAAAAGTCAGCACATACTGCAGCTGCTGACTTTTAATAATCAGACACTAAACTGTCCTGGAGTCCAGCGATGTCGGCACTGCAGCTGATGTTTCCATCAGCTGTCGGGTGCATGCCGCCTCCATTGCGAGTAAGGGAACCCGGCAGTGTAGCCTTTCGGCTTCACGCCGGGAACCCTACTGCGCATGCGCGAGGCTCCGCTTCTCTCTCCTACTGGCCCGTCGACAGGGGGAGGAGGGAGCCCCAGTCCTGATGTCAATACCCGCATATGAGGCTTCTGAGAGTGGGGAAAGCATACCTGTGAAAGACAGGTATGCTGTCCCCCCCCCCCCCCCCCCTCTGAAAGGTGCCAATAGGAGTACAATGAGTGGAAATTCCACTTTTGGGTGGAACTCCACTTTAATCAAAAAGAAAATGAAAGTTAATGAAATTTGCTAGTGGTAAATTACAGTTTTACATCTTTTTACATGTTATCATTATCATACTAACAGCTATGGAAGTGGAAGACAAGTGTAGATCAAAGAACTCCGGATGTCTTTTAGCCTAGAGAGAGAAATGATAATTTATGTAAGTTAGGTTCAGCAGATGTCTTTTAGCCTAGAGAGAGATCAATTGAGCTTCCAGTTATAGGAGCGACGTGGCCAGAGAGGGCATGGTCAATTTAATCGAGACGGGTGCATGAATCTGATAGCGTTGCCGTGCCTATAGTAGCAGATTGTAATTGCGTGAGATGGTGGTGATCTAATGAAAATGTTTATCTATGCGGGAGTAAGACTGATGCGTTTTTGGAAAATGAGAGAAGTCTTATGTCCTTAGGGTGCAGTATACGCCATGCGTCCTACTAACTGCCCTTCTGTAAGTTTTTTTTAACTAGAGGTGAGGCGCTTAAAAAGCAATGTGAGAGCGCACCTGTGAGGGTTCCCATCATCGGGATCTAAGGGCATGTTTAATGACCATCCATGGCCCCAAAGGGAGCATGGACCGTAAGATACGATGGGGCCTCACGTTCTCGGGTGCTCCATTGCGAGTATTAGGGAAACATAGCAGCATTGGGCAGTGTAGCCTTTAACACAGGCTGGAGTTGGTTTCACGCAACGGAGAATTAGCCTAGAGAGAGAAATGATAATTTATGTAAGTTAGGTTCAGCAGATGTCCATTATATCTTTTATATGGAATATTTAGTGCAGGTAATTGAATTAATTCAGGCATTGCAACAATAACTCTTGTATGTAAGCACTAAATGGAAACCGTCTCCTTGTAGTTACCCAGTTAACCTCTAAAAAAACATTGAAAGTCTCTGAAAAGAAGTGATTTATAATGCACTCAGGCTAATAAAACAAATCTACCAATTAACATTGTGTAAAAAGAGTTATGGAAGTGGCTCCAGAGACGGCAAGTTTTATCATATATTCGGAATCTCCCCTCCTTGTCAGATATTTTATCTGAACCATCCGGACTGGAGGACATGTTCTTGCAGACTGATCCACCAACCTATGTAGCTTCCCAACTTTATACCCTACTACTCAATGCTGCTTCTTCTGATCTCCCATCATACATGCAGACTTGGGAGTCAGAACTGCAACACACTATCTCAAATGCTTCATTTTGTACACATAAACTCTCTTTAGCGACCAAGAGCCAAGAAAAAGGGTTTAAGTTGTTAACTAGGTGGTACAGACACCGGGCGACCAGCAGACATTTTTATTTATCTGTACCGGATACATGCTAGAGATGTCTGTCTTCCAGAGGTTCCTTGCTCCACATCTGGTGGGATTGCCCCTCCTGTAAGGAAACTCTGGCAATCAATATTTGACCTGTAGTGCAAACTGATGGTGACTTCCATTCAACCCTCGCCAGAAATGGCCCTTTATATTTAAAAAAATTAAATAAAAAATAAGTTTTATTGTCTCAGAAATGGCAAAGCCAAGTAAAGACCACAACAATATATAAAACATTGAAAATTGCAATGAAGTAAGGTACAACTAATCTGACAATTATTCGAGGTAAACAGATCTCCGGTAGGTCCTGATAAGGAAAGCCCCAGAGAAATTCCGCAGTGTAGAATAGTTGTCATTACATTAACAAAAATGTATCTGTAAGATGTAAGGCTGCCCAATCCCATTTTCTAGAAACAGAGTTAGAAAAAAATGGATAGTAGATAGTTCAAGACGTAAAGAAGGGGGGAGAAAGGTGGAGGAAAGAGAAAGGGGTTGGGGAAAAAAAATCTGTAAATGGCGGTGACACAAGGGAATGGAAGTACTCGATCTAGACACCTTGCTGTAGGGCTTATGGGCCAAACGGGCCCTATCCTCTTCAGAAACGACAAATAGATTCCAGAGCCCCTAGGTTTTAGAATACTTCTCACGGTTATGTTGCGCTGTGGGTATCAAATCTTCCATCCTATTCATGTCTTCTACTTCTCTAACCCAACTGGCTATGGTTGGCGAGAATTGGTGCCATTTAACAGGTGGCGCCTAAATTCTTGTACTTTTTAGCAGGGACGTTTGAAAGATGTAATAAAAAGAAGGCTGGATCATCAGGTATCTTATATTCCGTAAACTTTTGAGTGATTGTTCGGATTTCTGTCCAGAAGTGTGTCATCCTAGGGCAGGACCAGAATATGTGTAGCAACATTCCCTCGCTCTCCTGGCATCTCCAACAATGATCAAAGGTGGTGGGAAAGAAATAGCCCTTTTATCCATGATCCCAGGCCCTATTAAATCGGCAAAAAAAAGATGTGTTGAGACACTTCCTAGCCGCGGCAAGGACAGTGATCCCTCGACACTGGAGATCGACAGATATGCCTTCCCTGGGTGATTGGTCTATCAAAGTGGATTGTATTGGAGACCTGGAACATCTGTTGGGCCAGGAAAACAGGAAAGAACGATTTTCCGTTACATGGACTTCTTAGTCCATGTTTCTGTACTCTTCAGAGTTTGTCTTGTGGGCCGAAGGTGACTCAGATACTACCACGCCTTAGCCTAGATGGCGCGTTCTTTTCCTTTTACTCTTTCTCCTGTCTTCTCCCCCTGTCTTTTTCCCGTACACTTCTGTAAGCTATTTACCAAATCGAATGGCTCTTGGAGCATTAGTTATGAAATCTTCTCCCTTCACATGACCATAATAAGTAATCCTTACAGCATATCACTCTCTGAAAATGAAAGTGCCTTATTATAATATGTGATACCTTATAGATTATACATGTGTTTTTGCAACACCTCTGCTACTCAGAATTTAAAAGCCTAGCTTTAAATTTGTCGTTATCAGTCCTATGCTATACTGAATAGTTTTGTTTCAAGGCCAAAGACCGAGAGTAGAGTATATGATATGTTGCGTTAATTGTGATTTATATTACTTTTACAACATTGTCATTTGAATATGTTACCTTCGTACCTATTATATCCTGATCTTTAAATTTAAATAAGACTAAATAGTTATGGCGGCCTAATCAGAAAACCATATCTGCACAGGGTCTGATTGTATATAGTGTCATCGTTCAGGCTGCTGCTTTTTGTGTTATCAGAATCAGCGGGTAGTTTTGTTTTGTAGAATAGCCAGCAATACATTTTGCTTTTTGGATAAAATATTGTCGCACAACTTCACAATAACACATTTGTCTTCACAAAACAAGTTTAGTTTAAAGTGAAACACAAGCCTAAACTTTTATTTTATTTTTTGTCAGAACTGGAACGAGTTCAGAACTCGGTTTAGATTGCACCAGAAAAACATGAAAACCTAAAGAGGTGCTGGGAATAGTCACCCTTTTACGTGAAACCAGTTAAAGGGAAATATTGAGAAAAGCTATAGGCAGAACCTTTTTTTTTTTTTTGGATAGAGTAAGGGAGGGTTATAACCCCTGTCCATTTTTTTTTTCCACATCTGTGTCCCAGATTTCTGTTCACTTCCTGTCCCTAAACCAAACAGGAAGTGAGAGGAAATCCCTGCAAATTAAGGGAATTCCTTTGGGGACTCAGGTCCGGTCTTTGGCCTTGAAACGGGGAAGTTTCACGAAGCATGTTTTTTTAAGAAATTATTTTATATTATATATTTGTAAAAGTTCTAAAGAACCTTTTACTATCCAAGCTTTGGTTACCTGCCTGTGGGATGGATGGCATCTAGCATCTAGGTCATTGGAAGATTTTCCATCTATTACTTTTTTGGGGGCAACCCAAAATTTGGGTAATATATTTTACTTTTACTTTCAATGAGAACGGTAAACAGGACAAATAGAGAGGATGAATCTCCTTAATGGGGGCACAGACAACAATAAAAACTGACAGATGTTCTAGTCCCTCTCCACTCCAACCAATGGTGACCACACAGATCTACAGGACCGGGGTTTGTACTCTCCTTGTGAATAAACAATGTAAGGCTCCGTTCACATCTAGGCTTATGGGGCGACAATCGCGGGCCGCCCAAAAGAAGCTCATGTACTTCTTTTGGGGGACAGGTGTCCCGCGATCCTGTTCACTCGTTTTTACTGCGATTGTCCCCAACAAATCGCGGGAAAATCACGGCGTGTTTGGACTGCTATACGACGGGCAACGCACCAGGAGCACATGGGCGTCCCACGATTTGCTGCTTTTGCGAATCGCAGACAGAATTTGCGGTGATTCCGCCAACAATTCGGAAACGCGGAGATGTGAATCTGGTCTCCAAACCGCGGCACTGTCCCATCTATTTATTTACACTTCCTGTGGGAAGGAGCTGAGGAGTCTTTTCAGATGCTAGGCCACCCATCCATCCCACAGGCAGGTAACCAAAGCTTGGATAGTAAAAGGTTCTTTAGAACTTTTACAAATATATAATATAAAATAATTTCTTAAAAAAACATGCTTCGTGAAACTTCCCTATGGTCCGATTATGTATTTCATTCAGAAAAATAGTGGCGTTTTACCGCCAACGATATGGGCGGTGTGGTGTGAAAGGGGTCTAAGTGTTTAGGAATAAGCATAGGGTTACGTTTTTATGTTGAGGTTTAGTTCTTATTAATATTTGTTTTACATATTTATCCCTAAATTAAATGTTAGTAACAGTGGGGTTATGTAGAAGAGATTACAATGACTCACTGTCTGGTTAAAGCTTGTTGAAGGAGTTTTCATTCCACTCTAAAGCTGGGTACACACGGGCCGAATGTCGGGAGACCTTTGCCGGATCAAAAAAAAAAAATGTCCGACATTCGGCCTGTGTGTTTCCGGCTTTAGAGTAGAATGAAAACTCCTCCAACAAGCTTTAACCAGACAGTGAGCCTTTGTAATCTCTTCTACATAACCACAAAGTCAGAAAGCATTGTTTGTGGTTTGGCCTTCTATGAACTCCATAAAGTTGAAATCATCATAGCCCTTCATACTGCTTTGTTAAATACACCCTGTGATGTTAATTTTGTGATTATTGATGTGCAGCTAAAACATTTCTATGATTTTAGATATTGATGAGTGTGAAAACCCTGATGCCTGCAGTCAGATCTGTGTAAACTACAAGGGAGACTTTAAGTGTGAATGTTATGAAGGATACCAGATGGACGAGGTGTCCAAAATCTGCAAAGCTGCTGGTGAGTCTGCTAGGTACCAGGATGCCATTTCTTTTTGCAACATGTACAGGAGAGAACCTATAATGTACAGAAGTTTTGTGACTGCTCCCATTAAAGTAAAACTTTTTTTGTATTTTGGATAGAGTAAGGGAGGGTTATAACCAGGTGCGGCCTGTGCATTAGGGGGCACGGGTGCCGCCCCTCTATCCTCGCTACCCCCCTATATGGTTAATGGATAGATTTATGCATTGCATGAATCTAACCATGGCCGCTGCTGCCACCCCCTATTCAGGCGTTTGGTCCCTTTTCGGGTGCCTGAATTACAGCGGTGGGGATGTTTTTTTGAAGCACCTGTTTAGAGGTTTAAAATAGGGTGGACTCGGAGTGCAGAGCATTGTGCTCGGAGTCCACCTAGATGTGTTAGAAAAGCAAACTAATATTTGCTTTTCGAACACTGAATCGCCTCTCCGCCAATCAGGAAGCGCAGGTCAGTTACCTGTTTCCCGATTGGCTGAAAGGTTAGTCGATCCTATCGGATGCCTAGCAGGAGGGGAAGAGACGCACGCCGTGATCTCAGAAGGGAAGAGGACATGGAAGACGCTGCAAGATACCCGCCGCAGCCTGATCCCCTGCCTGATGAACCCCGATGTGCTCGCCGATCGGGTAAGTGCCGGTGGACCGGCAAACAGTGGGGGGTGGATTGTTTAACAAAAAACCTATAGCCAGAAGTGAGAGGAAATCCCTCCAAAGTGTTTGAAAATTTGGCATTTTCTTTCATTTTTGTTAAGTTACTGGGACAAATAGAGGGGGAATCTCCCTAATGGGGACATAGTGACCTTGACCGACCAGCGACTCGTGTGTGCATTAAAGCCCACCCATTTGCCGCTGCACATGTGTGTTGAGTGATGGTAACAAGTTAACATGTTATGGTAGTTTAAAAAAAAATAAAAAATTCAATATTTTAAATATGCAGCTTTCATGAAAATTATACCTGGTGGTCCTGCCATGAATGTCCCTGTTCAGGGACTTCCTGTTAAAGGGTGGCAATCAAAGCGATAATTAAAAGTGACAGCGCTGCCACCCTGTAATCCTTGTCAAAGGAGGTTTACTCCGTTTCCCGGATTTAGACCTTACGGGGCCTGAGGCGTTTTAAGTTGAGGGCCTATAAACATAGAAATTAAAATTATAGGAAAACAAAAAAAAGGGAACTGAAATGAATGACAAACTCCACGCCTGTCCTGAATTTGGCCAATCTCGTAATTTTGGGTAAAACTCCCTATTCAAAATCACACTGTCGGATTCGCCCCTTGACCCAATCAGGATTAAGCAGGGGGGAGTGAGCTTCTCTCTCATATTTTTCACTGCAATAAATCAGTTCTGGTCATTAACTTCACTTCCACGCGATGGGATCGGGGCTGTTGCTTGGCACTTTCCAGCATTTTTCAAACTTTTCCCTTGTCCCACCCACTTATCTCTCGCAAACAAGGCGATACATTCCACAACAGTCATATTCAATCTCAAATACTATCAAATAGTAAAATAATATGAGAAGTTGAAATGCAAAATATCTGCCAGAAGCTCTCATCCTTTTTTTTTGCCTCCTGGTATCCTGACACCCACACTTACATTTTCTAAATAATAAAGCTAAATTTATAATTATTACATTTTTATACAAAGTTAGTCTGAGCCCCCCTCTAGCAGGGTGGCCGGGACAATTTCCCCTTTTGCCCCCTTATAAATCCAGTACTTGGTTTAATCCCTTATTGGTGCCCCACTCAAAGCCTCTACAACCCATCAATATAAAGCTGTTACATATGCCTGCAATCAGCAGGTTGAACTAAAAATATTCAATGTGGATGGTGAAATCCTCTCAATGTGACTTTGTATTCTGAGAGTGGGAGACTTCCTTGCTGTCAGAATACACTGATTAGCGTTGCTGGCTATAGCCTGCAGCGCTAATTGTGCGGCAAAAATTCAAGAGGGGAGTTGTACAGAAGCCAATCTTACAACCACACTGCCTGCCCATACATGGATGGAAATTTATCCGGTCCCTGCTGAATTGGCAAATTTCAATCCATGTATGGTCAGCTTAACTATTTGCATGGATTTGCCCACTATTCTAGAATTTGGATGCGTGTTGAAAGAATTAAAGGGGAAGTCTAACCTAACACTATAATCACTGCATCAACGATCTAAGACTAACCTCTAACCTATCTAGCCCTGTAAGGAAGAAATCGCTATGCATACCTTTTCTGAAGCCGCTCCACTCTGGTCCCACACTGAGCTGTCAGCGGGGGCTTCTCTGTGGAAGCGGGTGCAGAGGAGGCAGCCAACAACGGAAGCCCCATAATAACTCTATGGATGACTTCACTTCCTATTCATTTCACAGCCATTGTCGGCTGTCTCCTGCAGAGCTTCCGCCTGAGACTGGCTTCAAAAAAGGTTTGTATAGCAATTTCTTCTTTGCAGGGATAGATAGGTTAGTCTTAGATTGTAGATGTATGTAGATGTAGTGATTTTAGTGTTGGGGTGAACTTCCCCTTTAAAGCAAAACCTTGTGTTTGCACTTTGAAGAGGATAGTATGTTCCCAAAAAGCAAATTAATGTGCATAAAACAGTTGGAGGAAATTTCTTTATTACTTCCACCGGCTACAAATGAAGCAATTTCTGTTTTGTTAAATCATACAATTGTATTGCCGATCAAGCTTTGCAAACATTGTATCGCTGTGTGCATTTCATGACCTTTTCTCTGGAGTGGGAGTCTACAGCCTCACAATCTTCTAACTATAAATCAGATCTTTCTGTCTGGTGTTTTACTGATGCTGTAGCGAGTCAGTGACCATGTTCTCCTGTTCTCCGCAGGGATGAGTCCATACCTTATCTTCACCAACCGCCATGAGCTACGGCAGATTGACTTGGTACGCAGAGATTACTCTCGTCTCGCTTCACAGCTAAAAAATGTGGTATCCTTGGATGTAGAGGTCACCAGCAAAAAGATTTATTGGTGTGACCTCTTTCACCGGAAGATTTACAGGTAAGAGATGATGGGAACTGTGTCACTGACCCTCTTAAGTGGTGGTGAATTTCTTAGTTTAATAAGCGTGGAAGTAAAGTCTCAATTAAAAAAAAACTGTGAGTAGGCTAGCGATTTAATAGAGAAGAGACATGCAATATCGCTACTGCAATAAAATAAACGTACGTGCCTGTTCAGTCTTCTTTAGAATATACACAAAGCTGTGCATGTGCAGATCAGTTCCCATTCTTGCACAGTGCCTGTTAGCGCATGCACAGGAGTGATGTTATCACGCGCCGGCAGTCAAGATGGCTTAAGTCCAGCACCTGGAAGAAGATGTTGGCGCCGGCGAGGGACCTTAGACCATTGACGCAAAAGTAAATATTGCAACTTTAGTTCTGCTTTATGCGCTTGTTAGTTGTAGGCCCCTTTCACATGGGACAGACTCCAGCAGCGGATCTTCCTGCTCAGCGGGGAATCTGTCTGCTGATCCCCATTGGGCAGGCGGATGACAGGTCCATGTCCACTCCGTCTATACAGAGTGAACATGGACACAGCCCGCTGTTCTCTGAGGCAGTCAGATGGAAATGGACTGCCTGTCTGTTTTCCATCCGACTGTCATCTGGGGATTCCCTTCAGTCTGTGTTTAGAGAACAGAATCGGATGTCCGTGGGTGACTGTTGACATCCGCCACTCCATTGAGGGCAATGGAGGGTCCAATTGGGTCTGCCTAAAAAAACGGACAGGCAGACCCGATCGGCCCACTTGTGTGAAAGGGGCCTTACACATTGAGCACAATAAAGTAAACATTCCCAGAGTAAATTTATTTGTCACTGTTTACAACTTTCAATTCTGTTGGCCCCTGGCTTTCTCACTGCTGCTTCTCTGAACTTCCAGTCTTCACTTGAAAGCGTTAACAGTAGATAGTGTGACCTCCATGATTAAAGTGATTGTAAGGGTCATTTTTTTTTTTTTTTAAATAACAAACATACTTACCTCCACTGTGCAGCTCGTTTTGCATGGCCCTGAAGTTGAACCTGCTCTTCTGGGGTCCTCTGGCTCTCTCGGCTCCTCCCCACATCAGATAACCCCCTAGGAGAAGCGCTCTCCTGAGGGGGTTACCTTGTGGGCATGATTCCGAGCCCAGCATTCAGCGTCCATAGCCACCGAATGTATGACTCGGCCCTGCCCCCCTGGCGCCTACGTCATTGGATTTGATTGACATGGCTGCGCTGCTATCAATCTATCCAATCAAGAGCCGAGAACCCCCGAGCAGAGAGACTGCGCGTCCCCGCTGGGTCAAGTTCCAGGGCTCAGGTAAGTAAAACGGGGGCTGGGGGGGACGGTCACTGCCAGGTGTTTTTTCACCTTAATGCATAGAATTAAGGTGAAGAAACACGAAGGTTTACAACCCCTTTAAGCCCCGGGGCAAGGCGAAACTCGTTGGATGTGTGGCTTAAATGAATTGAGCTAAGGGTGCTTTTACTTTTTAACTACTTAGGCTGGGCGAGGTGTATGGCATTCGAGCTATCTTTCAGCTCTACAGTGGCTAGTGTAGTCTTGAGCCAGTTTGTAAAAAGGAGGGGAGGGGAGTGCCTTGGCATCCTAGGCTATAAGGCTGTGTGTTTCTATTGATGCACACAGCATAGGGAGACACAGCTCTAGTCTCTGCGTGCAAGATGTGGCCCCATAGGATGCTGCAAGAGAAAGAGCCACCCTAAAATGGGAAACCTGAGGCGGTGGTCATTGCACCAGCTTAAACTGGAACAAAGGCAAGGATTAAAAGATAAATAAGCCGCATACTCAGTAAGTGATTAAATCAGCTGCTGAATGTGGTTAAAAAAATGGTTTACTATCACTTTAAATTAAAAAAAAAACTTTAATTTGAGTTGGTATTGACCTCTTGTACAGTAGAACTTGTACAGTAGGACTGGGGGAGAGGGGCAGCTATGAGCCAGTCAGGTGTTCTGTAGTGCACATGTGTTGACAAGGGACATTCTGATAGGTGGAACCATCATATGAATGGGACTGGTCTTTCTCTGACTTCAATATTTTCTGGGTCACTGACCTGAAATTAAAGTAAAGACCTGTGTCTATGGGCTTAGATGGGCAAATGCAGCGTGCTTTTGATATCCATTTGAGATGCTTCTGAGATCATTCAGAATTCATTGCATGATTGTAAAAGGTCTAAAGGGAGCGGTTTGTGCCCCCCCCCCCCCCCCCCATTACGAACCTCTTCTTTGTGTTGGAGCGGCCTCATCAAAGAAGATAATCTTATAAATATGGTATTAACACAAAATAGAACTTCTAAAATTGTCTCCCTGGAACGCCATCCAAAGCAATTTTGGTAACAGTCGGGAATTGCTGTCTTTGTTCTTGTCCCAGTGGCCACTGTTGGGGAAAGCGCCTGGCGATGTCGTTTATGTAATATCAGAGAATGCAGACTTCAAAGGAACCACTTAAGATAGGCAAACAGTACAAGATGATATAGATGAGCAAGCATTATTTATTTCTTTTTTCAGCTAACCTGGTTTTGCTGACCATATAAATAGGAGGGGGGGGGGGGGTAGTTCAGTGCAATCCCCCCCTCAGTAGTTACAATTTTAAAAGCTCTAAGAAGGTGCGTGTTGCGCTACCTAATAAAATGCGTGAGCAGTTCATACCATAATTCAGAGATTAACACAAGACATTAATGGATTGACAAACTTGTGAGTAAATACATAAGATAAATAAATCAGTAGTTCCATATAAAGTTCATGAACAGTGAAAAAAATCTGTCCCAATAAAGGTGATGGAAAAAATAAAGTGATCTATTTGTGCGCCAAAGACTTCAAAAAATCCTGTGTTCAGGTGATCACCAAGATGTGCTCCATTGAGAGGAATATTAATGCCTCTTACCAGACATTAAGACCTCTGTATAAAGGTCTAGCGGCACCTAAGTGAGAAAAGCCCTCGGATGGATGGATAAAATGCAGCTCGGCTGCGACCCAGGATCAGTAAGCATATCCGACAGCTTCAAACATCCCACAGTAGGTGCAACTCAGACCGCCATCACACATCAAGAGAAAAGCATTCACGGATGAATCCGAACAATCACATGTATTGTAGAGAGGAAGATGAGGGCTCATTGTGCAGTATTTAATAACAAAGTTTATTGAAAAAAAAAGGTTATCTACTCGCACATAAGAGAAGTATTACCAGCATCACATATACAGAGCATCCAGCACCCCGGCAGGCTAATGATGTCACTGCTGAAACTCCACACCTTGCGCGTTTCGTCCTAATGGACGTCATCACTGGGGCAATAGAGGAATAGTGAAATCTAGCCGTGATAGACTACTAAGGGCCATCTATGAGCAGTACATCCCTCCCAGTGTGGTACCAGCCCTGTGCCCTCAAGGACAAGGGTCCATAATGCAGGTCTTCTGCATTCTAGACCTTTGTCCCCAGACATGCAGGGCACCACTCGGTACAGCATTCTGTCTCATTCAGCCACAGCCTGCCATAGACTTAGAGGGGATGGATGCTTCACCTGTCCCTCCTGGGCGTACTAAAATACAGGAAAGGACACACTACTCCTGGATGGCCCTGTGTGCTACCGACCTTATTCTGCCACCAGCTGAAACTTTGTGAATTTTTGTTTTGTTTTTAAATACTTTTATTTCAGTGCAGATGTAGGTGAACAGTTGTGCTAGTGATTTGATTCTGTTTTAGTTAATTGTTTGTTTTTGAAGGTTTTCAGTATCGTGGCAGTGAGTGACTGAATGCTTGCTGCATCACAGCAGACACAAAATATTACACAAGAATATGCAGTAAATAGAAAAGATGCCGATCTCCCAACCAGGATCTGCTTCAGCCTACATGTCTCTCCCAAGAGAACACGCCCCCTGACATGTTTTTCTCCACCCACCTGGGTTATTAGTCATAGAGGCGGGGCAAAATGAGTCAGTGGGAGTCAGTGGGTGTGGTCTCTTAGCAGGGACATGCAAGCTGAAGCCGATCCTCCTACACAGGCTATGGTGGCTGGTTGGGAGAGTGGCGTCTTTTCTATTGAACACATTACTCTGGATGGGTATACTGACAGCCTGCACCCCTTCACCTGTGGATTATGTGAATGGAATTCCTGGCTTCGAGCAACATTCCAAGTTTAGTCTAGGATCACACAAGAATATGTTTTCAAGCTGATTAAGAGACCAAGTTGTCACCAGAACAGGACGTCAGGGGAAATCTCCTTAAGGTGGATACCTGTTTTTGACATCTGTCAAAGGTGGGATTTACCCTCACTTTGTGTCAGGAAGGTGAATTCCCCCAACAGGGACACACACACAACATTAAAAATGTATGTTCTATCCCTACCCCATGACATCCAAAAAAAAAAGCTTTGTCTGGACTTCCACTTTAATTGTAGGGCAAGGCCACCAAATCATTTGCCAGATTACAAAGCAGACAGCTGAATAAACTATTGATTTATTTATGTATTTCAGTGCCCCCCTGGAGCGAGCTGCAGACCCCTTGGAGCATGTCGTGCTCATCAATAGTCACCTCCACTCTCCGGAGGGCCTAGCAGTAGACTGGATTCACAAGAACATTTATTGGACCGACTCCGGCAACAAGACCATCTCTGTGGCAACCACTGATGGCTGCAAACGCAAAACCCTGTTCGACCAGAGCCTACAAGACCCCAGGGCTATTTCTGTTGACCCCACATCAGGGTGAGTAGAGACCAAAGTGGAGATTGGACGATGATGCAATGCTAACACCTTTCCAGGGATTGAGTACAACCTTTTTAGCCTAATGTGTTAAAGCGGATTTAAATTACCAGGCCACACTTCAGTAAGGCTCCGTGCACATAGGGGGGTTCTGGCACAGATGTTGAGCCTTGAAGGGAGGGCGGAGGTGTCCTGTCCTGCCCCAATGCCGGCAGTCTTTCAATCTCTATAGCAGGGATGAATGACCATAACACAGTCTACTTGTTATCCGGGCATTCATCCCTGGGCGCACACTACCCTAAATGGAAGAACCACTGATTGCACTGCCTAGCACCATCCAGCTGCAACAGTTCTCATCCCCTCATGGAGTTTGATAGACTGCTGGCATCAGGGCTGGATGGGACACCTGTGCCTTCCACCCGCAGCTAAACGCTGGAGCCCATGCAGCAAGGCTAAATACCCAGTAAGCATGGGGCCTTACACAAAACACAAATGGGCAATTTTCTGTGTGGATCCCTTTACATAAATATATAAGAATTGGTAGTATTTTTCATAATGCATTTTATAGGTTTTATTGTCATTCAATGGTCACAATTGCATATATAAATATGGTATTTTAAATGGGCTCTCTGGTCTTTTGGCTACACATCTGTAGCGTGTTTTTGTTTGTTGAATGCTCTGTTTCAGGGGTAGATAAGCTCTGTACTCCAGCTGTTGTGGGACTACAAGTCACATGAGGCATTACAAGACCGCCACAGACTTGACTCGCAGAGGCATGATGGGTTTTGTAGTTTCACACATCTATAGTATTGTGGTTGTCTACTATATATATATATCTATATATATATATATATATGTATGTATGTATATATATATATAATTTAGTGTTTCTTTAAGCCTAATTCCAGCCACAACTTTTTTTTCATGTTTTAAAAGAGGGAGGGGATTTCTGTTTGCTTCCTATGTGCTCACTGAACCATGATATAAGAGGAATCTCCCCTACAAAGAAGCAGATTACCAATTCTAGCATTTAGGTTAGAAAAGGTAAGCAAATTCTGCAAGGTAGGAATTGTCTTTGGTCTGGTTGGATGATTCTTTTTTACTTCCTCTGTGGACATCATGACAGGATGTGAGTCGAAATCTACCCAACATGACTCCAGACAAACCAAAAAAAACTTGACAGAGCTTCAAACCCTTACCCATGCTTCTAAAACCTAAAATTTTAGTCCACATTTACACCTGTAAATGTGTCTGGCAGTGAATTTTCTGCAGCAAGACCAGCAAATTTCTGTGGCAGATATCGCAGGTATTTTGACAATGCAATAACAGACTGAGAGGTAAACCAGTAATTACCTGCAGGTAGTAACAGATGATCAGTCCTGGGCACAGACCGATTGTTTCCAGGGCCAGTGCTACACATGCACAAAAAGATGCCATTTATGTACACAGGGTATGTGTACTACATCTTGTCCTTCTGTCCCGCCACCCCCCCCCCCCCCCCCTTGCATTTGCCAGCAATTTCCACCTGTCAAAATTGCAGCTGTAAGTTGCTGTGTGAGGCCTTTTTCACATGGGCGTGCTTAAGCATACATCTTAGTGAGGACCATGTCTTGCCTGCATGAGATGCACAGGTTTTCGTGCATCCACATGCCGGCAGTCCCATTTATATCAATTGGGACAAAGCATCTGCATGGACACAGCCACTGCTCCCAATTTGGTCCAGGTCCCTGAAATGAAGAAAGTGTACAGCAACTGCCGGGGGAAAAAATGACCTTCCAACAGTGTTTACAAACATTGTTTAGATGCAAAATAGAGATAAAAAGTAGCATTGTTTTTTGACTTTGCCTTAACATACACTTTCATTTTTTTGCATGATTGCTCATTGACATTTCTTATTTTAGTGACATTCCTTTTACCCTTTTGGTTTTAGGTTCATGTTCTGGTCAGATTGGGGGGAACCCTCTAAAATAGAAAAGGCTGGATTGAATGGGGGTGATCGTCAGATATTGGTGTCTGATGACATTGAATGGCCCAATGGAATTACGATAGGTGAGTGGATCGAAAATAGCTTTATATTAAAAAACAAAAAGTCTTAATTTCCTTACAGCACATAGTTTTAAGTATGTATACTGTATGAAGAGAGGTCTGTATCTGCAGGGGACATTTTCAGCAATGGAAAGAAAATTTAAACTGGTATGACTTTTGGGGGTACCGGTACAACTTTAAAGTGGAAGTCCACCCCAACACTAAAATCTGTAAATCTACAGGCATCCATGATCTAAGACTAACCTATCTGGCCTTGTAAAGAAATCCATATACATACCTTTTTTGAAGCTGCTCCGGTCTCCAGTGGCAGAAGCTCTGCAGAGGAGACATCCGGCAACGGCTGGGAAATCAATGGGGAGTGATGTCACCCATAGAATTATTATGGGGGTTCCGTTGTTTGCTGCCTCCTCTGCACCCACCTCCACAGTGAAGCCATCGCCAACAGCTCAGCGTGGGACCGGAGCGGCTTCAAAAAGGTATGTATGGCGTTTTTTTGAATTACAGGCCTAGATAGGTTAGTCTTTGATCGTGGATGCCAGAAGATTTAGAGATTTTAGTGTTAGGGTGGACTTTTAGTTTAAGGACAGCAGGGTAAGGGAGGAAAGTGTTGCATAGTAGCTGAGATCGAAAAAAGACACAAGTCCATCAAGTTCAACCTATGTGTGTGTGATTATATGTCAGTATTACATTGTATATCCCTGTATGTTGTGGTCGTTTCAGGTGCTTATCTAATAGTTTCTTGAAACTATTGATGCCCCTCCGCTGAGACCGCTGCCTGTGGAAGGGAATTCCACATCCTTGCCGCTCTTACAGTAAAGAACCCTCTACGTAGTTTAAGGTTAAACCTCTTTTCTTCTAATTTTAATGAGTGGCCACGAGTCTTGTTAAACTCCCTTCTGCGAAAAAGTTTTATCCCAGTGTGGCTGGGTTTAGGTTGGCCATAGATTATACAATTTTCTTTCCTTCAACCAGAAAGAAAGAACATTTCTCAATTCCCCAATCAACATAATCAGTATTGATGGGGGAATACCTCCTGCTGCACTATTGTATTCTGACAGCAGGAGGTTTCCCAGCCATTAGAATACAATGATCACTGCTGGAAGCTATAGCCACTGCAGTGATCGCATGTAAAAAACCCGGCCGAATTTTGATCCATCTTTGGACAGGCTGGTTGTACTGAAGATGATTTATCAGTACACCCAGCCCAGCCTGTCGGGTTTTTTACATGCGATCACTGCAGTGGCTATAGCTTCCAGCAGTGACCATTGTATTCTAATGGCTGGGAAACCTCCTGCTGTCAGAATGCAATAGTGCTGCAGGAGGTATTCCCCCATCAATACTGATTATGTTGATTGGGGAATTGAGAAATGTTCTTTCTGGTTGAAGGAAAGACAATTGCATAATCTATGGGCCAACCTTTGTAAACCCAGCCACACTTGCAAAGTTTTCATGCACAACTTTCCTCCCTTGTCATGCTGTCCTTTAAAGTAGAAGTCCACTCTAACACTAAAATCTCAAAATCCTACAGGCATCCACGATTTCGATCCATCTATGGTCAGATTTAAGAAGTTGGTTACAGTAATTCCCTAAGGAGTGTGATGTTCGTTGGTTACTCACTTTAAATGTGCTGTGAGTGCAGTGATATTTGGCCCCCTTCTTTCCATGTAGTGGAGGAGTGCGCCCAGCTGTGTGTTTTTTTTTCCTTATCCACTGATTGGGTTACACATTCATTATTTGAGTGTGTTTCATATAGTAACAGGCTGTAACCTTGTCCATCTCTTTCCCATCTCCCTCTTGCATCGGTGGAATGTGCTCTGTAGTCTGGCCACCGGACTCACTCTCACTCCCACACGCGCATTTATTTGGCTGGGGCAATAAGATCGCATATAGAAAATTTTATTCCAGCATCAGAAATAAATACACAGACTTGGTCTTAAAGCTAAACTCCAGGTGTAATCTGTATTGCAAACACATAAGTAAGTATGTATATCTAATACTTGAGGGGCCATTGGGGAAGCCGAAATTCACTGTCTTAATCAAAACTACTACATGATAGACTTGAACTTCCTTCCCTGTATTTATGGGGTTGCTTCTCAGCATTGCCACCATTCATAGAACTCCTTCTATTTATTTGTTATGAAAACAAGGTTTTCACTGGTTGGACTAAGTTTGGAGGAGGGGCAAGGATGTCGGTCTCCTCCTCATCCAACCAGAAAACGCCCTGTATTCATAAAAAAATTAAAAATACAGGGCATTCTGTAAATGGTGGCAGTGCTGAGTAATTGACCCCCTTTGATTAGTATGTAGAGGGAAGCTGCTCAGCACAGGACCTGGAGAATAAGGGCTTTTACTGTAGCAGCCCTGACTACTAAAATTATTTTTATTTTTTTTATTATTCTTTATAATTATATAACAAGGCTACTATAGAAGGTAGATCTAGTATGTATTCATGTACTCATTTATAAAGCACTGCCACTTATTCTGTGCTGTATTACAGAGGACATTCCAGAGCTTCCGAATAAGCTTACAAACTGCCCCTACCACAGCCACCTATGTGCACACATTATAGTGATTTTGGGCAATATACACCATATGGCCAAAAGTATAAGGATGCTCCTTCACAATTTTGCATTCAGGTGTTTCCAGTGAATGGTACTGTTAATGATACAGGCATACCTACCCTGAATCTATCCATTATTATATATGTGCTCCAACTCTGAAAACTCTCAATTTATAGATTTAGGAGTGCAGTACAATAGGGTGCCGTGAAGTTGGCCATGCAGCTTGCACATATATTTGCAAATATGTGCTAACTAAACCCCTGGTTTTAACATGAACTGTTATGCCGCGTACACACGATCGGAATTCTCGTCGGAAAAAACTCTGACGGTTTTTCCAACGGAATTCCGACGGAATTCCGCTCAAGCTGTGTTGCCTACACACGATCACACCAAATTCCGACGGTCAATAACACAGCGGCATAAAACACGTTCGACAGCACTATAAAAGGGAAGTTTAATGCTTCCGAGCATGCGTCGAATTGTTTCCGAGCATGCGTCAGAATTTTGCGTGTCGGAATTGCATACACACGATCGGAAAATCCGATAGAAAGGTTTTCCGTCGGAAAAATTGAGAACAGGTTCTCAATTCAAAGTCCGTCGGAAATTCCGACAGAAATTCCGACAGAAAAAGACCATTGGGCATACACACGGTCGGAAAATCCGATAAAAAACGCTCCAATCGGACTGTTTCCATCGGAAATTCCGACCGTGTGTACGCCGCATTAGAGTTCAGTTTGTTGCAGGCTGGCTGGTAAGTGAGCTTGGAATTTGTTTTTTTAAATGTGGCATCCTTCCATGTGCTCCGTGCTGCAAAGGCCAGTTATAGGTTTCGGTGGTTGCCATTTGTTTGTACTGTTAATGCTACCGCATTTAAAGACATTTTAGACAATTGTGCACTTCCAACTTGTGGCAACAGTTTGGGGTTGGCCATTTTCTTTTCCATCAAGAGTGTACCCCTATGCACAAAGCTCCATAAAGACATGAAAATTTAGTTAAAGAGCTAGATTGCTGAAGCTATAGTTGTAGCGCCACATCCCTTTATATAGTCAAAAAAATTTTACTCCATAAAGACATGGTTTGCAACATACTCGTATGGTATAGATTGTGAGCCAGGTCTTTATCCAACAACGGTACTTGATCTCACAAATGCCCTTTTGACTGAATTGGGCACACATTACGACAGACACAAAGGGGTTGATTTACTAAAACTGGAGTATGCAAAATCTGGTTCAGCTGTGCATATAAACCAATCCTCTTCCAGGTTTTATTGTCAATGCTTAATGGAACAAGCTGGAATTAGAAGCTGATTGGCTACCATGCACAGTTGCACCAGATTTTGCACTCTCCAGTTTTAGTAAATCAACCCCGAAGTCTTGTAAAAGCGCTCCCAGAAGCACGTTGGCTGTTATAGCTGCAAGGTGAGGGGGCAACTCCATATTAGTGTTGAAGGATTTGGAATATTATGCCAATAAGCTTCTATATGTGTAATAATCGGGTATCCACAAACGTTTGATATAGAATATAAGTTTAAAGCCATGCTTTAATGTCTGTGAACCATCTTTTCACCCCAGATGTACTGACCCATCGCTTATACTGGGTAGACTCAAAGCTCCATACTCTATCCAGTGTGGACTTCAGTGGAGCCAACAGGAAACTACTGATTTTCTCTGAAGACAAACTGAGTCACCCCTTTGGCCTGGCAGTGTTTGAGGTGAGTTGGAAGACTATATATTAAGGAACCACATAGTCACAACTATAACAAACTTTATTCACATAAAAAAACATGTATATAAAAAAATTATAAGGTAAAAATACAGCAAATAGTGACCCTCTAAATAGATTATGCTCTATCATCCGCTGGAATTAGTTTTTCACTAAAACATAATGGGTGTCCCCAATAGAAGAATCACTTTTATAGCATTTGTGATGGCTACATGTTGCTCAACGCGTTTCCTGGACTCAGTGTTCCTCTTCCGCAGAAGGTCGCCATGGAAACATCAAAAATTATTTTATTAAAAGTGTTCAATAATTATATCATAACAAAGATTTGTCACACGATGCCCAGGGGCACCCCTCGCCTATATGTAGAGATGTTAGAGCAGCTGTGTAGGTTTCCCAGCCATAGCCTGGGTGTGGACCAATGGAAAAAGGGAAGGGCCACATATAGTGTATTGCTTTTAGGCCAAAAAGTTAAATTTTGGTCTCATCTGAGCAGAGCACCTTCTTCCACATGTTTACTGTGTCCCCCACATGGCTTATCGCAAACTGCAAACGCAACTTCTTATGGCTTTTTCATAAATGGCTTTCTTCTTGCCACTCTTCCATAAAGGCCAGATTTGTGGAGTGCACGGCTAATAGTTGTCCTGTGGACAGATTCGCCCACCTGAGCTGTGGATCTTTGCAGCTCCTCCAGAGTTACCATGGGCCTCTGGGTTGCTTCTCTAAAGCTCTCCTTGCCTGGCCTGTCAGTTTGGGTGGACGGCCATGTCTTGGTAGGTTTGCAGTTGTGCCATACTCTTTCCATTTTCGGATGATGGATTGAACAGTGGTCCGTGAGATGTTCAAAGCTTGGGATATTCTAATTTATAACCTAACCCTACTTTAAACTTCTCCACAACCTTATCCCTGACCTGTCTGGTGTGTTCTTTTGCCTTCATGATGCTGTTTGTTCACTAAGGTTCTCTAAAAACCTCTGAGGGCTTCACAGAACAGCTGAATTTACTGAGATTAAAGGAGTTGTAAACCCTTAAGGTTTTTCCCCTTAATGCATTCTATGCATTAAGGGGAAAAATCTTCTGTGCTGCAGCTGCCCCCCAGAGCCCCCCTTTCTCTTACCTGAACCCGATCGTTCCAGTGATGAGCACAGCAGCTCCAGCTGCTGTCTCGTGTTCTCATTGGATAGATTGATAGCAGCGGGAGCCATTGGCTCCCGCTGCTGTCAATCAAATCTAGTGACATGGGGGGCAGGGCCAAGTCCTGCTGTCTGTGTCAATAGATGCAGCAGCTGGACTCGGGAGCATGCCCACATGCGTGCCCCCAAAGAAAAAGGCTCTCTGTGGGGGCACTCAATAAAGAGGAGGAGCCAGGAGCCCCACCGGGGATCTTTGCACAGAGCAGGTAAGTATGATGTCATGTGTTTGTTGTTTGAGAGAAAAAAAAACCTTTACAATCGCTTTATATTACACACAGGTGGACTCTATTTACTAATTAGGTGACTTCTGCAGGCAATTGGTTCCACTAGATTTTAGTTAGGGGTGTCAAAGTAAAGGGGGCTGAATACAAATGCACACCACACTTTTCATTTATTTATTTGTAAACATTTTTGAAAACCATTTATCATTTTCCTTCCACTTCACAATTATGTGCCACTTTGTGTTGTTCTATCACATAAAATTCCAATAAAGTACATTTATGTTTTTGGTTGTAACATGACAAAATGTGAAAAATTTCAAGGGGCATGACTACTTTTTCAAGGCACTGTACATCTCTTTGCACTGGTCCCCTTCTCACATACTCCATATGCCAGATTATTTTAGCTTTATGATAATCCCAAGTATTGATGAAGTGCATTAACAGATTTTTTTTTTATTTTATATATATTTTTATATTTTGAAATTGAAGCATATCTACACCCTCGGATATTATAATAAACATGTTATAATATTATATTATAATTATAATATGATATTATAATAAACATGCCCCCCATGTCACTAGATTTGCTCACTTAATGCATAGAATGCATTAAGGGGAAAAATCTTCTGTGCTGCAGCTGCCCCCCAGAGCCCCCCTTTCTCTTACCTGAACCCGATCGTTCCAGTGATGAACGATTCATCAGTAGACTAATTCCAATGATGCTACTGCTTTGTATGAGCATGTCTTTCCTATAGGAGCAGATGTTTCAGACATAAAGTGAGTTGGGGTTGCAAAATGCTAGCAGAGTATAGCAGTGACTGTGTAGGTTCAATCAAAACAGTTTTTTTTTTTGTTTGAGAAGAGATTTCCCCTCACTTCCTGTGGTGCTGTTGTTACAGTAAGGCCCCTTTCACACTGGGGCGTTTTTCAGGCGGTACAGCGCTAAAAATAGCGCCTGTTCACCGCCTGAAAATATCCGGCCCCTTTAACTCCAGTGTGAAAGCCGGCGGGCTTTTACACTGGAGCGGTGCGCTAGCAGGACGGCAAAAAAAGTCCTGCTAGCAGCATCTTTGGAGCGGTATAGGAGCGGTGTGTTCACCGCTCCTATACCGCTCCTTCCCATTGATTTGAATGGGAAACCGCGGCAATACCGCTGCAAAGTGCCGCTACGGCGGCCCTCTGTGGGGGTCTTTAACCCTTTTTCGGCCGCTCACGGGGGTAAAACCACACCGCGAGCGGCCGAATACCGCGGTTAAAACGACGGTAAAGCAGCGCTAAATATAGCGCTGCTTTACCGTCACCGCGGCTCCCCGCCCCAGTGTGAAAGGGGCCTTAGTGTGGGGACTCTAACTGAGCCTCACATAGCAGTAAAAAAAAATCAACCAAAAATCTAAAAGCCATTGGGGTACATTCACGTGGCCTTATGGAAATACGGGAACTAGTATGAAGGTTTTGCTTGCAGAAGCTGCCAGCAAGATCCTGCAAAAAAAGGTCTTTGTCCATATGTAACATTTTGAGAAATGTTTATATAGGAATATGGGTTGATTTACTAAAGAAAAATACACTGTGCAATTTGCAGTTGCCCCAGAGCTTGGTAGATGAGCATAAGCTCTGCTGACTTTAGTCATCCAATCATGTGCAAGCAAAAATGCTGTTATTTTTTAATTTTCCTTTCATGTGATTGGGTATTCTTTCCAAAGTGAAGATTTTTTTTTTTTTTAAAGGTAAATTTTTTTTTGTTTTTTTTGCACACAAACAGAAATAAAAGACATTACAAACAACAGTTAACAGAAATGTCACTTACATTAGGCGAGCGAACATCGCTCAACTCCGGATTATACATAGCAAACTGGTATACATCAATTCGGTAACCGAGAACATTGCATAGATAATTCAGCATACCAAAGTGAAGCTTTAACTCATTTACTAAGCTCTGGAGCAACTGCACTTGCAGAGTGCTACTACAGTTTTCAAAGTGCACAGTCTAAAGTATTTGCCTTTAGTAAATCAACCCTGTAGTGTCAGTAACCTCTGTTGGCTGCCACTTCTGCTCAGCTAGCTGTTAGAACTCCAATCCTCAATATTTACAGGATATAATGCCTGGGCCAATCAGTTTATACACAGGCCACCAGCCACCAGAGGGGACCTGATGGGGAACTGCAACACCCTAGAACCATGTTGCCTCTGCCACCCAAATGTCCACTTGCGTGTGTCAAAATGTCATCATAGTGACACAGAGAACAGTAGACATCACCCACTCCTCTTGAGTACTAGCACTAGCTCCAATCATGTAGTGCCATAATGAATGACTGATTCAGGGCTGACGTGAATCCGCTGCGTCATTTCAGATTGCAAAATCATCAGCTTCTAAAGAAAATTAGCACAAGGGACTCATAATACGTAAATTGTATTTTTTTTTTTTTGTTATCCAATAGATAAAAAAAAAAAAAAATTCAATGGTGCATTATATTCATATAATTTACTGTTCATATGCTTTCTTTGTTGTGCATTAAACCCTCACCTCTTGATTACTCTTCTCCACAGGACAAGGTTTTCTGGACAGATCTGGAGAATGAAGCAATCTTCAGTGCAAACAGACTTACGGGAAAAGAAATTTATGTCTTGGCAGAGAATCTCAACAATCCTCATGATATTGTTATCGTTCATCAGCTCAAACAGCCCAAAGGTATAGGACCAATCAAAACAGCCAAAACCTCACACCTGTTTCAAAACTGCCACTTTGCTAACTTGGGAAAAAACAACACTGGGGGCTTTCAAAGGTGTAGTTTGAAGGCATAAACACAAGTTGAGCGTTACAAAGTAATGCACTGTGTCTGTTTGCATATAATAGATGCAGTCTTCTGTTACTATCCAGTTTCAGTAATGAGTAGGAAAGAAATTGCACATTTCTCACAATCCATAAAAAAAACTGCTCGGATTGTCCTCTCTACCTTATTTAGGATGGTGCTCTGACCCTGTCTCAGGAAAGTATTTTCCCTCTAGAACTTCAATGTGCTCATCAACCAAAGACGCTTTCATAGTCACATCTTTCTTATAAAATGTGATCTATGTGTGTATAGTAGATGTTGGGAAAAATGAAATGTTGGTGCACAATCTTCACCAGTAAGGAGAGGTGCGAGGGCCACATGAAATGGCCTGGAGGGCCGGATTTGGCCCGCGGGCCTTGTGTTTGACACCTGTGCGTGTAAAGGGTTAGCTCACTTTTACCCCCCCCAAAAAAACTGCCTTTGCAGTTAAGGGGTGTCTGTAGATGAGAATAAACTGTGCAGCTCTGACTAAAGTTAAATAATGCCCTTGCTATAGGTGCAGGCTATCTACATAGTGAAGCCTGACTGGAATACTCCCAGGAAATTGCTAAGTGAGGCCTAGTCCTTACTGCTCACTTCCAAAAGGAGTGAGATTTTTCTCTGATTCAAACCCCCTCACATGCTCTTTCTCTGAGTCCAGCATTTGAGAGCTCACTGCTGTGAGGATGAAGGTGAGAAGTAATGACTAGGCCTCACTTAGCAACGTCTTAACAATGTCCTGGGAGCAGTGGCGGCCCGTCCATGGGGGGGGGGGGGGTGTACGGGCACCGCTCCCCAAAGCTATTCACAAAAAAAGTGGTCACTTTAACCACTTCCTGACCGGCGCACACAGATATACGTCGGCAGAATGGCACGTACAGGCAGGAGGGCGTATATATAAGTCCCTCCTTAATGCCTGTCCGTGCCATCGGGAGCGGCGTGCTCCCGGCTGGTCGGGACCCCCGTGAGTCCGGTCGCGGGCCCCGCGGTCTCGATTGCCGCGGGGACACCCGCGATCGTCTCACGGGAAGGCTGAACGGGGAGATGCCGAGATAAACAGCATCTCCCCGTTCTGCCTAGCAACTAGTGACGCCGATCTCTGCTCCCTGTGATTGGAGCAGAGATCAGCATTCACTAGCTGACAGCCACGCCCCCCCACAGTAAGAAACACACCCCTAGGCATACTTAACCCCATACACTGGCCCCTTGTGGTTAACCCCTTCACTGCCAGTGTCATTTATACAGGAATCGATGCACTTAAATAGCATTGATTGCTGTATAAATGACAATGGTCCCAAAAATGTGTCAAAAATGTCCGATGTGTCCGCCATAATGTCGCAGTCACAATAAAAATCGCTGATCGCCGCCATTACTAATTAAAAAAAAAAATATTAATAAAAATGCTTTAAAACTATCCCCTATCTTGTAAACGCTATAACTTCAGCGCAAACCAATCAATAATCGCTTATTGTGATTTTTTTTTTTTTACCAAAAATATGTAGAAGAATACGTATCGGCTTAAACTGAGGAGAAAAATTTTTTTTTTATATATTTTTGGGGGATATTTATTATAGCAAAAAATATGTTGTTTTTTTTTCAAAATTGTCGCTCTTTTTTTGTTTATAGCGCAAAAAATAAAAACCGCAGGGGCGATCAAATACCACCAAAAGAAAGCTCTATTTGTGTGAAAAAAAGGACGTCAATTTTGTTTGGGAGCCACGTCGCACGACCGCGCAATTGTCAGTTAAAGCGACGCAGTGCCGAATCGCAAAAAGGGGCCTGGTCCTTTGGCTGCAAATTGGTCCGGTCTGAAAGTGGTTAAGAGTGTCCAGGCGCCGGACATACTGCAGTCTATGGGAAGCTTCTCAGCTTGAAATTTGCTGATTGCAAGCTGGGAAGCTGATTTGCTCGTGTTTAGGGAGTGTTCGGGGTGCAAGCGATGCTTCGGCAAACACTCCTACTCTTCACTCATTTGTCTCTGGCCTCCTGTGCTTTATTTTTAATGGCGAGGATGATGGGCACTGCGTCGTCCCTTCCGGTTTCCCAGCTCACTGTGCTGTGAGCTGTCCGAGTCCAACTGACTGTACTCGGGGTGGATTAGGAAGGCCTGATCTCAGCTGAGTGGCGTGATCCCGGGCAAGGTAAGGCTAATTTAAGTGTGGCGTGGGACTCGGTCTCTCCTGACTGACACTGTCTGTCTGACTCTGACAGCCACGATTTGCCCCTCCACTCCGCACACACTTCCCTGCTCGCCTCTCACTCATTCTCCAGTCTCCAGACAGTGCACACTGCAGACTGTGCAACATGATGGACATGAAAAAAGTGTTCACCTGGAGCTGAGGAACAGGACGCTGTACGATGGTAGATCTGCTGATTCCACTCACATGGCACACACCCAGTACACTGGGAGGATGATAGTCAGCTGTAGAAGCTGCACAGTGCACAGCTCATGTTATCATTGTCCTGCACATACATGGATCTCTGTTTTTTTTTTTTTTTTTTTCTCATAAGCTCACCTTATTTATTTAGTCTTTGCTGACCCTTGCCCTGACCAGAGGTCTGCCTTTCACATTGCTGATTTATTGGTAGTGGAGGGATGATAGATAGGAGGCACTGCTCTCCACCCGCAGAGCCTGTTCCCCTCTTAGTTGAGGTGATTGTAGCCGTATTAGTGCAATTGTGACCGAGATAATTGAGTACTGTCCGTGATACTTTTTTTATTTGCACTAACATAAAAATTTTCAGGACAAGCTTTCGGGGTTTGTCCCCTTCAGGGTCCAAGCAGTACTGATACACAAAAGTTTTAGCAGAATGTTAATACAGAACAAAAAGGAAAAAACAATCTCTGAACGGGAAGGAAAAAAAAGAAAAACAAACGCATACAAATCAATGTATATGGCAATGGTAAAAAAAATAGCAGCAGAGTTAGCGAGAGACTGTGTGTGGGGGGGGGGGGGGTGACAGTCACAGAGGGGGTCGTAGAACTATAGTATAATGGTTAACGAAACTAATATCTAAATTAAGGCCGTTATTTTTGTCCTGTTTCACCGACATAAGATCCTTTGCTACACCTTTTGCATTGGATGAGGTACACAACATTACTGGAGGTACAGCTGTATGATCCAATGATACTGAAGGTCCCATTTGTGTGTGTGACACTTTTGGATAGATTGATCTGATTGCACAATTTGCAGCGTTTTTTTATTGCAGGGTTTGCTTCCATTATTTGTGACTTCATAATCAGAGTGAAGTTTCCTGCTGATTAGTTTGTCTGAGGTTGGGTGGTTGTCTGAAAGCCAATATTGGGGGTTGTTGCAATATTTATTTCAGAGTTTCATCCTCTGTTATAATGGGTTATAAATCGGGTTATTGATCCCTTCCAGTGCTGGGTTGTATGTGGTGACTAGAGGTACTCGGTTATTTTTTTTTCCTCTGTGTAATGGAGGAGATTTTCTCTTCGGGTTTTCAAAGCTGTGTTTATGCTGCTGTTGTAATGTTTTGTCTTTGTAACCGAATATGTTACATATGTCTGGACAGCGTGATTGCTGGCTAACGAGCTGCACACGTGTGTAGGGAGGACTGTGGAATATATAACCCTTTGCAGTGAGGTTATAGCTCCACCCCTTACTGGGGACGTCAACGCCCAGACGACACGTGTCTAGGGACGGAGCTTACCCACTGACATCACACCACAGCTATCTCAAAAATTGGATGTTTGCCATGCCTTGCAGTTTGCACAAGCTGATTGTGCTTCACTTGTAAGTGTATTCATTTACCTTTTTACTATTAAATTCTTTGGCAATGGAGAGCACTAGATGTTACCTTTCTTTTACATATAACATTCATTGGGCAAGACTATTTGGGTTCTTGGAACCCTATTGAGGAGCCATTCATCTAATGCCGTGTACACACGGTCGGAATTTCCGATGGAAACAGTCCGATGGGAGCTTTTCAACGGATTTTCCGACCGTGTGTATGCCCATCGGTCTTTTTCTGTCGGAATTTCCGACGGACTTTGGATTGAGAACCTGTTCTCAATTTTTCCGACGGAAAACCTTTTTATCGGATTTTCCGATTGTGTGTATGCAATTCCGACACGCAAAATTCTGACGCATGCTCGGAAGCATTAAACTTCCTTTTTTATAGTGCTGTCGAATGTGTTTTATGCCGCTGTGTTACTGACTGTCGGAATTTGGTGTGACCGTGTGTAGGAATTCCGACGGAAAAACCATCAGAGCTTTTTCCGACGAGAATTCCGACCATGTGTACGCAGCATTAGGAGGTCTGTGATCCATAAGTTTGCCAGGTGTCATCATTTCCCCAGAGGAGATAACTGCTTATTTCTGCTATGAGGTGAGCAGCCTGTAATACTGGTGGTGGAGAGCACTCGTCCTTGTTTGCACTGCATTTGGTGAATTGATTTATAGCAGGATTTTCTTCAATCAAGCATTATTCACATGAACTTTTTTTATTAGATTTTTCACATTAATAGTTTTGTACACATTTAATAGCGCAATATCAATTTGTATAATATTGTTTTTCACTTAGTATATTGTTTACGGATTAGTCATATTAGAAGATATTTTAGTATGTTGGCACACTATAGAAGACCTCAATGTTTTAGTTCTTAAAGCGGACTTCCACCCAAAAATGGAACTTCCGCTTTAAGTAAAGGTGACCCCCCTGACATGCCACATTTGACATGTCATTTTTTTGGGGGGGAGCGGATACCCTCTTTTTAGAGGCACCCAGCTCCCACTTCCTCCCGCGCTCCGCGGCACCAGAAGGAAGTTCACCTCTCCCCCTCCCTCCGTGCAATCTTCTGGGACACGTCACAGTTTCCAGAAGATTGCCCGGCCAATCGCAGAGCATCTCGCGCATGCGCAGTGCATGCCAGGCTGTGAAGCAGAATGCCGGCGCCGCGGAGAGGACCGTGGGACAGGTGAGTGTCCGATTATTAAAAGTCAGCAGCTACGCTTTTCTTTTTCCTGACGACTTTTATATGGGTGGAACTCAGCTTTAAAGGGAATTTTAGAACTATCCAGGACAGGAAAACATTTGAAATAAGAATTATTCTTTATGACACCAAAAATAGCGGCCTGAATTTAGATATTGGTTTCCTTATTATACTACAGTTTTACGACCCCCTCTGTGACTGTCATTTACCTCCCAGTCTATAGCTCTCCCTCTGTCTTATCTCACGAACTCTTCTGCTAGCTTTATTACCATTGCCATATACTTTGATTTGTATGCGTTTTGTTTTTTTCTTTTTTCCTTCCGCCTCAGATTTTTTTTTGTTTTTAACATTTTAACTTTCTGCTAAAACTTTTGTTGTATCAGTACTGCTTGGACCTTGAAGAAGGGGACATACCCCAAAAGCTTGTCCTGAAAAATTGTATGTTAGTGCAAATAAAAAAAGTATCACGGACAGTACTCAATTGTCCCATCTTAGTTTAATGTGAACTCTCCCGTGGTTGGGGGAATGTCAGATGTTACATGGGGCAGTAATAACAATAAAGGAATCTGTGCTGTGATGGTGCTGGCACAGACTGAAGTGTGTGGAGGATTGTGAAGTGTTCAGGAATCAGGAGAACACTGGGGCATGCGTTTATATGTATAGCCCTGACTATAGATCACCCATGACTCCTTCACTAGTGTCATTTCTTGCCCCCATATTAGATTGTAAGCTTTACAGGACAGGGAAGGCACTCATTCCACCATTACTGTACCTTTTAAGAGGGTGGCAGTGGATATCGTTGGGCCTTTGGCCAACCCTAGCAGTTCAGGCAAACGTAAAAATCCTGCATAATAATAATTACTAACCTGACATTTGTACGAGACCCATTTATACCAGAATCTGCTGGTGTTCACTGCCTATTCTTACACTATGGAAATAGAAACAACTATTTTTGTCTGTTTATGGCGACAAGGGGCAGGATTTGAACGATGGTCCCAAAGTTGACCAGCATTGGGGCTCCTAGATGACTGTACATCTTCTGTAAAAGGGGACGTGGCTGCTGTTTACAGTGTAATGACATTTTCAGAAATTTGATATGTCTGAGTGTAGAGGATTATCTGTGTATGCATGTTACCTCAGGATTAGGGCACTGCCATTGTGCGTGGAACTTCTTTTCACAGACAGCCTGTGTATAACACCCTCTGTGGCCCGCCCGTGTATGTATGACATCCAGAGTGTATACCCCTTGTGTTCATAGACATCCTAAAAGTACAGTCAAATCACACTTGTTTTAATAATAAAAGTAAATAGAACAAAATGTAGTCAAAAAATAGCCAGAGTTCAGGAACCGGAACGGATAGTCAGACAAGCCAAATGTCAGGGAGCCAGAGATGAGCGTAGTAAAACCACAAGCAGAATCTTCCAGAAGGGATGTCAGCCAAGCAAGTCTTTTAACAGGAATGCAGGAGAGCATCTGTCATGTTGACTAAGGCAAAGGCAGAGATCCTCTGGGCTGGAAGGCTTAAGGCCCCTTTCACACATGCGGACCGTTCGTCCGTTTTTTCATACGTCCGTTTACGGATGAAAACGGACATTAATGCTTGTCTATGGGACAGCGGACGTTAGCGGATGATCATCCGCTAACGTCCGTTAACATCCGTCTCCGTTAAGGTCCGTTTTTCTGAACGGAAGAAGACCCTATTTTGTCTTCCGTAAAAAAAAACGGAACGGATGAAAAACGGACGTTAGCAGACGATCCGTTCACATCCGATCCGCTGACATCCGTTTTTCATCAAAAAAATTCCCATAATTGATGAAAAACTGTTTTTAAAAAAAAAAAAAAAAACAGATAAAAACGGACATAAACGGATTAAAAAACGGATAAAAAACTGATGAAAAACGGACGTAATCGGATGAAAAACGGACGTAAACGGACGAAAAACGGAAATGAAAATGGATGAAAACTGATGTTTACTGACAACAACTGATGATAAAAAAACGTGACTGAACTGATCTAATGTACGGTCCGCATGTGTGAAAGGGGCCTAAGTAGGCAGGACTGATGAGCAGAATATCATCAACAGCTGAGTAACTGTGGAGAGATAGGAGCTGGCAATTAGCCAACAGATGAGCGGCCAGCTCAGAGAAGGAAGGGCTGAGCCCAGCCCTGGCAGGCACCCAGTTGTGGCCCCTGTTGCCAACAGCTTATGTATGGCATCAGTGTGGTCTCTGTATATATGGAACCCAGTGTAGCCCCCATTTTCATAGACATTCTATGTATGACGCCAATTGTGGCCCCTTTTTTCTATGGACATCTTGGGTATGATATCCAGTGTGGCCCCTGTTATGTACTGTACCCAGTTTCCATGGATTCCCTTTATCACAATACACAGCCTCGGTTTACCTCAGCAACAGCACCCCGGCCCCCTGTATGTGTGTGAATACAGGCATGGCATGCTCTGTGTGTGTATATGTGGAACGCTGATGTGACCATACAAAGTGTAGACGTGCATGGTACAGTCAATGTATAAAGCTCATATTATATGATAGAGAATGTGTGTCCTCTGCTTGTCAGGTGGCAAATTGCCAAGTTGCAGAGGGGGAGAAGAATGTGGCCTCCTAATCACACACGCAAACTATAGGGATATACATAGAAATAAATGAATACAATACCCATATTAATCAGGGCACCAGGATGGGGGGAGGCAGAAAAATATGAATCTCCAGCCACTTGCTGGGGATTTGGAATTTTAAAACGCCAGTCTTCCGTCCCCTAATTCTGCGTCCTCTCTCCTGTGCCAGCCAGTAATGGGAAGAAAGGAATGCATAACCCTGCCCCATTATTACGCACTGCTGTTTAGCGGCAGTTCAGCACAGCTTAAATGTTCAATGTTGTATGACATCCATCACATTGCACAATGTGAAGAAGGTACCAGGGTGACGTGTGTGTGTGTGTGTGTGTGTGTGTTTTGGGGGGTGCAAAATGTACCTTCGCCTAAGTAGACAGAAAACCTTGCACCGGCCTTGCTTTCTGTATATAGAAACACTATATACAGGAAGGTTGTGTATGTGTGTGTGTATATATATATATATATATATATGTATGTGTGTGTGTGTGTGTGTGTGTGTGTGTGTGTGTGTGTGTGTGTGTATATATATATATATATAATGTGTACACATACACTACACAGATATACACAAATTGTGAATCTGTGAGGCTGGGGCTGTATACCCTGTCCTGCCATGTGATGCTGAGCTGTATACTCCTGACACTATGGGTGGAAGCAATCGGAATACAGGGGACGGAGTGGGTGGATTCTATAAGGAGTGGGGCTTATGCAAAGTGGGAGGGGTCTAAAGGGAAACTTCACCAGCCGCCACTGCCTGAGAGTATTCCGGTCAGGCTTCATGAGAAAAGTAAAGACCTAAAGCTATAGCAAGGATATGATTGAGCTTTAGTCAGAGGCGCACAGTTTGTTTTTATCTACAGATGCCCCTTATCTGCATAGGCATTTTTTTGGTAAAGGCCAACTAACCCTTTAATAGATTTGGAATATACAGCATAATAAGATTATTTCTGATTGGTTGGTAAGATTTACTCCAGTTTCACATTGCTCTGTGGTTGAATATGCAAAAGACCACAATGTATTGTATAACCTTGTATAAAGTGTTTGTTAACCTAAAAAAAAGCATTTTATACAGCACAGTGCTTGTGCAGTGTCAATTGGCCCCCTGGAACACCTAAAATACCTGGCTGATCCTGCCTGGTTCTGCCCTCACATCTGTGAAATGACCAACGGTTAATCATGGCTGCTGAGCCCTGACACCATGGTCCATTTACATGCCTTCATCATCCGCAGATCATCCGCAGATCCCTTCCCTGCCTGTCAGCTTCGTGTCCATGCCCACCCCCTCCCCTCCTGCTGCTGAAATTACTGTTAAATTTTTACTGTATCCTCAGTTTATTTATGTAATCTGCTCCTGTGTCTGTGCCGTATGAAAAAAAAAATGCAGCTATATACCGTTTTTCAAAGCTCCGATCAGCACTCACATGACCCGCCCCCTCTCTCCTCTTCTCCTTCTCACTGACGTCAGCGGGGGATCCTCGGCCCCGCTCGCTGCAGCTTTCAGGCTGAGAGGTGGCGGGTCACGTGAGCACCGATCAGAGCTCTGAAAAACGGCATATAGCTGCATTTTTTTATAAGACACAGGCGCAGATTACATTAATAAACAGAGAAGATACTGTAAATGTTACTTAGTGGGTTAACAACCACTTTAAATGTTTCGGGACCAGTTCATACCATAGAAACGCAGTCCGTATGCGTTCCAGATGCTTTTCTGCATGCATGTTTCTGATGCAGTCCAGTGCATTTCCCCCCCTCTTTTCTTAACCTTAAATAAGGACGTGTGTTCCAGTTCTTGGTATGTGTAGGTGCATTTTTGATGCGTTTTACAGTTTAGTGCAGGAAAAAATGCAGCATGTTCTACTTTTTTTTTTTTTTTTGTCTGGAACTGCAAGCACTGGTGTGAACTATGCCATTGAAAACCATATAACCTACTTTACATGCGTTTTTGATGTAGAAAAAAAAAACGCACTGGACTGCATGTGGTGTGAACTGGCCCTCAGTCTCTGCATATATAAATATAAATTAAATATAAATATAAATATAATATATAAATCCTGTATAATAATATATTCACCTCTTAGCCAGTGCTCACATCGCAGTTCACTTATCCAGTTTTCTGATGTAAAGTCTTAGCCCCCGTACACACGGTCGGAAATTCCGACCACAAAATCCGTCAGATTTTTCCGACAGATTTTGTCCGACACTGGTGTTGCATACACACGGTCGGACAAAGTTGTCGTAAAATCCGATCATTCTGAACGTGGTGACGTTCGTTGCGTACGACGGAACTACGTAAAGGCTAGTAGCCAATAGCTTTGGTCTCGTAATTTGATCTGAGCATGCGTGGCACTTTGTCCGTCGGAATTCTCTACACAAGATCGGAAAAAGTCCGATTGGATTTTGTTGTCGGAAAATTGGAGAGCAGGATCTCAAATTTTTTCCAAGGGAATAAGTCCGATGGAGCCCACAGATGGGTGGATTTTCCGACAACATGGTCCGATCGGACATTTTCCGTCTGAATTTCCGACCGTGTGTACGGGGCATAAGGTTTAAGTGGTTGATGAGAAAGGAGTAGCCTGCAGAGGTTCTCATTGTACACTTATGAGAACCTCTGCAGACACCCCTCGATTCCCTAAGCTTGAGAGAAACATTGATTGCCCAAACTAGATTTCCTTGACGATTGTAATTCTAAATCCAGGATAAGGTTGGTGGTAATGGTGTACGTTCAGTGCACAAAATGAATGCTTGACCAAAGCAATTGTGTGGCAATCGGATCTCCTGGCTGCAATCTTGTGTCTATGGCTAATCTTAAGGCCCCGTTCACACCTAAACAATATTCTGCTTGTAGCTCTAAAACGCTCAACAAGCCAAATCCCATTAATTTCAATGGCACATCTAAGGCTGCATTCACACCTGAGCGTAGCGTTTTCAGGCAGAAAATCGTGCAATTTTACCGCGATTTTGCAGCGTTTTTACCTCGATTTTGCTGCATTTCTTATGGCGTGTTGCCGCAATTTTGTGCAGGGCAAAAGGTCACCAATGTAAAAAGAAGAAAAACGACAAAAAAGGGTCTGGAACTTGTTTGAGCTTCAGGCGTTCGGCTTCAGGCGACATGGAGTGGAGATGTGAACCATCTCCATTTAGAATAGTAGGTTTTTTTCCCCCTCTAGCATTTTGTAGCTTCAGGCTTCAAGCTACAAAACGCTCAAGTGTGAATGCAGCCTGAGTGTTCTGTTGCCTGAAGCAAAACGCCTGTCGCTCAAAGTACATGAGCTTCTTTATGGTAGATTACAAGCGTTTTTGGACCCAAAGACTTCAATAGAAACACCTGACTTGAGTGTTTTACGTGCGTTTTTGGAGGTTATCTTTTGCTCAAATAGCAGCGCTCCAACCCTAATTTCCTCTCCCTCTCCTCCCCCTAGTGCTTTCTTTTGGCTAAACAAAAACTGAAGCTGTAAAACACTTGTAATACGCTTCTAAAACTCTTTAAAAACACTTGTAAAAAGCTGCAATAACGCTTTTAAAAAAATGCCCGAAAGTCAGTAAATCGCTACGCTCAGGTGTGATCAATTGAGCTTAAATGAAGTGATCTCAATATCTAGATGCGTTTTATTTTTACTGGCAGTAACATGGTGGCCATCACAATGCCAAATGACCTTGTTGCTGCACAAATGCAACTTCTATGTGGAAGGCAATGATTGATATCTGAAAGATCCAATTTTGACCCTATTTGTTCCAAACAAAATAATATAGTCCGCTATCTTTTTACGATCTTCTATTGGAGATGTCGGTTCCGTTTGTTACTAGTCATGTCACATGTTTGTGTAAGTTTCCTCTTTTTCTGTGATTGCTCATATGACATTTTTCTAATTATAAGCATTTTTTTTTTTTTTTTCTAGCTATAAATGCCTGTAACCAGGGACCTCTTCCAAATGGTGGATGTGAATACCTGTGCTTGGCAGCACCACAGATATCCGTCCACTCCCCCAAATACACCTGCGCTTGTGCCGACGGGGTGGAGTTGGGACCAGACATGAGGAGCTGTGGGAAAGGTAATTGGACAGGACGGAAGCACAAGGATAAAATAGAAAAAGGGATAAATGGATAATAAAAAAAGGAACATGGAATCACTGATCAGGTGGGGATGGAATAGAACACTATTTTAAAGAATAGGTAGACCCTAAATATAACCTTCCAAATTTAGCTCCCATCTTTAAACAATGTCTAAATGGAACCACATGCCAGACATCAAAAAAAATAAATAAAAGGCCAATATTACAGAGCCGGGACTTTCCAGGGACAGTGCAGTTTCTTGTCCAGCTTGCTTTAAAAGATAAGTTCCCCTTTTGTAACATGTTACATATTTAGGGTGTAACATATTACGAACAGACATGGCCCCCGTACCTCCCTGATCTCTGCTGTGACAGCTAGCGAGGTTCTTCTCCCTCCCCACTAGCTGTCAAAATTTAAGAAAAACATGGCCGAGCAGGCCTCTGACAGCCTGGCCACGTCACTGATTGCCATGCTCTGTGCGTGGGAAAACAACAAGGTCCGGCAGCCTTTGCGGCTGTTGGCTTGTAGTTTTCAATGAACTACCAGGGCGCTGTGGAGGTTTATTCATGCTTTCTGTTAGATTGTATCTGCTTACCTGTACGGAATATTGTTTTCCAAAAAGTAACCTTATCCTTTAAAATGAGAACTGTTACACATGCCCTTAGCCTGGCTATAAAATATAATGGCTATCCCGTCTTTAACTCAGTCAGATTTCAAACAAACAGGGAGCGGGGGGAAAGGATGGCATTGACCCAGAACAGGCTACGCCAGACCCTGTAAACTTTCCACATATTTCTGGTATTGGTCCCATGGCAGGGACTGAAACTGGAGAGTTATATTAAAGAGAAACTAACAGTTTTTCCTGGCATGCCCGGAATGCTAACTGTCACGTTTGCTTGTGCCCTCAACCAAACTATCAAACCATCAAATGGCTGGTGTCACTGATCACATGTACAGCACCATAGCAGTTGCAGATCAAACAGAAGCCAAGAGGGCAGCTTCATTGGCTAAAAAGAATAGGTGGTGTTTAGTTCTGTTTTAAAGCTGCAGCAATATTTTGATGGTGTTCGGTTAAGACTGACAGCAGTAAGCTGTACTAGGCAATCTCTGATCAACTTACTACACTGTATGTATTACAAAATGAAAACGGTGATTTCAGTGGGCTTTGGATTTTTATTGCATTAAAGTAGAACCAAAGGCAAAACCTTTTTTTTTTAGTAAGGAAGTGTTAGTACCCTTGTCAATTTTTTTTTTTTTTTTTTGTCATCTGTGTCGCATTGGAGAGATTTCGCTTCACTTCCTGTCGCTTAGCCAAAACAGGAAGTGAGGAAAGCCCTTTCAAAGTGAGGGAATCCCTAGTTGTCACCAGGGTCAGATGAACTATTGGAATATTTCCCCTCTACTGCTGTTGTGATTTTTATTTTATTTTTCATTTTAACTCTTGTTGATAATGGTAAGCAGGAGAAAGAGGGAAGGTAAATGATTTTAATGGGGGCACAGACGGCAATAACAATCTGACAGGTGTTCTAAAATTCCTTTTGGCTCTATCCAAAAGTAAAATAAAAATGTTCTTGGCCTCCTCCAAATCTCTAAATTCCTTTTTGTTTTTGCTGCTGGGATCTGACTTTCTGTTAGCGGGTGGCTACATTCTCGATGGTCCCAGTGTATGTAAGAACGTAGCCACCCTCTCTTGGCTTGCTTACTCCCGAGATTCATTTTGGAATCTCTAGTCCATCTCAGGCGTAAGCAAAAGAGGATGACTGCATTCCTAAATACAGTATGACCATGGAGAATGAACGTAGTCATTCTCTAACAGGAAGTCAGTCGGTTCACAGCAGCAAAAAACAAAGGAATTTAGAGGAGGCTGAGAGCAATAGAAGGTGCAATTTTAAACTAAGCATTTACAGTTGTGCTCATACGTTTACATATCCAGGCAGAATTTATTATTTTTTGGCTATTTTTCAGAGAATATGAATGATGACACAAAAACTTTTCTTTCACTCATGGTTAGTGTTTGGCGCAAGCCATTTATTATCAATCAACTGTGTTTACTCTTTTTAAATCATAATGGCAACAGAAACTACCCAAATGACCCTGATCAAAAGTCTACATACCCTGGTGATTTTGGCCTGATAACATGCACACAAGTTGACACAAAGGGGTTTGAATGGCTATTAAAGGTAACCATCCTCACCAGTGATCGGTTTGCTTGTAATTAGTGTGTGTGTATAAAAGGTCAATGAGTTTCTGGACTCCTGACAGAACCTTACATCTTTCATCCAGTCCTGCACTTACGTTTCTGGATTCTGAGTCATGAGGAAAGCGAAAGAATTATCAAAGGATCTGCGGGAAAAGGTAGTTGAACTGTATAAAACAGGAAAGGGATATAAAAAGATATCCAAGGAATTGAGAATGCCAATCAGCAGTGTTCAAACTCTAATCAAGAAGTGGAAAATGAGGGGTTCTGTTGAAACCAAACCACGGTCAGGTAGACCAACTAAAATTTCAGCCACCACTACCAGGAAAATTGTTCAGGATGCAAAGAAAAACCCACAAATAGGTGAAATACAGGACTCTCTGAAAACACGTCAACAAAGTCATTTGTAGTGATAAGACCGAAATTGAGCTTTTTGGCCAAAACCATAAACGCTACATTTGGAGAGGATTCAGAAAGGCCTATGATGAAAGGTACGGAGGTGGATCGCTGATGTTTTGGGGATGTGTGAGCTACAAAGGCACAGGAAATTTGGTCAAAATTGATGGCAAGATGAATGCAGTATGTTATCAATAAATACTGGAGGAACATTTGCAGGGAAGCTGCGCATGGGACGTACTTGGACATTCCAACATGACAACGATCCAAAACACAAGGCCAAGTCGACCTGTCATTGGCTACAGCAGAGTAAAGTGAAGGTTCTGGAGTGGCCATCTCAGTCTCCTGACTTCAATATCATTGAGCCACTCTGGGGAGATCTCAAACGTGCAGTTCATGCAAGACAGCCCAAGAATTTACAGGAACTGGAGGCTTTTTGCCAAGTGGAATGGGCAGCTTTACCATCTAAGAAGATAAAGAGCCTCATCCACAAATACCACAAAAGACTTAAAGCTGTCGTTGATGTTAAAGGATACAATACACTGTATTAACAATTGGGGTGTGTAAACTTGATTAGGGTCATTTGGGTAGTTTCTGTTGCCATTATGATTGAAAAAAGGGTAAACACAGTTGATTATAAATGGCTTCAGCCAAACACTAACCATGAGTGAAAGAAACGTTTTTGTGTTATTCTTATTCTCTGAAAATGGCCAATAAATCATAAATTCTGCCGGGGTATGTAAACTTATGAGTGCTACTGTATACCGACATATAACTTTTTCTTTTTAAACCAGAGTTTAGTTTCACTTTAACTTACTAAATTGTGTTAAATATTTTTTTCTTTAAGTTTTGTATAGAGTGGGGAAGGGTTAGGTCTTTTTTCAAACCTTTGTTTGTGTCCCCATAGTGGACAGTCTATCCTGGTGACACCCATGGTACTGTTGTGAGCGGAGCTTCCTGTTTCCTTTTTCTAATGTGCATATTCCATGTTTTCCTATAGAGCATCCACTAGAGTGCCAGTTTTACTGTCATTAATGCCCAAAGGAATCTATGGAGAATGCACATAAAAAGGAGACTAGGAAGTGCAGATTATGGCAATGCCCTGATTATTGTGACAAGTGAGGGGAAATCTCCCCATTGGGAACACAAAGCATGTTCAAAAGCGAACAGAGGGCCTAATCACTCTTTCAAGTGTAAAGTTTCTGGAAGAACAATCACTGTTTTTGCCCAGGATTTTTTAAAACTTGCTCTAGCTAATAAAAGGTAGGATTAAACTGGTCACCATGGGGAAAGAAACACAAATTCTTTACTTTTAGGCGCAATAACATAGAAGAAAACTTAAATGATAAAGAGTGAATAAAAAACATACTGGAGTTAATGTACTAAAACTGGAGAGTGCAAAATTGTATGTAGCTGTGTATTGTAGCCAATCCGCTTCTAACTTCAGCTTGTTCAATTAAGCTTTGACCAAAATAAACCTGGAAGCTGATTGGTTTCTAAGCAGAGCTGCACTAGATTTTCCATACTGCAGTTTTAGTAAATCAACCTCACAGTATATATCCTAACATTTTTATACTACTCTACAAAATATCATTGATATCATATGTGTACCATTGTGGGGATGGCCTATGTGGAACACTGGGTGTTATGGCCCACTAGTGAAGATTCCTAGACTAGAGGAACCATTGCAAGAAGCTTGGGTGGTGATGAGGAGGTGGAAATGGCACATCTAACCAAAGGCACCTTCATTTTCATTATTTCATTGTTTGCTTATATGTTTGTTCCATTACAGCAACTACTACAAGTGTAGCAACCACCATACCAACACTTACTACTGACTCTCCTACCACCGATGTGCCCACTACACCAGCCCCAACAATTAAAACCAGACCGTCCACCATGATTACCACCTCCAATGAGATGACGCAGAATCATTCCAGCACTACTGAGAACTTCCAAACTACCTCTTCTTTTGGCCACAAGGAGATTAAGGTGCTAACCACCGATAACAGCAGCGTCTACCAACACTGTAAGTGCTGTCACATCCTGTTTAATTGTAGATGTTATTATGAAGCAATGATTAAAATGAGATGCTAAAAAAATATTGAATAGTGTTATAGTTGCTTTCTAACACTTTAGATCTTAAAGTGACCCTGTCACCAGGGGTTTGGTTATAAAAGTAGGCTAGCCCTATAAAAGAAGGCCATCTATACTCCACTTTCTTGTGGGCAATGTCTTGCCACTGCTTCACTGCTCTCTGGTTAACACCCTTCCCATTTGGTCGAATATCTGCTCCCCCCAGCTGCATGCAATGGTTCCTCCTAATAGGTTATATTTCCTGTAGTGACTTATGACAAACAGGATGAACCACTACATGTGATGGTGGACAGAGCAGGTATTCACAGACCTAGGATTGCAGAATACCTTCAGGGGCTGGGGATCAGCGAAGTCAGGCCACTGGAAAGATCAGTATAAATAGGCTTTTTTTACTGGGCTGGTCTACTTTTATAAGTAACCCTGTGGTTAACATTTATGGGTAATAACACCAGGGATTGATGGTCCCTAGAAAAACTGATTAACTCCTGGGGGGATCAGGAAGGAATTTTTCCCCCACTGGACCAAATTGGATCATGCTTTAAAGGAGTACAGCCAAAGCTCATTTGGCTGTACTTCTCCTGTGCATCACAGGAGTCCATATCGTTCTGCACTCCTGCGATTGGTTTTCAGCTGACAGCACAGGGCCGGTGCAGGCTCGGGCAAGATTGCCACAATGAAGTCAGGATCCACCCACATGCCTGGACCGGCACACGGCTCAGGCTCTCAGCGAGTTGCTGAGAGCCTGAGCCAGCCGCTCCTGCCCCCTCCACAGCCCAGCACTCCAGTGAGCAAGGTGGGGGGGGGGCAGAGCAGACAGTGGTGAGTGACACCAGCTCTCTGCTCAGGGAACCCTAAGAACCGAGCGATCGACTGTGTTATATTGCTAAGTTCACAGTGCTAGGGCCTGCGGGGGACCAATGCTGCATCCACCTAGGCAAGTATGATTCTAAAATTAAAAAGTCTATACTTCTCTTTAAAGGTGTTATTTTTTTCTTTTTCTTCTTGCATTCATCTGGTTCAACTGTGTACATGGGATTGTGTATAAGGTTGACTTTTTTTTTTTCCTATTGATTGAACTAGTCCCTTTTTTTTTTTTTTTTTTTAACATGACTACTGTATATGTGATAACGTCACTAACATTTAATGGTTGGAGGTACATTTTTAGTGACAACAGAATTGTTGTGGTACTTTTTTTTTTATACATCATGGGACAGAGTCAGGCTAATAATAATTACCTGCTGGATTATACTCCATCTCCAGGTGAATAGACACTGGTAGACCACAGTTCTTTAGACAGACAGTAATCCCCTATATAACCCCTCCCATACAGGAAGTACTTCAGTTTTTTTTTACCAGTCTTTGCAAGGTGGATGGCACGGTCTGTTTGAGCTCTCTGAGCTTCAGGTCTCTAGTCCCACAAACGGTTCTTAAATGATTCAAGGGATTGACCGATCGGATCCATTTGACACAGGCTTTATATGCTTAGCTAAATGGTACCCGAGCCTCGCAAAGAAGACTCAAGATCCTTTGAGTTTTTGCCTGTAATGCGGCCTCCAGGCGCTGGACCCTGCAAAGTGGAATCCTGGACACCACAGCGCTACGGCATTCTTGCAGGGTGCTGTACAGGTCCTAGGTAGTGGACTTTAAACATGAAAAGGATACCCAGTCCTCGAAGGTCCTCAAGCGACAGGAACCCGCCGTGATGGGTGAAGTTTGGGCTTAATTATTAGCTAGCTAGAGGAGACCCTGCTCGTTGGAGCTTACAATCTAAAATGGGAGGGTCAAGTGATAAAAAAGGTAATAACTGTGGGGGATGAGCTGATGGAGAAAATAAAAGTTCAGTTGTTAGGCGGAGGCAGAATAGGCTTCTCTGAAGAGAAACATTTTCAGGGATCACAAGTAAAAGTGGACAGAGTAGGAGATAGTTAGACAGATTGGGGTAGGGAATTCAAAAGGATGGGAGAGGCTCTGGAAAAGTCCTGGAGGCCAGCATGGGAGGAGAAGGGAACTAGAGAGCCGGTGGTCTTGGGAGGAACGAAGAGAACTCTTTGGTTGGTATTTTGAGACTAGGCTAGTGATGTAGCTGGGGGCAGAGTTGTGGATGGCTTTATAAGTTATTGTTGGTATTTTTTTTTTCAATATTTTTTATTAAAGGATTTTACAAATAAGGTACATTTCGATATTAATTTTGAACAATACACAATATCCACAATTTCTATTGCATATAAAATAAACCAAAAATGTTACACACTATTACTGAGCAAAAGACATAGCAACTGCTCTCCCCATTGGCAAGGGATCATTCATAAGATAGCTGTCCACAGCACATAGCCAAGATATAGAGTTGCAAGCTACCGAAGCGATTCTCAAAGAACCAATCCAACTTGGTAGTTTAGCGATACAAAAAAAACTGTCACTTCAGCGCTAAAAGGTCTTTTGAAGTAGAGGGCAACGGGTATAGTAGTGGTAAAATGGTATCCCAAGACTTGGTGGATGCTGCCTTGCTCAGATGGGGTAATCCGAAGGAAACTACAAGAAAAACAAAATGGAAGGCGCACACACCTAGTGCATTACCAATGATAATTTAATAATAAAAAATTGTATAAAAGTGGGTATTTACAAAATGCAACTGCCAATAAGCCATAAAAATACAAAGTGTATGGACATGCACAGGAACACAACACAGGGTACAACTGATGCGTTTCAGGGGCGCACCCCCTTACTCATGGCTTTTCCATGCAGGCGAACCCCTAGTCAGGTATGGTCCGGGAATTCATTAGTCAAGTATCGAATCCACGGGCCCCATACCTTTTTCAAACACCTTCAATTTATCCTGTAGAATTGCTGTTAACAGTTCATTAATCATAAGCCAGGAGAGCTTATGTTTAAGCTGATCAAATGGCATGGTAGCCAACTTCCAATTTCTCGCTATAGTAATTTTGGCAGACAAATATAAAAGTAAGAAGTCGTCTTTGGTTTTTCAGGCCCCCTCCACCTTACACCCCAGCAACCCATGTTTCGGGGACTTGGTCAGATTAATTCGAGTAAGAGAAAAAAATAAAGTTATAAACTCTGATCCAAAACCTCCGTCCTTTAGGTCATTGCCACCATATATGGTGACTGTCCTTTCCTGACCACATCCCCTAAAACATTTAGAGGAAGCATCCGGGACATAAGTAGCCAGTCTAACCGGAAACCATATACCATCTCAGCAATACTTTATAGTTTGCTTCTATGCTAGAAGTATTGATGAGTGACCCCGAAGATGCCATGATTATTGAGTGCCAATCCTCTATCTCAAGACCTTCTTGGATATCCTGTTGCTATTTGACCATATAACTCAATTTGGCCGATGTATACATTAAAATTGTATATATTTCAGATATATGACAAATGTTATCGTACCTGTGACTTAAATATTCCATAGGTGACATAGTTACAAGATCACATTTGCGAGATAAAGTGTGCATGTAATGTATTGTTCAGAGTTCGGCATTTGTTGTTTGTCTATTAAGGTTTGTTTGGACAACATTCCCTTGTGATTGCATAGGTCTGCAATGCGCAGGAAGCCCTTGTTGAACCACCATTCAAATATCAAAGGGGTGAGGCCCGGAGTGAAGTCCTTATTTTGCATCAAGGGAGCCAATGGACTATGGGGCGATTTGAAATCATAAGGCTTAGGCAATCTGTCCCATATACTAAATGATAGAGATGGGCATAAGATTGATGGCTGGTCTTTCGCTGGTAACCACATAGCATGGGAAATTGGCCTATTTTGCCCTAAATATGACTCCACCGACATCCACAATAGATAAGGCTGCTGAAGTAAATATGATACAATAAATATTATGTATTGTATCTGTATATTAATTTGTCTAATCCCTATAGTTAGTTAGTCTACATTAAACTCTAAGCACATGTTACTGTTATGAAAACACACACACTGCTACTAGTAAAAAAATATCTTATTTATTTCCAAAGAAAATAGGAATATACTAACATCACACACTAAACAGCAGAGTATATATACAGAGCATCTAACAACAATGAAATATCAAAGATACTTATCACATCCTCTAGAATACTCGTCGGCTGGTCTCAAGTTGTTAAAAGGAGAGCTCTGGGCCGCATGGCTTAGGCCCCAGCCAGCACCCAGAGCAAGGTCTTAAGATGTTCAAAGAAGAGGGCCAGAGCCATGAGGCTTAGGCCCAAGCCATGATCCAAAGGGAAGAGAGCAAATTGCCTGTGTGTGCTCTTTTTACTCAAACATACACACCTACTCGTAGCCACCCCCATTTGCCTTCCGTCCAATAGATATTACCAAGAGGTATTCCTAATATCTATCCATTCTCCAGGAAGCATGCTGTATTGTCTACAAGGGGCAGCGCTTGTCCATGAATCGCCACTGTCCGACCTGGGTCAAATCTTCATAGACATCTTGGCAGAAGTGTCTCTCTTTGAAGCTTGTAATCACACGTATAACAGCGGGTGGGCTTGAGCCAAGCCATTGTTATTCTGATATGCTACAAAGCTTTGATGTGTAACTGGTTCTAACTTAGGCCACCTGGCTGTATCAACCAGGAAATAAACCTCCAGAAATATGATATTAATTCATGTTGAATTCCAACAGCTGTTGAGAATGCAATTTAGCGAGTTGAGCTAACTGTGCCACATAGAAATATTTTAACAAATCAGGAACTCCCAAGCCCCCATTCTTTTTTGGGGTAAACAGTATTCGTTTATTCACCCTATTATTATACACGATTTATATAGCGCCAACAGTTTACGCAGCACTTTACAATGTAGAGGGGGGACAGCAGAATTATAGTACAGTTCAATACAGAAGGGACAGGAGGGCCCTGCTCTTAAAACTTACATTCTACAGGGAGGGGGTGGTGGTACAAAAGGTAATAGATGCAGGGAATGATTTGATGGGGGTGGCTAGGGGACAGTTGTTAGTTGGGTGTGGGATAGGCTTCCCTGAATATGTTTTCATGGATCTCCTAAAGGTGGACAGGTTAGGTGCTGATCGGACATACCAGGGCAGGGAGTTCCATAGGATGGGAGAGGCTCTGGAGAAGTCCTGAAGGCGAGCATGGGAGTAGGGAACAAGGGGCAGCTAGAGAGCAGGAGGTCCTAGGAGGAGCGGAGGGGACGATTTGGGTGATTATCTGCAGATGAAGTTGGTGATGTAGCTGGGGGCGATGTTGTGGATGGCCTTGTATGTTGTGGTTAGCATTTCAAATTTTTATACGGTGGGGTAGGGGAAGCCGGCGAAGGGACTGCAGAGAGGAGCATCGGTTAGTGAGGTGTATTAGTCTAGCAGCAGCATTCATAATAGACTGAAGGGGGGGATAGCCTGCGTAAGGGTAGGCCAATAAGGAGAGAGGTCAGAGTCAAGAATTACACCCAGCAGTGGGACAAATGGTTGTACTGTTGATCTTAATAGTAATGTCATGGGGGGGGGGGCGGGAAGGAGGAAATATAACAAGCTAAGTTTGAGAAAGTGGTGTGACATCCATACTGATATGTCATTTAGTTTGAGATCCGTGAAGAGATCGAGTGGGTGAGTTGAGGAGTGAAGAGATGGATCTGGGTGTCGTCTGCATAGAGGTGGTATTGGAAGCCATGGGAGGTTATCAACTGGCCCAGGGAAGAGGTATAGCGCGAGAATAGGATGGGCCCAAGAACAGAGCCTTAGTGTACCCCAACAGAAAGAGGAAGAGGAGCGGAGGAGATGGAGTTGTAAGTGACACAAAGTGCGCTGGGATGGGTAGGAGGAGAACCAGGATAAAGCAGAATCACGGAAGCCAAGGAAGTGTAGTTTGCCTAGGAGGAGCAGGTGGTCAACTGTGTCGATGGCAGCAGAGAGGTCTAAGAGTATGAGTATGGAGTAATGGCCATTGGTTTTAGCAGTTAGTAGGTCATTGGTGAGTTTTAGTAGGGCAGTTTCAGTGGTATGTTGTGGATGGAAGCCGGACTGTAGGGGGTCGAGAAGGTTGTTGTCCGGTAGGCAGCAACTCATTTGGTCATGGACCAGGCGTTCGATGAGCTTGGAGGCAAATGGGAGCAGGGAGATGAGTCTTAAGTTATTCAAACAGGTGGGGTCTAGAGAGGGTTTTTTAAGTATCGGGGTAATCAGTGCATGTTTGACCGGGGAAGGAAAGGTGCCGGAGGAGGGGGAGAGGTTGAAGATGTGGGTTAGGGAGTTTAGGATAGAGTGGGAAGGTGGTCGCAGTAATTGTGAGTAGACAGGGTCCAGGGGACAGGTGGTGAGGTGGGCCATGGAGAGGAGTTTATCAACTTCATTGGTGGTAACTGGGCAGAAGGAGGAGAGTATTGAGTGTGGTGTTGGACCTGATGTGTTGGGTAGGGGAGGAAGTTGAATGCTGGATATCTCCTTGCAAATTGTGTCGATTTTGCTTTTGAAATGGTTGGCAATCTGTTGAGCAGTAAGCAAGTTGGTGGGTGGGGAGTGAAGTAAGGAATTAAGGGTAGAAAAGAGTTGACAAGGTTTGGATGAGAGGGTTTTGATGAGTGCTGTAGGTTTGTTTAGCAGTGTGGAGGCAAGAGTTTTTGAGAAGGGCAGATTTGTAGAGGGTAAAGTCTTGAAGGGATTTAGATTTACGCCATGCATTACACCCTAGGCCTCTTGTCTCCCCAAAAAAATGTAAGACTTTTTTTTTTTTTTTTTTAAAAAAGGGAATGATATGCATGTGTTGTGTACAAAGGGTAAAATCTTGAAGGGATTTTAGAGAGATATTTGTGTATGTGTGTGCATGCTGGAACCTTTAGTTCTATCGCTTGTGTCTGATCATAGAAGGTACAGTATGTGAAGTATGGTATTACAATACCCAAAGAATATCAAAAAAATGGAAGGACACCATGCCAATTTTTTTTTTTAAAAAAATTTTTTTTGTGCCGGGTTAACGAATCTAATGAAAAACAATGTGATCACAATTATTTTTGAATCTGTTTACCAAACATGGTAAAATGAAGGTTACATTTAACCGTGTATTACACAAATTGAATATCCTTTGATAGTGGAATGTGATCACATTTATTTTTGAATTTTTTAAACATGGTAAAATGAAGGTTACATTTATCCGTGTATTACACAAATTGAATATCCTTTGATAGTGAAAGAGTATTAATTTCTAATTGGAGTTTAACAATTTTATTAATAATATAGATATATTGGTTTAGACAACCTTTGATTGGATAAGAAATCCAGGTTAATGGGGAATTTATAAAAATGGGATTAGTTTAGTTTAAGATAACAATTTTGTAATTTTACATTTATTGAGTGGAAAGAAAAAAGATTAAGATGAGGTTGTTAATTGGAATACAGCTGCCATAATGTTTAACAAAGCCAAGATGGATGGGATACATAAGAAGTTTTTCTACAAAAATGAAATCTTAAAGTCTGATAAATTGATGTGCGGTCCATGATGTGAGAGTAATAATAAATAATGTTTAAATATGACAGACCCATCACATCAAGTCCACACAGCCTGTTAGGATAGATCCCACCTGCAGCCAGTTGTTTTATAGTTTTTGATGTGGCTGAGCGCTTTGTTTGTTTTTATTTATTTTTGAATCCAAAGCAGAATGTGTGGATTGTGAAATGATGTGCCCCTTTTCCTTGTAAGTACAGTGGGTATAAGCAGAAGAATATTTTGGATTTATGGACATCTCTGCATGACCGCAGGGTATTGTTATCATTTATTATAATATTGCCAGGAAAAAGTTGTCTTTTTGAAACATGAAACTGGAGTTCTTACACAAACAGCGTGATAGAAAACAAGCCATTGTAATATATTTATGCAAGCTGGACCCAGTAATGAAGGGTTCACCCCGATATTTTAGAGCTGTACCTTTATGCAAAGGTGCTATTAGACAAAGTTAGACATTATTTTGGTCAAATATTTAATTTTTAATGGTCCGACATTTTGCGCAGCAAATATACAGCCAACTAAATGTTTGTCTAATGAAAGGTTTAAAATAGGAGTTTGTTTTGTTTGTTTGTGTACAAATCTAACAATGAAAAATGTGTACATTTTAATCCAGCCACCTTATTGCCCCTATTGGAGGAGGCTGTAGACGGGGGAGACCACATGACGTAGGAATCAGCTGCTGTGAGCCCAGTGCAGGACACACTCCCTGAAGACCCAGATATTTATATTTTTTGTAGAGTTTTTCCCGGTTTTATACTGAGTATGCAGTTTATCACCCAGAAGGATACTCTGTATATAGAGTCATTGGATCCTTTTTCCCCAGCTCAAGAAGCAGAGCTCCATGTTTTAGCAAAGCCTGTGAGCTATAAAAAGAGTATATATTTATATAGATAGTAGAGAATTAGAGAGCTTTTGGTTCCATTTGAAGGGCCAGAAGTTTGTTTTTACTTCGGCAGGTAAACCAATCAAGCATGCTAAGTTAATTTTGATCGGCTGTTTTCAGCTTTCCAGCTTCTTGCTGAGGTAGCCATACTGACATTAAAACTCACACGTGGAAGCAGACCGACTAAGGATGCTGCATTTACAGCCCTGGACACTTGCTGGGTCTGTGCAACTCACAGATTCCACCCTAGTTCTGGCCCAGTATAGCTGGGATTAATAATTCAACTTTAAGGACCCCAGAACGAGAAGAACAAGTGGTCCACAGTGGGCAACTTCTTATGAAACAGGACATTGGAAAAGGTGACCATTTATGTCTGCCAGACACTCTTTTCCCTCCAGCTTGACACATGGACCGTGTCACCAGTCACAAGCAGTTATGGCTGCCTTAGTAAATGAGCGTGGGATAGAGCCAGGGTTCACCACAGTTGTTTTTATAACATACCACTTCTTGTTTTACCTGTTACCAAAGGTGTTACCAAAAGCTGAACATCCCTTCCAGAGATTACAAAAAGATATATCCAGTTTCCCAAGTCAGGATCTTATGAGTATGTATTTTGTCTGTATGGACATGTTTTTTGGATGTCCAGTGGCCAATGCTACTGCAAAGGCCACAGTAAAAAGTGTTATCAGAAGTAGTTTGTAAGTACAGAGTACCAGAATCTACAGAGAGTAACGGAGGAAATCATTTTTTATAGGAGAGTCCTTACTAGAAGTTTTGAGGTTTTATTTTTACACTCCCTACAGTCTACAATGTAGCGGACAAAGTAGAGTAAGAAACTTTTGCCTGAGTGTTTTCTTATAATTTATCAAGCCCCTAAGGGGATGTTGGACTCTCTCCCTATGGGATTTGGTTTGGGAGTGTGTTACTCACTTGCTTATATTTTGTCTCAGCAGCTGAAGTCCTCCATTCAGATCTCACAGAGAATGTTGCTAATCTTTTAAGGTTTTTGACAAACTCATTTATGTGTTTTCTCCCCAATTCCAGATCCTAAAAGTTTGGAAGGATCTAAAACTAAAGCCAGGTGACTTGTGGATTGTTAAGAGACATTTATATATAAGGAAATGTTTGGAGACTCAATACAACATCTATTTCATGTACAGTTTTGCAAAACTTGAAGGAAAGTCACCTGGATCCACACCAGACCCTGCAAAAATGACTAAATTAAAGAAATATCTGAGTTTGATTTGTTTCCCTTTTGCAATCACAGTCTAGGGTACTTAATGATTTAATTACTTTAATGTAAGGGATATATATTTGGAAAGTAGTTTAGCCATGTTGAAGTCATATTTGTCTTTTGTACCTCTTCCATTTTATGTAGAATTGTCTGTGTTTACATATGCTGATAAGTCAGCATACCAACATTAAGCTAGAAGGCCATTCTGGCCACAGGAGTGTACAGCCAGTACTCTGTAAATATGTCTTATCAATCATTTGTTTTTCACAATGAAAAGTCATTTTGTAATGAAAAAAGCTGCTCAGCTATTATTTTCTCCACAATGGAGTTTTTACCTCTTTGGCCAGGACTACCTCCACCTAAGTGTGTGGAGGTTCCAGGTTAAAGGTGATAGCAGGTATGGTTAGTGATCAAAATATTGATCAAAAGAGAGGAGATGTAATGGAAATTTGTAAGTTCTGTATATAATTGTATTCTATTTTGTATGTATTGCACACTGCCCTCACTGTGCACACGGCACTAATAATGTTTTCAGTACATGTTTACATTCTTTTGAGTCCTGATTAGAATAAGCCTGCCTATGATACGCCCCTTGTTACCATAAATGAACAATTGTAATATTAATGTGATACCTACGTAATCATGTGTATAAAACCCCTGAATTGCGTCATAATAAAGGAGAACGGTTATTTGGAAAGATGCTGAGCGTATCTTTTGTGTCTGTTCCCTACTGCAGTAGTTATTATTAATTTGGAACCACTAATCAATATGAGGATAGGAGTTGCCTATCTATAAATTTCCAGGACAATCAAATTAACCAATGTCACTGGTATTGTCGGAAAAACCTATAGAAGTCTTGGTAAGACATTCATTTTTACAGAATGTAGTCTGCCAAACCACGATGGAGGGTGTAGTTGCCATCTAGTTATGTCCGCCGTTAGGCGTTTATACAGTGCAGGATAGTTCCGAGAATATAGGGTGTTTAAAGAGGGTAAAAATTGGAGTATACTAAAGCGCTGATATATAATTTAAAAGCCCCAAATCTAATAGAATAAGATTACTAAATGAAATGCTGCTACCATTAAAAGTGTTCCCACACTTGGAAATAGGTGAAAGATATACAAATAGTGTATAAATGGTGCGCAATTCAACCTTAATTATGTGAGCATAGATCTTCAAAAATAATTATTGCCACAATGTCAATTGTGGTCAATAGTGCACAAGTGATAAAAAATATACACTCCTTATATACTGTGCTGGAGGTGTGTGAAATAAAATATACAATCCTTGTATATAAATTAATATGTGAGTATGTGATCCTTATTATAAAAGAAATGCCAAACGTGCATAAACATTTTTTTTTTTTTTTTTTCAATAGGTGAAAGTATCTGTTGTGTTGGTAAAATGAAAATAAAAGTTGAACGACGATTCAGTGATAGCAATTAAGATGATTGGGAATTGTGTCCTGTGTTAGGCTACTTTCACACTGGAGCGGTGGGGGCGCTGGCGGTGACGCTTTACCGGCGTTTTAGGGGTGCATTGCGGCCGCTCGCGGGGTGGTTTTACCCCCCGCGAGCGGCCGAAAAAGGGTCAATACCGCCCGCAAACCGCCGCTGCAGCGGCGTTTTGCGGGCGGGTTCGGTGCGCTGCCCCATTGTTTCCAATGGGAATGGGCGCTATAGGAGCGGTAAATATACCGCTCCTATAGCGAGCCAAAGATGCGGCTTGCAGGACATTTTCCAGCGTCCTGCAAGCGCACCGCTTCAGTGTGAAAGCCCTTGGGCTTTCACACTGAAGACACAGCAACAGCTGTTTCGGGTCGGTTTGCAGGCGCTATTATTAGCGCAATAACGCCTGCAAACCGCCCCAGTGTGAAAGGGGCCTTAGAAAGAGTGAAGGAACTCTGGCGTAGCAACAGGTGCTCCGATTACAAGATTGGTACCATACACCAGACAATTAGTGTTGAATACAATCTAATTGCAACAATATGCAGATACACCAGGCGATTACTCTAATTGCAAGGTTGGTGCCATACACCATACAATCCTATTGTATGCAATCTGTTTGCTACGATAACCAGATAAACATATACACCAGGCGATTGGTGTTTTAAAAAGTGCAGTGGTGCATTACTGATATAACAATTAAGACAGCTGGTTTAAACTCCCACTGTTTAGAGAAACAAAAAGCAAAAAAGACTGCTATTTTGGAAAATATAAATATAAAATGTTGCCACTTCGGTAATGGTATTTATAAATATATAGGAAGAAAGAAACAAAAACTTCCCTTAATGTTGCCGGTACAATTATAGGTGATTCTTTGAAATCTTCCTGATGCTCAAGCCGGTTTTAACATGAAAAAGAGAAAAAACAAACAAAAACCATTGCGCAATATTGCTAACTATAGACTCCCCATGAGATGCCACAAGTTGTATGCACTCACGTGTACCAGGTGGATATAGTGCAGATAAAAAGTGTCAATGGTCAGCCCTTCTCCTCCTTTGCTGAGCTTGTGTATCACACGGCGTCACCTAAGCTCCTCCTCCCGACGCATTGCATCACAGGTCACGTGACTTTTTCAAGGGATACTGACCTAGTGACCAGCGTGGAGTATTTATAGTAACATAATAACAGCCGGGTTGTCTTGGTGACTTCAAATTGTGTTTGTGAAATCGCCTGGTGTATCTGCATATTGTTGCAATTAGATTGTATTCAACACTAATTGTCTGGTGTATGGTACCAATCTTGTAATCAGAGCACCTGTTGCTACGCCAGAGTTCCTTCACTCTTTCTAACACAGGACACAATTCCCAATCATCTTGATTGCTATCACTGAATCGTCGTTCAACTTTTATTTTCATTTTACCAACACAACAAATACTTTCACCTATTAAAAAAAATAAATGTTTATGCACGTTTGGCATTTCTTTTATAATAAGGATCACATACTCACATATTAATTTATATACAAGGATTGTATATTTTATTTCACACACCTCCAGCACAGTATATACGGAGTGTATATTTTTTATCACTTGTGCACTATTGACCACAATTGACATTGTGGCAATAATTATTTTTGAAGATCTATGCTCACATAATTAAGGTTGAATTGCGCACCATTTATACGCTATTTGTATATCTTTCACCTGTTTAACCACTTTCCGACCGGCGCACGACGATGTACGTCCCTTTTTTGAAGAGGGATATCTCGGTAACGGCAGCAGCTGCTGCCACAACCGAGATATCCATCTCTTCAGGCGCTGGTCGGCTGTCCGATAATGGTGGTCATCGCGGCGGATTCGCCGCGAGATCACCGTTATCGGCGGCGGGAGAGGTGCCCCCCCTCCCGCCGCTCTCCCGCGCCTTCCGCCGCTTACCGGAACCGTCGGCACCGGCGGAGGCGATCGGGTCCTTTCCCCTAATGTGCATAGAGATGAGTGACGCCAAGATGGCCGCCACTCATCTCTATACCATAGGAGGGCGGAAGCGACGTCAAAAAACGTCACTTCCGCCCATACCTCTTAAAGAGAAATTTACAAATGTCATTTTTTTAAATGACATTTTTTTTTTTTTTTTTTTTTTATTGAAGTCCAAATATGAGATCTGAGGACTTTTTGACCCCAGATCTCATATTTAAGAGGACCTGTCATGCTATTTTCTATTACAAGGGATGTTTACATTCCTTGTAATAGGAATAAAAGTGATCCAATAATTTTTTTTTTTTTTTTTAAAAACAGTGTAAAAATAAATAAAATCAAGAAAAATAAATAAGAAAAACAAAAACATTTTTTTTTTTTAAAGCGCCCCGTCCCGACGAGCTCGTGCGCAGAAGCGAACGCATACGTGATTAGCGCCCGCATATGAAAACGGTGGTCAAACCACACATGTGAGGTATCGCCGCGATCGGTAGAGCGAGAGCAATAATTATAGCCATAGACCTCCTCTGTAACGCATGACATGTTAGGTATCAATTTGATTTACAATTTTGAAGCGTGACATGTAGGTATCAATTTACTCGGCGTAACATTTCACAATATATAAAAAAATTGGACTAACTTTACTGTTGTTGTCTTATTTTTTTATTCAAAAAAAGTGTTTTTTTTTCCAAAAAAAGTGCGCTTGTAAGACCGCTGCGCAAATACGGTGTGAAAAAAAGTATTGCAACGACCGCCATTTTATTCTCTAGGGTGTTAGAAAAAAAACAATATATAATGTTTGGGGGTTCTAAGTTTTTTTTTTCTAGCAAAAAAAACTGTTTTAAACATGTAAACACCTAAAATCCAAAACGAGGCTGGTCTTTAAGTGGTTAAAGAGGGTGTTAATTGGAGGCCTAGGTATGGGTGAGCATCTGATTCCCAGCGAAATGTATAAGATCCTTCCAGGGCCAAATTAGTGATATCCTGTAGAGATCTGTTTCGTGCTCGGGATCTGTTCTGGTCAAGGGCTTTTTCACACATGCGGATCGTTTAGGTCCGCCTGTGAGTTTTTCAGGCGGAACTGAACGGATGCTCCATGCACCTCCTATGGAGCGACGGATGCTGAATGCAGACAGATGGAAACCCTATTTTCCATCCGTCTGGCAGATCGGATGAAAACGGACAGGCGGTCCGTTTTCATCTGATCCCCCATAGAGGCGAGCGGGGCTCTGACAGCTCCGTCCCTGCACAGTGAGCAGAGATGGACCTGTCATCCACCGGCTCAGCAGGGATCCCTGGTGAGCAAGCGGAGTCCATCAAAACTGACAGCCCAGTGTGTAAGGGGCATAATGGTGAGGCCTGAGATTCTAGAGAAAGCCCGTAGGATTGCATATAGGTTAGGAAAGGTGGTGATGGGCGACGAGATGACCATCAGGATGTTATCTGCAAATAACATACATTTGTGCTCCCTATCCCCGCAATCTATTCCCTTCACATCTGGGCAATTGTTAGTATTTTGAATTTAATTTGCTGGGTGAGTGGCAACCAATAGAGGCATTGGCAGAGAATGGTAGCAGATGCTGAGTGCTTTGTAAGGTGGATGAGTCTGGCAGCAGCATTCATGATGGATAGCCTATTTAAAGGTAATCCAATGAGGAGGGAGTTGCAGGGAGTGAATTAGGAGCACAGAATACCTAGTACACATCTGTGACTTTTATTTTAATTGTGCCACAGTACATAAAACTTAGGCTGCATTCACACCTGAGCGTAGCTTTTCAGGCAGAAAATCGCGCAAATTTGTGGCGTTTTTTACCGCGATTTGTGGCGTTTTTTACCGCGATTTGCGGCGTTTTTTACCGCGATTTGCCGCAATTTTGTGCAGAGCAAAAGGTCACCAATGTAAAAAGAATAAAAACGCCCAAATCTGCCCCATTCGCGCGTTTGAGCTTCAGGCGTAGGGCTTCAGGCGTTTTGGAGTGGAGATGTGAACCATCTCCATAGAGAATAATGTATTTTCTCCCCTCTAGCGTTTTGTAGCTTCAGGCTTCAAGCTACAAAACGCTCAGGTGTGAATGCAGCCTTATACCCACTAGAGGGGACTATGAACTGAAAAGGATAAGTCCGACAGTAGGCTGTAGAAAAGCTCAGCACACTCGGTGCAGCTCAATAGCACTTCATGCCGTAGATCCCTTGGGCTTGTGTGCAATCAGGGGTGGGAAAGCAGAAACTGCAGACCTGCTCTGGGCTTAACAAAAAAGAAAAAAAAACTCATGGAAAAAATTATAAAAATCAGAAACTTGTTTTATTTTTAAATAAAATCATGCATGTTCAGAGAATGCTAGTTATTACATCTAACATAAGTCAATGACAGCCTCAGGTCGCCTTCAGTTTAAAAAACAATATTTGCTTATACATTGTGAACAAGACAGGTCCACTTAAAAAATGGGGCTACCAGTACTTTTAAGATTTTAATGGGTTTATTTCTTAGTGTTGGCATAATCAAAGCTGAATGTTTCTCCAGGAAATGTAGCTGACCACAGACAGGATCTTCTTGTTACATGTATAATTTACTGATGGAAAGTACCGTTGCTTGTGGGTTTTCAGAGGTTCTGCAGCTGTGTGTATTTCTGGTGCATCTTGCAAGTTCTTTACCACAATAATCCCTGCACCAGCAATAATTATGACAAAAACGTATAAACTATTAAATAAAAAAGAAAGCGTATAGAAAATATGACAAAAAAACTGTGTCACAAGCAACTCTACAGCTCATAGTATAAAGAACAAAAAGTCCAAAGAGCACACCCTAATCATGGGTACAAATCCAAAGTCCAAATAATGTCCAGACCACTCTGATATGAAGAAGTACCCCATTCATAACTATAGGATTATGTTGAAAATGGACTGTACAAGACACTACTTCATCTTAGTGGGCTTCAAATTGTTCCCACAACCAACAGGAAATAAGCTGATTCTAAAGAATAGTTTCACTTAAAAAAACGAATAAATGCAAATTTTTGCAGCTAAAAAATGTGCCTCGATTTTTTTTTTCTTAGTGTTTGTAGTTTATTGAGAACTACATGCCATCTGCCGAGGTGCCAGACTGGACTTTGTAATTCATGCATTCACAGATCTCTATGAATAAATGGTGTGGCTGGGTGGGTGGAGCACAGCCGCACTGCTTTTAAATTGTGACAGTGAATGTGGGGAGAGAATCCCCCACCTGCAGTCACAATGGCAAATTAGGGGGGGTGCGGGCAGGTGCTTTGGTAACATATTACATGTTCAAACCTAAATACGGGTGTAACATGTTACTAAAGGTGAACTTATCTTTTAACATACCTGCAGCTAATAGGTAATATAGCTAATAGCTTACATCCAAGTAGACTAGGGTTCAATATTGAGTTGGCCCACCCTCTGCAGCTATAACAGCTTTAACACTTCTGGGAAGGCTGTCCACAAGGTTTAGGAGCGCGTCTATGGGAATGTTTGACCATTCTTCCAGAAGCGCATTTGTGAGGTCAGGCACTGATGTGGGCGAGAAGGCCTGGCTTGCAGTCTCTGCTCTAATTTATCCCAAATGTGTTCTATCGGGTTGAGGTCAGGACTCTGTGCAGGCCAGTCAAGTTCCTCCACCCCAAACTCGCTCATTCATGTGTTTCTGGACCTTGCTTTGTGCAGGTTTTTTTTGAGGATATAAAAATATGCTCTTTATTGAGCACATGTAGAACACTATAAACAGTCTAATAAGCAGGTAAAGCGTTATTAGAGTCATTTTTGTAAAAAAACTGCTGACAAGCAGGGTTTTTATAACAAGAGACCCTAGAAGACCCACTGTCCTGATAGCGGTAATGTCTGGCTGCAGCTTAGTCCGTATTTACATTATGTGCTCTGGGCCATGAAGAAGTGACTTTCTATCGGCCCGGCCATTCAAGCGGCTGGAGAACGTGAGCCCGGAATGAAGATTGAACGAAGATGGAAGCACCTGAGACTAACAGTGGATAACAGTTTGTAAAAAATCAGTCTAGTGGGGTCTGGCATACCCCACTAGACTGATTTTTTACAAACTGTTATCCACTCACTGACTGTTTGTTTGCAATTTTTGCATACAGTATGTGTTGGACTTCCTATTGGTTTTTTTGTTATTGCTGATAGGAGCATATACAACCAATCATTTTTTCTGATAATTATCAACCTGCCATTTCTTATATCAGATTACAACATCACTGGATTTTATTGGACTTTTATTTTATTTCACCTACTTACATATTGCCATCACTTTGAGCTGTTGGAAGGCCGTCTTGTTTTACATGTATAGAATTATTTGCATTCAATTAATGATTTATTAATTTGAGCCTCTGAGCAATATTCATCCATTATATTTTTTTTATATCTTCATAAATTTATGCACGTGCACTTTCACCAAGTCTTATCCACTATTTACCACTGTTTATAACTACTGAACAAACTGGTTCATTGTTGGACACACTACCCATATGTATTTTATTACTGCTGTTTCATTTAAACTACACTTTTGTCACGATTTTATACTCTATATGTGGTAATACTGCTAATTCGTTCAAACTGCACTTTTGTCACGTTTTTTTACTCCTTTTATTACTCATACTTCTCCTGGTTGTAAATATATACCCTTCACATACCCATAACCTTGAACAGCGCCAACACCCCTCCCTTACAGTTTTTATTTATCCTTGCTGCATCTAGGTGTAGTATTTCAGGGGGGCAGCAAGTTCCAAATTTCCTAAGCGCGGATAATTCCACTCTTTATTAATCTGGGTGGTTTGGCTAGGTGCACTGCCACTGGTACTGGAGGGTGTTAGGGGAGCCTAAGGTGAATTTGGGTTTTGCCCATTTGTACCCAGTGTGGAATCTCCATTTGGGAGGCGTTGAGGTAGCTTGGATGGGTAACAATACCTTGCTGGGGGGGGGGGGGGAGCGGGGTTATCAGATTGCTGTCACTTTGTCCTGAAGTGCTTTGTATTCTTTAATGCTAGCCCTCCAAAGGGTGAATAAAAGAAAGGAGGAAAAATATTGGGCAAGGAGACTTTAGGGAGACATGAGGCCAAAACAGTTTGATAATGAGGACTAATCAAAGTCCTTTGGTAATGGTCAGTCCCTTTTTTGGCATTATGGAATTATTGTGGTCACTGATCGTTTTTCACTGAACATTGCTGAGGTTGTTCTTGATATTCCCAAAGTTATCCTTGACATTAATCACTACATTTTTTTCTCTTGTAGATGGAAATGCAGATTCTGATCTCAGGTCTACGCTGACAGCAGCAGTGATTGGTGTAGCTGTGCCTCTTGGTGAGTAATCCCTCTGTGAAATGTTTGAAACGGGCAGCTGTGCCGCTTTTTGGTTTTGGAAGGAGTATGAAATGGTTGTCAATCCTCCGCTTTTTTTCCTCTGTCCTCACTAAAGGACAACCCTTTCTATTTGTCCTTGGAAAGCAGTGGGCCTGTGTGAAAGATCATAAGTTGGGCCCCCGCAGCAGAGAAAAAGTTGTTGGGTGTGATTCGCATTGCGCAGAATACTGGCTGTGGCTTAAAGGGACACAGAGTGCCGGGGTTCAGTAATAAGTGACCCAAAGGTTCAGGAATAATTTCAAGAAAGTTCCCAGAAGCTCAACAATAATTCCACAAACTGTCACCTGATTGGTTTTCTCAATCACAGTGAAATCCCTTCTTTCTGAGATTGGTAGTGGCAACCAAGCGAGTCATCTTCTTCCAGATGGTGGGCGGGGCAAGCAGGACTGTGATTGGCTTTAGCAGTGGCCAAGACAGTCCTCCTCCTCCTGGAAACAGGGACTGCACCCAATCTCTTCCCCATCACAAAAGCTGACGATCGCAGCTACAGCAAAGTTAGAGAACCAAACAATGTTTTCCCATCTTTATAATGTGTGGGGCGCAGTGCCTCCCCCTCAGTGCAGGTGCGGCGTGGGGAATTCAGAAATTTGAATGCATTAGTGTCTCACTGACACTTCCCTGCACTGCTGATGGGGAGGGAGTCGAGTGCCGGTGAAAGAGGCTTTGCGTGGCGCTTGCGGCACCAGTGCCGGGGTTGCCTACCCCTGATCTAGCCATTGGTTTGACAAAGAATCCAATATAGCTCCAAAACATGAAGTAGAAAAAATGTAGCTGGGTAGCCGCATTCCAAATCAACTTTATTTAAAAAATATGATTAAAATCATAGCATCTTGGCTTGTGTACAGACTAATGCCCCATACACACGATGAGATTATCGGACGAATGATAGTCTGTTTTTTATTGCATGCTAATCTCACCTCGAATCTGATGAGTTTACTAAAGTCACGAAAATTCCCGCACGACAGAAAAAAAATTCGGAAGTGATGTCATGTGTTGTAATGCATTTGTATTGCATTTTCGAACGATGGCTGTACTGATTAAACGAAAATTGTACGATCTGGCATCATACGAAAAAAACTTCTGTGCATGTCCGATAGAATAATATTGGATGAACTGTCCTGATCGGCTCTCGAAAGCTCTGTACTAACGATCCGATTATCGTACGATCGATTAAAATACAGTATTTTCCGTACGATTTTCGGATCGTGTGTACAGGGCTTTACTGCACAGCCGATGACATGTTTCACACCGAACACAGTGCTTAGTCATAGCTAATGAGCAGAATATACATATAAAGCTATATACACACACAGACAATTAGACAAATGAATAAAATACGTGTATACCAAGATAGCAATTAGGGAAGCACCTGTGAACATCCAAAGTCCGAAGATTAAGGCTGGGTTCAGACTGCTGTGCTGCGGGAGATCGGATATCGCAAATCATATGCGATCTCTGTGCGATGCGATTTCAGCCATACAGATAGTATGGCTGAATTCGCATCGCATTCGGCCCAAACTTGCACAGGACCCTTTTTTTGGTCCGCAGCAGAATCGGATCGCATGGTGTTCTCACCATGCGATCCGATTCCTGTCCGAGTTTGCAGATCGCACTGCGATATGCGAACTGATATGGGGGTGTCATTAACATTTCACTGACACTCCCAGCAGCTCGCATAGGGCAGTGTGAACTGCCGCAGGGAGACATGCGATGCGGGAACCCGCAGTAGATGTGTTCCCGCATCGCAGCAGTCTGAACCCGGCCTTACACTTAAATGGATAGAAGGAAAAAACCTTTATCACCAAAAACACCTAAATAAAGCTGACATGTTGAAAGCATACATAATGGTAATAAATAAATAACATGATGAATCTTATCTTTAGGTAGAGGGGTACAGGTGCAACCTGAAGGAAATATAAAATAAATATAAAAATATTTTTCATTTTGTATGTAAAAAAAAAACGCACACATCGGCAGACACACAGAAAAAAGAAACAAACTCTCGATGTGTGTGCATGCCGATGCATGGGGCCCATTGAATATCAAAACCGCCAGAGAAAACACAAATATTCCCAAAAAACACACATCCCAAAAAAAGTTGCATAATAGAAAGATTACAAATATCTCATTATTGGATGTATAAGCCTTCTCCTATGATACAATGCATAAGTAAAAAATATAAAAAAGAGCTCCAAAACATGTTACCATAGCAACAGGCCCACCCAGACATGAATCTGCACTTGGCTGTTTAGTACCAATAAAATATTTATTTATGCTACACTTAGCTGGCGCCGTGTTCTATTTCCAAACATCAACATTACAGAAAGTGCAGATGAATGTGACTATTACTAGATAAAAGGCACGCCATGCCATTACCTCTGCGCATTTCTATTCCTATCAAAGTAGAAAATAACTTTATATCCTTATATATCAAAATGTGCAGAACCATTCCAAAGGTAACTCATATTCCTCTCTGCATTCTAGATTTAAGATTTTGCAGGCAAGATTTGTTAAATTACTTTAAAAAAAAAAAAGTTTTGTTAAAAATTCCTGGGCTGTTTTTTCATTTGGGTGTTTTTTCACAGTTACGTGATATTTTTAAACATAGACAAGAGATACAATTGTACAGTTATGGTGTGAACAGATGACAGTTCACAGTGAATATCACAGATTATAATTGGGTGGACTCATTTAGATGAGCAATATTTATTTTATTAATTACCATATATACTTGAGTATAAGCCGACCCGAATATAAGCCGAGGCACCTAATTTAACCACAAAAAACTGGGAAAACTTATTGACTCGAGTATAAGCCTAGGGTGAGAAATGTGCAGCTATTGTAAGTGTAAAAGAGGGTCAACAATGCCCATTTGCAAGCCTCACTGTGCCCATTTGCAGCCATAGGTCCCCCAAAGGGTCCCGAAATGACATTGCTGCAGATGGACACAGTTGACCGAATTTGGGGCCCTGTATCTCGGGGCCACTTGGTGCTAGAAACCCCAAATTTGGATATGTTGTATTGATAGTTCCACCGGAACATCAAAGTTGGGGTTCCTAGCGCCAAGTGGCCCCGAGATACGGGGCCCCAAATTCGGGTCAGAAAATGTCATTCTCTGCTGCAGTGCTTGACTCGAGTATAAGCTGAGGGGAGCACTTTCAGCACAAAAAAAATGTGCTGAAAAACTCGGCTTATACTCGAGTATATACGGTATTTAATACACTTTTATATAGTGCCATCAATTTATGCAGCGCTTTACATATATATATTGTGCATTCACATCAGTCCCTGCCCTCAATGACCTTATACTCTAAGGTCCCTACATCCTATTCATGCATATACATACTGTGGCCAGTTTAGACAAGTGCCTATTAACCTACCAGCATGTCTTTTGGAGTGTGGGAGGAAACCGGAATACTCGAAGGCAACCCACGCCAGACACATGGAAAACATGCAAACTTCAGGCAGGTAGTGCCATGATTTGAACCTCTGACCCTGGTGCCGTGAGGCAGAAGTGCTAACCACTTAGCCACTGTGCTGCCCATACAATACAGCATAGCAGTATATCATTTGTACAATATTTATATAAATAAAGATACCTTTCTCTGATTAAATTAAATTATTCATGGTTGGCCTGTCTCCTGTGAGAGTCCTTGCATATTTTCCTTGATTTGCATTACCAAAGATGGTGTCTTTTGGTTGTTTGTCTATCAAGGGCTTGTTCACACAAGAACGCGGTGCAGGAAACCCACATTCCGTGCGCATTTGCCGAACCGCGTTCCTGTGTGATTTAGGTGTGAACCAGCCCTAAGGCTAGGTTCACACTGCTGCGATGTCCGAGATCGGATGTGATTCGCACCGCACTGCAGTGCAAATCACATGCGATCTCTGTGCGATGCGATTTCAGCCATACAGATAGTATGGCTGAATTTGCATCGCATTCGGACCAAACTCGTACAGGACACTTTTTTTGGTCCGCAGCAGAATCGTGTCGTATGGGTGTTCACACCATGCGATCCGTCTCCTGTCCGAGTTTGCAGATCGCACTGCGATATGCAAACTGATTTGGGGGTGTCATTAACTTTTAACTGACACTCCCAGCAGCTCCCATAGGGCAGTGTGAACTGCCGCTGGGAGACATGCGATGCGGGAACCCGCAGTAGATTTGCAACGTTCCCACATCGCAGCAGTGTGAACCGAGCCTAAATCCTTATGGATTTTTTATTTAAACCCACTGCTGGGTTTTCTGTAGTTCTGCTTTGTTTCTGGTGTGGCTTCCTAGCAATGCACTTCTACCTTTCACTCGGCTATCGATGTTTTTCCATAGCGGTCCTCGCTCTCCTGTGCCTGTCGGGTTATCTCATCTGGAGGAACTGGAAACGAAAGAATACGAAGAGTATGAACTTTGATAATCCCGTCTATCGGAAAACTACTGAAGAGGAGGAGGAGGAGGAAGAAGAGATTCACATTGGCCGAACAATGCAGATTGGCCATGTCTACCCAGCTGTGAGTATTCGGTTGCTGCAGACACACAATGTTGTAGACAACAGGACTATTGTGGCTTTCAGTTTTAAGAGACATGACCCGTGTTCCTGTCCTGTTGTCTAAGAGGTGTCATTTTTACACATTTGGTTTCATTAGTGTATAATTCCACAAAATGAATAATGCCGCATCCCCCTATTCATGTTGGTCAGCTTGTAATGTACCAATTACTTTGCACAATATAATTAGAGCTAAAACAAATGTTACATAGGAAAACCTTT